>CM076847.1:15483375-15883954 GCA_039519185.1 Astragalus membranaceus | reverse complement strand
ATAGACTGAGAGAGAGTGAGAGAGAATAGTAAAGAGTGAGAGATAGTGGGAGAGATTGGTAGAGAGTAAGAGAGAGTGAGAGTGAGAGAATGTGAGAGACATTGGTAGACAGTGAGAGAGAGAGTGATTAAGATTGGGAGACATTGGTAAGAGTGAGAGAGAGTGAAAGATTTTGGCAGAGAGGAGAGAGAGTGAGAGACATTGGTAGAGAGTGAGAGAAAATGGAAGAGAGTGCGAGAGAGTGAGAGACAATGTCTGATTGTGAGAGAGAGTGATAGAGAGTGAGAGAGAATGGTAGAGAGTGAGAGAGAGTGAGAGAGATGGTACAGAGTGAGAAAGAGTGAGAAGATTGGTAGAGAGTGAGAGAGAGTGAGAGACATTGGTAGAGAGTGAGAGAGACTGGTAGAGAGTGAGAGAGAGCGGGAAAGATTGGTAGAGAGTGAGAGTGAGTGAAAGGGTGGGAGAGAGTGAGAGACATTGGTAGAGAGTGAGAGCGAGTGTAGAGAGTGAGAGAAAGTGAGAGAGATTGGTAGAGAATGAGAAAGAGTGAGAGACATTGGTAGAGAGTGAGAGAGGGTGAGAGACATTGTTAGAGAGTTAGAGAGAGTGGGAAAGATTGGTAGAGAGTGAGAGTGAGTGCGTGAAATAGTGGGAGGGAGTGAGAGACATTGGTAGAGAGTGACAGAGAATGGTAAAGAGTGAGAGAGAGTGAGAATGATTGGTAGAGAGTGAGAGACATTGGTAGAGAGTGAGAGAGATTGAGAGAGAGTGAGAGACATTGGTAGAGAGTGAGAGAGTGAGAGAGAGTGAGAGTGAGAGACATTGGTAGATAGTGAGAGAGAGTGAGAGAGAGTGGTAGAGAGTGAGAGAGAGTGAGAGAGATTGGTAGGGAGTGAGAAAGAGTGAGAGAGATTGGAATAGAGTGAGAGAGGGTGGGGGACATTGGTAGAGAGTGAGAGAGATTGATATATAGTGAGAGAGAGTGGAGACATTGGAAGAGAGTGAGAGCGAGTGAGAGACTTTGGTAGAGTGAGAGAGAGCGTGAGAGATTGGTAGAGAGTGAGAGAGAGTGGGAGAGATTGGGAGAGAGTGGGAGAGATAGGAAGATAGTGAGAGAGAGTGAGAGACTGGAGAGATTGGGAAAGAGTGGAAGAGATTGGTATAGAGGAGGGAGAGTGAGAGAGATTAGTATAGCGTTAGAGTGGGTGAGAGAGATTTGTAGAGAGTGACAGAGAGTGAAAGAGAATGAATAGAAAGTGAGAGACATTGGTAGAGAGTGTGAGAGAATGGTAAAGAGTGAGAGAGAGTGAGAAAGAGTGGTAGAGAGTGAGAGAGTGGGAGAGAGTGAGAGAGAGTGGGAGAGATTCGTATAGACTGAGAGAGAGTGAGAGAGAATAGTAAAGAGTGAGAGATATGGGAGAGATTGGTAGAGAGTAAGAGAGAGTGAGAGATTGAGAGAGAATGAGAGAGAGGGCGAGACCTTGGCAGAGAGTGAGAGACATTGGTAGATAGTGAGAGAGAGTAAGAGAGAGTGAGAAAGATTGTTAGGGAGTGAGAAAGAGTGAGAGAGGGTGAGAGACATTGGTAGAGAGTGAGAGAGATTGATATAGAGTGAGAGAGATCGTGAGAGAATGGGAGAGAATGGTAGGGAGTGAGAGAGAGTGGGAGACATTGGAAGAGAGTGAGAGAGAGTTAGAGACTTTGGTAGAGAGTGAGAGAGATTTGTAAAGAGTGAAATAGAGTGAGATAAAGAGTTAGAGAGATTGGTAGAGAGTGAGAGAGATTGGTAGAGAGTGAGAGAGAGTGAGAGATATTGGTAGAGAGTGAGTAAGAGTGAGAGAGATTGGTAGAAAGTGAGAGATAGTAAAAGACCGTGGTAAGGAGTGAGAGAGATTGGTAGAGAGCGATAAAGACTGGGAAAGATTGGTAGAGAGTGAGAATGAGTGAGTGAAAGAGTGAGAGACTATGGTAGAGAGTGAGAGTCTGAGAGAGAGAGAGAGAGAGAGAGAGAGATTGGTAGAGAGTGAGAGAGATTGGTAGAGAGCAAGAGAGAGTGAGAGATTGGTAGAGAGTGAGAGATATTGGTTGAGATTGAGAGAGAGTGAGACAGAGTGAGAGAGATTGGTAGAGAGTGAGAGATATTGGTTGAGTGATAGATAGTGAGAGAGAGTGAGAGATATTGGTAGAGAGTGAGAGAGTGAGAGAGATTGAGAGAGAGTCAGAGACATTGGTAGAGAGTGAGTGAGAGACATTGGTTGATAGTGAGAGATAGTGAGAGAGAGTGGTAGAGAGTGAGAGAGAGTGAGAGAGATTGGGGTAGTGAGAAAGAGTGAGAGAGATTGGAAGAGAGTGAGAGAGGGTGAGAGACAATGGTAGAGAGTGAGAGAGATTGGTATAGAGTGATAGAGAGAGAGAGAGTGAAGAGAATGGTAGAGAGTGAGAGAGAGAGAGAGTGGGAGACATTGGAAGAGAGTGAAAGAGAGTGAGAGAGAGTGAGAGAGATTTGTAGAGTGAGAGAGAGTGTGAGAGATTGGTAGAGAGTAAGAGAGATTGACAGAGATTGGGAGAGAGTGAGAGAGATTGGTAGATAGGGAGAGACAATGAGAGACTAGGAGAGATTGGTTGAGAGTGAGAGAGATTGGCATAGAGTGAGAGAAAGTGAGACAGAATAGTATAGAGTGATAGAGAGTGAGAGAGGTTGGGAGAGAGTGAGAAAGAGAGTGAGAGACATTGGTAGAGAGTGAGAGAGAATGGTAAAGAGTGAGAAATATTGGTAGAGAGTGTGAGACATTGGTAGAGAGTGAGAGAGATTGAGAGAGAGTGAGAGACATTGGTAGAGAGTGAGAGAGTGAGAGAGAGAGAGAGTGAGAGACATTGGTAGATAGTGAGAGAGAGTCAGAGAGAGTGGTAGAGAGTGAGAGAGAGTGAGAGAGATTGGTAGGGAGTGAGAAAAAGTGAGAGAGATTGGAAGAGAGTAAGAGAGGGTGAGAGACATTGGTAGAGAGTGAGAGAGATTGATATATTGTGAGAGAGAGTGGGAGGCATTGGAAGAGAGTGAGAGAGAGTGAGAGACTTTGGTAGAGTGAGAGAGCGTGAGAGATTGGTAGAGAGTGAGAGAGAGTGGGAGAGATTGGGAGAGAGTGAGAGAGACTGGGAGAGATGTGTTTGAGCGAGAGAGATTGGTTGAGAGTGATAGAGAGTGAAAGAGAGTGAGATAGAGAGTGAGAGACACTGGTAGAGCGTGAGAGAGAATGGTAGAGAGTGAGAGAGAGTGAGAGAGATTGGTAGAGAGTGAGAGAGTGAGAGAGAGTGGGAGAGATTGGTAGAGAGTGAGAGAGAGTGGGAGAGATTGGTAGAGAGTAAAAGAGAGTGAGAGAGATTGGTAGGGAGTGAGAGAGTTCGAGAGACATTGGTAGACGGTGAGAGAGAGTCAGTAAGAGTGGGAGAGATTGGTGAGAGTGAGAAGAGTGAGAGATATTGGTAGAGAGTGAGAGAGAGTGAGAGTGAGTGAGTAAAAAAGAGTGGGAGAGAGAGTGAGAGAGAGTAAGAGAGATTGGTAGAGTGTGAGAGTGAGAGAGAGTGAGAGTGAGTGAGTAAAAAGATTGGGAGAGAGTGAGAGACATTGGTAGAGAGTGAGAGACATTTGTAGAGAGTGAGAGTGTGAGAGAGAGAGTGAGAGACTAGTGGAGATTGGTAGAGAGTGAGAGAGAATCGTATAGAGTGAGAGAGATTGGTAGAGAGTGAGAGAGAGTGAGAGAGATTGGTATAGCGTGAGAGAGAGAGTGGGAGAGTTGGTAGAGTGTGACAGAGAGTGAGATAGAGAGTGAAAGACATTGGTAGAGAGTGAGAGAGATTGATATAGAGTGAGAGAGAGTGGAGACAATGGTTGATTGTGAGAGAGAGTGGGAGATTGGAAGAGAGTGAGAGACTTTGGTAGAGTGAGAGAGGGCGTGAGAGATTGGTAGAGAGTGAGAGAGAATGGGAGAGAGTGAGAGAGATTGGGAGAGATGTGTTGAGAGCGAGAGAGATTAGTATCGAATGAGAGAGTGAGAGAGATTAGTATAGAGTGGGAGAGAGTGAGAAAGATTGTAGAGAGTGATAGAGAGTGAAAGAGAGTGAGATAGAGAGTGAGAGACACTAGTAGAGGGTATGAGAGATTGGTAGAGAGTGACAGAGAGTGACAGAGATTGGTAGAGAGTGAGAGAGTGGGAGAGAGTGGGAGAAATTGGTAGAGAGTGAGAGAGACTGAGAGAGAGTGGGAGAGATTGGTAAAGAGTAAAGAGAGTGAGAGAGATTGGTAGGGAGTACGAGAGTGAGAGAGTTCGAGACACATTGGTCGACAGTGAGAGAGAGTCAGTAAGAGTCGGAGAGATTGGTGAGAGTGACCGAGAGTGAGAGATATTGGTAGAGAGTGAGAGAGAGTGAGAGACATTGGGAGAGAGTGAGAGGGAGAGAAAATGGTAGAGAGTGGGAGAGAGTGAGAGAGATTGGGAGAGATGTGTTGAGAGCGAGAGAGACTGGTATAGAGTGAGAGAGTGAGAGAGATTAGTATAGAGTGGGAGAGAGTGAGAAAGATTGGTAGAGAGTGATAGAGAGTGAAAGAGAGTGAGATAGAGAGTGAGAGACACTGGTAGAGAGTATGAGAGATTGGTAGAGAGTGAGAGAGAGTGAGAGAGAGTGAGAGAGATTGGTAGAGAGTGAGAGAGTGAGAGAGAGTGGGAGAGATTGGTAGAGAGTGAGAGAGTGAGAGAGTGGGAGAGATTGGTAGAGAGTAAAAGAGAGTGAGAGAGATTAGTAGGGAGTGAGAGAGTGAGAGAGCTCGAGACACATTGGTAGACGGTGAGAGAGAGTCAGTAAGAGTGGGAGAGATTCGTGAGAGTGACAGAGAGTGAGAGATATTGGTAGAGAGTGAGAGACATTGGTAGAGAGTGAGAGAGTGAGAGAAAATGGTAGAGAGTGCGAGAGAGTGAGAGACAATGGTTAATTGTGAGAGAGAGTGATAGAGAGTGAGAGATATTGGTAGAGAGTAAAAGAGAGTGAGAGAGATTGGTAGGGAGTGAGAGAGTTCGAGAGACATTGGTAGACGGTGAGAGAGAGTCAGTAAGAGTGGGAGAGATTGGTGAGAGTGAGAGAGAGTGAGAGATATTGGTAGAGAGTGAGAGAGAGTGAGAGTGAGTGAGTAAAAAAGAGTGGGAGAGAGAGTGAGAGAGAGTAAGAGAGATTGGTAGAGAGTGAGAGAGTGAGAGAGAGTGAGAGTGAGTGAGTAAAAAAGATTGGGAGAGAGTGAGAGACATTGGTAGAGAGTGAGAGACATTTGTAGAGAGTGAGAGTGTGAGAGAGAGAGTGAGAGACTAGTGGAGATTGGTAGAGAGTGAGAGAGAATCGTATAGAGTGAGAGAGATTGGTAGAGAGTGAGAGAGAGTGAGAGAGATTGGTATAGCGTGAGAGAGAGAGTGGGAGAGTTGGTAGAGTGTGACAGAGAGTGAGATAGAGAGTGAAAGACATTGGTAGAGAGTGAGAGAGATTGATATAGAGTGAGAGAGAGTGGGAGACAATGGTTGATTGTGAGAGAGAGTGGGAGAGATTGGAAGAGAGTGAGAGACTTTGGTAGAGTGAGAGAGGGCGTGAGAGATTGGTAGAGAGTGAGAGAGAATGGGAGAGATGTGTTGAGAGCGAGAGAGATTAGTATCGAATGAGAGAGTGAGAGAGATTAGTATAGAGTGGGAGAGAGTGAGAAAGATTTGTAGAGAGTGATAGAGAGTGAAAGAGAGTGAGATAGAGAGTGAGAGACACTAGTAGAGGGTATGAGAGATTGGTAGAGAGTGACAGAGAGTGACAGAGATTGGTAGAGAGTGAGAGAGTGGGAGAGAGTGGGAGAAATTGGTAGAGAGTGAGAGAGACTGAGAGAGAGTGGGAGAGATTGGTAAAGAGTAAAAGAGAGTGAGAGAGATTGGTAGGGAGTGCGAGAGTGAGAGAGTTCGAGACACATTGGTCGACAGTGAGAGAGAGTCAGTAAGAGTCGGAGAGATTGGTGAGAGTGACCGAGAGTGAGAGATATTGGTAGAGAGTGAGAGAGAGTGAGAGACATTGGGAGAGAGTGAGAGGGTGAGAGAAAATGGTAGAGAGTGGGAGAGAGTGAGAGAGATTGGGAGAGATGTGTTGAGAGCGAGAGAGACTGGTATAGAGTGAGAGAGTGAGAGAGATTAGTATAGAGTGGGAGAGAGTGAGAAAGATTGGTAGAGAGTGATAGAGAGTGAAAGAGAGTGAGATAGAGAGTGAGAGACACTGGTAGAGAGTATGAGAGATTGGTAGAGAGTGAGAGAGAGTGAGAGAGAGTGAGAGAGATTGGTAGAGAGTGAGAGAGTGAGAGAGAGTGGGAGAGATTGGTAGAGAGTGAGAGAGTGAGAGAGTGGGAGAGATTGGTAGAGAGTAAAAGAGAGTGAGAGAGATTAGTAGGGAGTGAGAGAGTGAGAGAGCTCGAGACACATTGGTAGACGGTGAGAGAGAGTCAGTAAGAGTGGGAGAGATTCGTGAGAGTGACAGAGAGTGAGAGATATTGGTAGAGAGTGAGAGACATTGGTAGAGAGTGAGAGAGTGAGAGAAAATGGTAGAGAGTGCGAGAGAGTGAGAGACAATGGTTAATTGTGAGAGAGAGTGATAGAGAGTGAGAGATATTGGTAGAGAGTGAGAGAGTGAGAGAGATTGAGAGAGAGTCAGAGACATTGGGAGAGCGTGAGTGAGAGACATTGGTTGATAGTGAGAGATAGTGAGAGAGAGTGGTAGAGAGTGAGAGAGAGTGAGAGAGATTGGTAGGGAGTGAGAAAGAGTGAGAGAGATTGGAAGAGAGTGAGAGAGGGTGAGAGACAATGGTAGAAAGTGAGAGAGATTGGTATAGAGTGATAGAGATCGAGAGAGAGTGGAAGAGAATGGTAGAGAGTGAGAGAGAGAGTGGGAGACATTGGAAGAGAGTGAAAGAGAGTGAGAGAGAGTGAGAGAGATTTGTAGAGTGAGAGAGAGTGAGAGAGATTGGTATAGAGTGAGAGAGAGTGAGACAGAATAGTATAGAGTGATAGAGAGTGAGAGAGGTTGGGAGAGAGTGAGAAAGAGAGTGAGAGACATTGGTAGAGAGTGAGAGAGAATGGTAAAGAGTGAGAAAGATTGGTAGAGAGTGTGAGACATTGGTAGAGAGTGAGAGAGATTGAGAGAGAGTGAGAGACATTGGTAGAGAGTGAGAGAGAGATAGTGAGAGACATTGGTAGATAGTGAGAGAGAGTGAGAGAGAGTGGTAGAGAGTGAGAGAGAGTGAGAGAGATTGGTAGGGAGTGAGAAAAAGTGAGAGAGATTGGAAGAGAGTAAGAGAGGGTGAGAGACATTGGCAGAGAGTGAGAGAGATTGATATATTGTGAGAGAGAGTGGGAGGCATTGGAAGAGAGTGAGAGAGAGTGAGAGACTTTGGTAGAGTGAGAGAGAGAGCGTGAGAGATTGGTAGAGAGTGAGAGAGAGTGGGAGAGATTGGGAGAGAGTGAGAGAGATCGGGAGAGATGTGTTGTGAGCGAGAGAGATTGGTAGAGAGTGATAGAGAGTGAAAGAGAGTGAGATAGAGAGTGAGAGACACTGGTAAAGAGTGAGAGAGAATGGTAGAGAGTGAGAGAGAGTGAGAGAGATTGGTAGAGAGTGAGAGAGTGAGAGAGAGTGGGAGAGATTGGTAGAGAGTGAGAGAGAGTGGGAGAGATTGGTAGAGAGTAAAAGAGAGTGGGAGAGATTGGTAGGGAGTGAGAGAGTTCGAGAGACATTGGTAGACGGTGAGAGAGAGTCAGTAAGAGTGGGAGAGATTGGTGAGAGTGAGAGAGAGTGAGAGATATTGGTAGAGAGTGAGAGAGTGAGAGAGAGTGAGAGTGAGTGAGTAAAAAAGAGTGGGAGAGAGAGAGTGAGAGAGAGTAAGAGAGATTGGTAGAGAGTGAGAGAGTGAGAGAGAGTGAGAGTGAGTGAGTAAAAAAGAGTGGGAGAGAGTGAGAGACATTGGTAGAGAGTGAGAGACATTTGTAGAGAGTGAGAGTGTGAGAGAGAGAGAGTGAGAGACTGGTGGAGATCGGTAGAGAGTGAGAGAGAATCGTATAGAGTGAGAGAGATTGGTAGAGAGTGAGAGAGAGTGAGAGAGATTGGTATAGCGTGAGAGAGAGTGGGAGAGTTGGTAGAGTGTGACAGAGAGTGAGATAGAGAGTGAAAGACATTGGTAGAGAGTGAGAGAGATTGATATAGAGTGAGAGAGAGTGGGAGACAATGGTTGATTGTGAGAGAGAGTGGGAGAGATTGGAAGAGAGTGAGAGACTATGGTAGAGTGAGAGAGAGCGTGAGAGATTGGTAGAGAGTGAGAGAGAATGGGAGAGAGAGTGAGAGAGATTGGGAGAGATGTGTTGAGAGCGAGAGAGATTAGTATAGAATGAGAGAGTGAGAGAGATAAGTATAGAGTGGGAGAGAGTGAGAAAGATTGGTAGAGAGTGATAGAGAGTGAAAGAGAGTGAGATAGCGAGTGAGAGACACTAGTAGAGGGTATGAGAGATTGGTAGAGAGTGACAGAGAGTGAGAGAGATTGGTAGAGCGTGAGAGAGTGGGAGAGAGTGGGAGAAATTGGTAGAGAGTGAGAGAGACTGAGAGAGAGTGGGAGAGATTGGTAGAGAGTAAAAGAGAGTGAGAGAGATTGGTAGGGAGTGCGAGAGTGAGAGAGTTCGAGACACATTGGTCGACAGTGAGAGAGAGTTAGTAAGAGTCGGTGAGATTGGTGAGAGTGACAGAGAGTGAGAGATATTGGTAGAGAGTGAGAGAGAGTGAGAGACATTGGGAGAGAGTGAGAGGGTGAGAGAAAATGGTAGAGAGTGGGAGAGAGTGAGAGAGATTGGGAGAGATGTGTTGAGAGCGAGAGAGACTGGTATAGATTGAGAGAGTTAGAGAGATTAGTATAGAGTGGGAGAGAGTGAGAAAGATTGGTAGAGAGTGATAGAGAGTGAAAGAGAGTGAGATAGAGAGTGAGAGACACTGGTAGAGAGTATGAGAGATTGGTAGAGAGTGAGGGAGTGAGAGAGAGTGGGAGAGATTGGTAGAGAGTAAAAGAGAGTGAGAGAGATTAGTAGGGAGTGAGAGAGTGAGAGAGCTCGAGACACATTGGTAGACGGTGAGAGAGAGTCAGTAAGAGTGGGAGAGATTCGTGAGAGTGACAGAGAGTGAGAGATATTGGTAGAGAGTGAGAGACATTGGTAGAGAGTGAGAGAGTGAGAGAATGAGAGAGATTGGTAGAGAGTGAGAGAGTGAGAGATATTGGTAGAGAATGAGAGAGTGCGAGAGACTTTGGTAGACAGTGAGAGAGAGTGAGTAAGAGTGGGAGAGATTGGTGAGAGTGAGAGAGAGTGGGAGAGGGAGAGAAAATGGTTAGAGAGTGCGAGAGAGTGAGAGACAATGGTTAATTGTGAGAGAGAGTGATAGAGAGTGAGAGAGATTGGTAAAGAGTGAGAGAGTGAGAGAGAGTAAGAGAGATTGGTAGAGAGTGACAAAGAGTGAAAGAGAGTGAGAGAGAGTGAGAGAGTGAGAGAGAGTGAGAGAGAGAGAGACATTGGTAGAGAGTGAGAGAGAGATAGTGAGAGAGAGTGGGAAAGATTGGTAGAGAGTGAGAGTGAGTGAGTAAAAGAGTGGGAGACAGTGAGAGACATTGGTAGAGAGTGAGAGACATTTGTAGAGAGTGAGAGTGTGAGAGAGAGAGTTAGATACTGGGAGAGATTGGTAGAGAGTGAGAGAGATTGGTATAGAGTGAGAGAGAGTGAGAGACATTGGTGGAGAGTGAGAGATATTGATATAGAGTGAGAGAGATCGAGAGATCGAGAGAGAGTGAGAGAGAATGGTAGAGAGTGAGAGAGAGTGGGAGACACTGGAAGAGAGTGAGAGACTTTGGTAGAGTAAGAGAGAGCGTGAGAGATTGGTAGAGACTGAGAGAGAGTGGGAGAGATTGGGAGAGAGTGAGAGAGAATGGGAGACATGTGTTGAGAGTGAGAGAGATTGGTATAGAGTGAGAGAGTGAGAGAGATTAGTATAGAGTGGGAGAGAGTGATAGAGAGTGAGATAGAGAGTGAGAGAGACTGGTAGAGAGTGAGAGAGAATGGTAGAAAGTGAGAGAGAGTGAGAGAGTGGTACAGAGTGAGAGAGTGAGAGAGAGTGGGGGAGATTGGTAGAGAGTGAGAGAGAGTGAGAGGGAGTGGGAGAGATTGGTAGAGAGTCAAAGAGAGTGAGAGAGATTGGTAGGGAGTGAGAGAGTGAGAGAGTTCGAGAGACATTGGTAGACGGTGAGAGAGAGTCAGTAAGAGTAGGAGAGATTGGTGAGAGTGAGAGATATTGGTAGACACTGAGAGAGAGTGAGAGACATTGGTAGAGAGTGAGAGAAAATGGTAGAGAGTGCGAAAGAGTGAGAGACAAAGGTTGATTGTGAGAGAGAGTGATAGAGAGTGGGAGAGATTGGTAAAGAGTGAGAGAGTGAGAGAGAGTAAGAGAGTTTGGTAGAGAGTGAGAAAGAGTGAAAGAGAGTGAGAGAGTTTGGTAGAGAGTGAGAAAGAGTGAGAGAGTGAGAGAGAGTAAGAGAGTTTGGTAGAGAGTGAGAAAGAGTGAAAGAGAGTGAGAGAGAGTGAGAGAGTGAGATAGAGTGAGAGAGAGACATTGGTAGAGAGAGAGTGTGTGAGAGAGAGTGAGAGACTGGGAGAGATTGGTCGAGAGTGAGAGAGATTGGTATAGAGTGAGAGAGAGAGTGAGAGAGATTGGTATAGCATGAGAGAGAGTGAGTGAGATTGTAGAGTGTGACAGAGGGTGAGATAGAGAGTGAGAGACATTGGTAGAGAGTGAGAGAGAGTTAGAGATTTTGGTAGAGAGTGAGTGAGAGTGAGAGAGATTGGTAGAGTGAGAGAGTGTGTGAGAGATTGGTAGAGAGTGAGAGAGTGGTAGAGATTGGGAGAGAGTGAGAGAGATTGGGAGAGATGTGTTGAGAGCGAGAGAGATTGGTATAGAGTGAGAGAGTGAGAGAGATTAGTATAGAGTGGGAGAGAGTGATAGAGAGTGAGATAGAGAGTGAGAGACACTGGTAGAGAGTGAGAGAGAATGGTAGAAAGTGAGAGAGAGTGAAAGATTGGTAGAGAGTGAGAGAGTGAGAGAGAGTGGGAGAGATTGGTAGAGAGTGAGAGAGAGTGATTGGGAGTGGGAGAGATTGGTAGAGAGTAAAAGAGAGTGAGAGAGATTTGTAGGGAGTGAGAGAGTTCGAGAGACATTGGGAGACGGTGAGAGAGAGTCAGTAAGACTAGGGGAGATTGGTGAGAGTGAGAGAGAGTGAGAGATATTGGTAGAGAGTGAGAGAGAGTGAGAGACATTGGTAGAGAGTGAGAGAGTGAGAGAAAATGGTAGAGAGTGCGAAAGAGTGAGAGACAATGGTTGATTGTGAGAGAGGGTGATAGAGAGTGAGAGAGATTGGTAAAGAGTGAGAGAGTAAGAGAGATTGGTAGATTGTGAGAAAGAGTGAAAGAGAGTGAGAGAGAGTGAGAGAGAGTGAGAGAGTGAGAGAAAGTGAGAGAGAGAGACATTGGTAGAGAGAGAGAGTGTGAGAGAGAGTGGGAAAGATTGGAAGAGAGTAAGAGTGAGTGAGTAAAAGAGTGGGAGAGAGTGAGAGACATTAGTAGAGAGTGAGAGACATTTGTAGAGAGTGAGAGTGTGAGAGAGAGTGAGAGACTGGGAGAGATTGGTCGAGAGTGAGAGAGATTGGTATAGAGTGAGAAAGAGAGAGTAAGAGAGATTGGTAGAGAGTGAGAAAGAGTGAAAGAGAGTGAGAGGGAGTGAGAGAGAGAGAGAGAGACATTGGTAGAGAGAGAGAGTGTGAGAGAGAGTGGGAAAGAATGGTAGAGAGTGAGAGTGAGTGAGTAAAAGTGTGGGAGAGAGTGAGAGAGAGTGAGAGACATTGGTAGAGAGTGAGAGACATTTGAAGAGAGTGAGAGTGTGAGAGAGAGTGAGAGACTGGGAGAGATTGGTAGAGAGTGAGAGAGATTGGTATAGACTGAGAGAGAGTGAGAGAGATTGGTATAGCGTGAGAGAGAGTGAGAGAGATTGGTAGAGTGTGACAGAGAGTGAGATAGAGAGTGAGAGACATTGGTAGAGAGTGAGAGAGAGTGAGAGACTTTGGTTGAGAGTGAGTGAGAGTTAGAGAGATTGGTAGAGTGAGAGAGTGTGTGAGAGATTGGTAGAGAGTGAGAGAGAGTGGTAGAGATTGGGAGAGAGTGGGAGAGATTGGGAGAGATGTGTTGAGAGTGAGAGAGATTGGTATAGAGTGAGAGAGTGAGAGAGATTTGTATAGAGTGGGAGAGAGTGAGAGAGATTGGTAGAGAGTGATAGAGTGTGAAAGAGAGTGAGAGACATTGGTAGAGGGTGAGAGAGAATTGTAGAGAGTGAGAGAGAGTGAGAGAGATTGGTAGAGAGTGAGAGAGTACGAGAGAGTGAGAGAGATCGGTAGAGAGTGAGAGAGAGTGAGAGAGATTGGTAGAGAGTAAGAGAGAGTGAGAGAGATTGGAAGGGAGTTAGAGAATGAGAGAGTGCGAGAGACATTGGTAGACAGTGAGAGATAGTGAGTAAGAGTGGGAGAGATTGGTGAGAGTGAGAGAGAGTGGGAGAGTGAGGGAAAATGGTAGAGAGTGCGAGAGAGTGAGAGACAATGGTTGATTGTGAGAGAGTGTAATAGATAGTGAGAGAGATTGGTAAAGAGTGAGAGAGTGAGAGAGAGTAAGAGAGATTGGTAGAGAGTGAGAAAGAGTGAAAGAGAGTGAGAGAGAGTGAGAGAGAGAGAGAGAGACATTGGTAGAGAGAGAGAGTGAGAGAGAGTGGGAAAGATTGGTAGAGAGTGAGAGTGAGTGAGTAAAAGAGTGGGAGAGAGTGAGAGACATTGGTAGAGAGTGAGAGACATTTGAAGAGAGTGAGAGTGTGAGAGAGAGTGAGAGACTGGGAGAGATTGGTAGAGAGTGAGAGAGATTGGTATAGAGTGAGAGAGAGTGAGAGAGATTGGTATAGCGTGAGAGAGAGTGAGAGAGATTGGTAGAGTGTGACAGAGAGTGAGATAGAGAGTGAGAGACATTGGTAGAGAGTGAGAGAGAGTGAGAGACTTTGGTAGAGAGTGAGTGAGAGTGCGAGAGATTGGTAGAGTGAGAGAGTGTGTGAGAGATTGGTAGAGAGTGAGAGAGAGTGGTAGAGATTGGGAGAGAGTGAGAGAGATTGGGAGAGATGTGTTGAGAGTGAGAGAGATTGGTATAGAGTGAGAGAGTGAGAGAGATTCGTATAGAGTGGGAGAGAGTGAGAGAGATTGGTAGAGAGTGATAGAGTGTGAAAGAGAGTGAGATAGAGAGTGAGAGACATTGGTAGAGGGTGAGAGAGAATGGTAGAGAGTGAGAGAGAGTGAGAGAGATTGGTAGAGAGTGAGAGAGTGCGAGAGAGTGAGAGAGATCGGTAGAGAATGAGAGAGAGTGGGAGAGATTGGTAGAGAGTAAGAGAGAGTGAGAGAGATTGGTAGGGAGTTAGAGAATGAGAGAGTGCGAGAGACATTGGTAGACAGTGAGAGAGAGTGAGTAAGAGTGGGAGAGATTGGTGAGAGTGAGAGAGAGTGGGAGAGGGAGAGAAAATGGTAGAGAGTGCGAGAGAGTGAGAGACAATGGTTGATTGTGAGAGAGAGTAATAGATAGTGAGAGAGACTGGTAAAGAGTATGAGAGTGAGAGAGAGTAAGAGAGATTGGTAGAGAGTGAGAAAGAGTGAAAGAGAGTGAGAGAGAGTGAGAGAGAGAAAGATATTGGTAGAGAGAGAGACAGAGAGTGAGAGAGAGTGGGAAAGATTGGTAGAGAGTGAGAGTGAGTGAGTAAAAGTGTGGGAGAGAGTGAGAGACATTGGTAGAGAGTGAGAGACATTCGAAGAGAGTGAGAGTGTGAGAGAGAGTGAGAGACTGGGAGAGATTGGTAGAGAGTCAGAGAGATTGGTATAGAGTGAGAGAGATTGGTATATCGTGAGAGAGAGTGAGAGAGATTGGTAGAGTGTGACAGAGAGTGAGAGACATTGGTAGAGAGTGAGAGAGAGTGAGAGACTTTGGTAGAGAGTCAGAGAGAGTGAGAGAGATTGGTAGAGTGAGAGATTGTGTGAGAGATTGGTAGAAAGTGAGAGAGTGCGAGAGAGTGAGAGAGAACGGTAGAGAGTGAGAGAGAGTGGGAGAGATTGGTAGAGAGTAAGAGAGAGTGAGAGAGATTGGAAGGGAGTTAGAGAATGAGAGAGTGCGAGAGACATTGGTAGACAGTGAGAGAGAGTGAGTTAGAGTGGGAGAGATTGGTGAGAGTGAGAGAGAGTGGGAGAGTGAGAGAAAATGGTAGAGAGTGCGAGAGAGTGAGAGACAATGGTTGATTGTGAGAGAGAGTAATAGATAGTGAGAGAGACTGGTAAAGAGTATGAGAGTGAGAGAGAGTAAGAGAGATTGGTAGAGAGTGAGAAAGAGTGAAAGAGAGTGAGAGAGAGTGAGAGAGAGAGTGAGAGAGAGAGAGACATTGGTAGAGAGAGAGAGAGAGTGAGAGAGAGTGGGAATGATTGGTAGAGAGTGAGAGTGAGTGAGTAAAAGAGTGGGAGAGAGTGAGAGACATTGGTAGAGAGTGAGAGACATTTGAAGAGAGTGAGAGTGTGAGAGAGAGTGAGAGACTGGGAGAGATTGGTAGAGAGTGAGAGAGATTGGTATAGAGTGAGAGAGAGTGAGAGAGATTGGTATAGCGTGAGAGAGTGCGAGAGACATTGGTAGACAGTGAGAAAGAGTGGGAGAGATTGGTGAGAGTGAGAGAGAGTGGGAGAGTGAGAGAAAATGGTAGAGAGTGCGAGAGAGTGAGAGACAATGGTTGATTGTGAGAGAGAGTAATAGATAGTGAGAGAGACTGGTAAAGAGTATGAGAGTGAGAGAGAGTAAGAGAGATTGGTAGAGAGTGAGAAAGAGTGAAAGAGAGTGAGAGAGAGTGAGAGAGAGAGAGACAATGGTAGAGAGAGAGAGAGAGTGAGAGAGAGTGGGAAAGATTGGTAGAGAGTGAGAGTGAGTGAGAAAAAGAGTGGGAGAGAGTGAGAGACATTGGTAGAGAGTGAGAGACATTTGAAGAGAGTGAGAGTGTGAGAGAGAGTGAGAGACTGGGAGAGATTGGTAGAGAGTGAGAGAGATTGGTATAGAGTGAGAGAGAGTGAGAGAGATTGGTATAGCGTGAGAGAGAGTGAGAGAGATAGGTAGAGTGTGACAGAGAGTGAGAGATATTGGTAGAGAGTGAGAGAGAGTGAGAGACTTTGGTAGAGAGTCAGAGAGAGTGAGAGAGAGTGGTAGAGTGAGAGAGTGTGTGAGAGATTGGGTGAGATGTGTTGAGAGTGAGAGAGATTGGTATAGAGTGAGAGAGTGAGAGAGATTAGTATAGAGTGGGAGAGAGTGATAGAGAGTGAAAGAGAGTGAGATAGAGAGTGAGAGACATTAGTAGAGGGTGAGAGAGAATGGTAAAGAGTGGGAGAGATTGGTAGAGAGTGAGAGAGAGTGGGAGAGATTGGTAGAGAGTAAGAGAGAGTGAGAGAGATTGGTAGGGAGTTAGAGAATGCGAGAGTGCGAGAGACATTGGTAGACAGTGAGTGAGAGTGACTAAGAGTGGGAGAGATTGGTGAGAGTGAGAGAGAGTGAGAGACATTGGTAGAGACTGAGAGAGCGAGAGAAAATGGTAGAGAGTGCGAGAGAGTGAGAGACAATGGTTGATTGTGAGAGAGAGTAATAGAGAGTGAGAGAAATTGGTAAAGAGTGAGAGAGTGAGAAAGAGTGAAAGAGAGGGAGGGAGAGTGAGAGAGTGAGAGAGAGTGAGAGACAATGGTAGAGAGTGAGAGAGAGAGAGAGAGAGAGGGAGTGGGAAAGATTGGTAGAGAGTGATAGTGAGTGAGTAAAAGAGTGGGAGAGAGTGAGAGACATTGGTAGACAGTGAGAGACATTTGTAGAGGATGAGAGTGTGAGAGAGAATGAGAGACTGGGAGAGATTGGTAGAGAGTGAGAGAGATTGGTATAAAGTGTGAGAGAGTGAGAGAGATTGGTATAGCGTGAGAGAGAGTGAGAGAGATTGGTAGAGAGTGACAGAGAGTGAGATAAAGAGTGAGAGACATTGGTAGAGAGTCAGAGAGAATGGTAGAGAGTGAGAGAGAGTGGGAGAGAGTGAGAGAGAGTGGGAGAGATTGGTAGAGAGTGAGAGAGATTGGGAGAGATTGGTAGAGTGAGAGAGTGTGTGAGAGATTGGTAGAGAGTGAGAGAGAGTGGTAGAGATTGGGAGAGAGTGAGAGAGATTGGGAGAGATGTGTTGAGAGCGAGAGAGATTGGTATAGAGTGAGAGAGTGAGAGAGATTTGTATAGAGTGGGAGAGAGTGAGAGAGATTGGTAGAGAGTGATAGAGTGTGAAAGAGAGTGAGATAGAGAGTGAGAGACAATGGTAGAGGGTGAAAGAGAATGGTAGAGAGTGAGAGAGAGTGAGAGAGATTGGTAGAGAGTGAGAGAGTGCGAGAGAGTGAGAGAGATCGGTAGAGAGTGAGAGAGAGTGGGAGAGATTGGTAGAGAGTAAGAGAGAGTGAGAGAGATTGGTAGGGAGTTAGAGAATGAGAGATTGCGGGAGACATTGGTAGACAGTGAGAGAGAGTGAGTAAGAGTGGGAGAGATTGGTGAGAGTGAGAGAGAATGGGAGAGTGAGAGAAAATGGTAGAGAGTGCGAGAGAGTGAGAGACAATGGTTGATTGTGAGAGAGAGTAATAGATAGTGAGAGAGATTGGTAAAGAGTCAGAGAGTGAGAGAGAGAGTAAGAGAGATTGGTAGAGAGTGAGAAAGAGTGAAAGAGAGTGAGAGAGAGTGAGAGAGAGAGAGAGACATTGGTAGAGAGAGAGAGAGTGAGAGAGAGTGGGAAAGATTTGTAGAGAGTGAGAGTGAGTGAGTAAAAGAGTGGGAGAGAGTGAGAGACATTGGTAGAGAGTGAGAGACATTTGAAGAGAGTGAGAGTGTGAGAGAGAGTGAGAGACTGGGAGAGATTGCTAGAGAGTGAGAGAGATTGGTATAGAGAGAGAGAGTGAGAGAGATTGGTATAGCGTGAGAGAGAGTGAGAGAGATTGGTAGAGTGTGACAGAGAGTGAGAGACATTGGTAGAGAGTGAGAGAGAGTGAGAGACTTTGGTAGAAAGTCAGAGAGAGTGAGAGAGATTGGTAGAGTGAGAGAGTGTGTGAGAGATTGGTAGAGAGTGAGAGAGTGCGAGAGAGTGAGAGAGATCGGTAGAGAGTGAGAGAGAGTGGGAGAGATTGGTAGAGAGTAAGAGAGAGTGAGAGAGATTGGAAGGGAGTTAGAGAATGAGAGAGTGCGAGAGACATTGGTAGACAGTGAGAGAGAGTGAGTAAGAGTGGGAGAGATTGGTGAGAGTGAGAGAGAGTGGGAGAGTGAGAGAAAATGGTAGAGAGTGCGAGAGAGTGAGAGACAATGGTTGATTGTGAGAGAGAGTAATAGATAGTGAGAGAGATTGGTAAAGAGTGAGAGAGTGAGAGAGAGTAAGAGAGATTGGTAGAGAGTGAGAAAGAGTGAAAGAGAGTGAGAGAGAGTGAGAGAGAATGAGAGAGAGAGAGACAATGGTAGAGAGAGAGAGAGAGTGAGAGAGAGTGGGAAAGATTGGAAGAGAGTGAGAGTGAGTGAGTAAAAGAGTGGGAGAGAGTGAGAGACATTGGTAGAGAGTGAGAGACATTTGAAGAGAGTGAGAGTGTGAGAGAGAGTGAGAGACTGGGAGAGATTGGTAGAGAGTGAGAGAGATTGGTATAGAGTGAGAGAGAGTGAGAGAGATTGGTATAGCGTGAGAGAGAGTGAGAGATATTGGTAGAGTGTGACAGAGAGTGAGATAGAGAGTGAGAGACATTGGTAGAGAGTGAGAGAGAGTGAGAGACTTTGGTAGAGAGTGAGTGAGAGTGCGAGAGATTGGTAGAGTGAGAGAGTGTGTGAGAGATTGGTAGAGAGAGAGAGTGAGAGAGATTGGGAGAGATGTGTTGAGAGCGAGAGAGATTGGTATAGAGTGAGAGAGTGAGAGACATTGGTAGAGGGTGAGAGAGAATGGTATAGAGTGGGAGAGATTGGTAGAGAGTGAGAGAGAGTGGGAGAGATTGGTAGAGAGTAAGAGAGAGTGAGAGGGATTGGTAGGGAGTTAGAGAATGCGAGAGTGCGAGAGACATTGGTAGACAATGAGTGAGAGTGAGTAAGAGTGGGAGAGATTGGTGTGAGTGAGAGAGAGTGAGAGACATTGGTAGAGACTGAGAGAGTGAGAGAAAATGGTAGAGAGTGCGAGAGAGTGAGAGACAATGGTTGATTGTGAGAGAGAGTAATAGAGAGTGAGAGAAATTGGTAGAGAGTGAGAGAGTAATAGATAGTGAGAGAGACTGGTAAAGAGTATGAGAGTGAGAGAGGGTAAGAGAGATTGGTAGAGAGTGAGAAAGAGTGAAAGAGAGTGAGAGAGAGTGAGAGAGAGTGAGAGAGAGAGAGAGACATTGGTAGAGAGAGAGAGAGAGAGTGAGAGAGAGTGGGAAAGATTGGTAGAGAGTGAGAGTGAGTGAGTAAAAGAGTGGGAGAGAGTGAGAGACATTGGTAAAGAGTGAGAGACATTTGAAGAGAGTGAGAGTGTGAGAGAGAGTGAGAGACTGGGAGAGATTGGTAGAGAGTGAGAGAGATTGGTATAGAGTGAGAGAGAGTGAGAGAGATTGGTATAGCGTGAGAGAGAGTGAGAGAGATTGGTAGAGTGTGACAGAGAGTGAGAGATATTGGTAGAGAGTGAGAGAGAGTGAGAGACTTTGGTAGAGAGTCAGAGAGAGTGAGAGAGAGTGGTAGAGTGAGAGAGTGTGTGAGAGATTGGGTGAGATGTGTTGAGAGTGAGAGAGATTGGTATAGAGTGAGAGAGTGAGAGAGATTAGTATAGAGTGGGAGAGAGTGATAGAGAGTGAAAGAGAGTGAGATAGAGAGTGAGAGACATTAGTAGAGGGTGAGAGAGAATGGTAAAGAGTGGGAGAGATTGGTAGAGACTGAGAGAGAGTGGGAGAGATTGGTAGAGAGTAAGAGAGAGTGAGAGAGATTGGTAGGGAGTTAGAGAATGCGAGAGTGCGAGAGACATTGGTAGACAGTGAGTGAGAGTGAGTAAGAGTGGGAGAGATTGGTGAGAGTGAGAGAGAGTGAGAGACATTGGTAGAGACTGAGAGAGTGAGAGATAATGGTAGAGAGTGCGAGAGAGTGAGAGACAATGGTTGATTGTGAGAGAGAGTAATAGAGAGTGAGAGAAATTGGTAAAGAGTGAGAGAGTGAGAAAGAGTGAAAGAGAGTGAGGGAGAGTGAGAGAGTGAGAGAGAGTGAGAGACAGTGGTAGAGAGTGAGAGAGAGAGAGAGAGAGGGAGTGGGAAAGATTGGTAGAGAGTGATAGTGAGTGAGTAAAAGAGTGGGAGAGAGTGAGAGACATTGGTAGACAGTGAGAGACATTTGGAGAGGATGAGAGTGTGAGAGAGAATGAGAGACTGGGAGAGATTGGTAGAGAGTGAGAGAGATTGGTATAAAGTGTGAGAGAGTGAGAGAGATTGGTATAGCGTGAGAGAGAGTGAGAGAGATTGGTAGAGAGTGACAGAGAGTGAGATAAAGAGTGAGAGACATTGGTAGAGAGTGAGAGAGAATGGTAGAGAGTGAGAGAGAGTGGGAGAGAGTGAGAGAGAGTGGGAGAGATTGGTAGAGAGTGAGAGAAATTGGGAGAGATTGGTAGAGTGAGAGAGTGTGTGAGAGATTGGTAGAAAGTGAGAGAGAGTGGTAGAGATTGGGAGAGAGTGAGAGAGATTGGGAGAGATGTGTTGAGAGCGAGAGAGATTGGTATAGAGTGAGAGAGTGAGAGAGATTTGTATAGAGTGGGAGAGAGTGAGAGAGATTGGTAGAGAGTGATAGAGTGTGAAAGAGAGTGAGATAGAGAGTGAGAGACAATGGTAGAGGGTGAAAGAGAATGGTAGAGAGTGAGAGAGAGTGAGAGAGATCGGTAGAGAGTGAGAGAGAGTGGGAGAGATTGGTAGAGAGTAAGAGAGAGTGAGAGAGATTGGTAGGGAGTTAGAGAATGAGAGATTGCGGGAGACATTGGTAGACAGTGAGAGAGAGTGAGTAAGAGTGGGAGAGATTGGTGAGAGTGAGAGAGAGTGGGAGAGTGAGAGAAAATGGTAGAGAGTGCGAGAGAGTGAGAGACAATGGTTGATTGTGAGAGAGAGTAATAGATAGTGAGAGAGATTGGTAAAGAGTGAGAGAGTGAGAGAGAGTGAGAGAGATTGGTAGAGAGTGAGAAAGAGTGAAAGAGAGTGAGAGAGAGAGAGACATTGGTAGAGAGTGAGAGAGAGTGAGAGAGAGTGGGAAAGATTGGTAGAGAGTGAGAGTGAGTGAGTAAAAGAGTGGGAGAGAGTGAGAGACATTGGTAGAGAGTGAGAGACATTTGAAGAGAGTGAGAGTGTGAGAGAGAGTGAGAGACTGGGAGAGATTGCTAGAGAGTGAGAGAGATTGGTATAGAGAGAGAGAGTGAGAGAGATTGGTATAGCGTGAGAGAGAGTGTGAGAGATTGGTAGAGTGTGACAGAGAGTGAGAGACATTGGTAGAGAGTGAGAGAGAGTGAGAGACTTTGGTAGAGAGTCAGAGAGAGTGAGAGAGATTGGTAGAGTGAGAGAGTGTGTGAGAGATTGGTAGAGAGTGAGAGAGTGCGAGAGAGTGAGAGAGATCGGTAGAGAGTGAGAGAGAGTGGGAGAGATTGGTAGAGAGTAAGAGAGAGTGAGAGAGATTGGAAGGGAGTTAGAGAATGAGAGAGTGCGAGAGACATTGGTAGACAGTGAGAGAGAGTGAGTAAGAGTGGGAGAGATTGGTGAGAGTGAGAGAGAGTGGGAGAGTGAGAGAAAATGGTAGAGAGTGCGAGAGAGTGAGAGACAATGGTTGATTGTGAGAGAGAGTAATAGATAGTGAGAGAGATTGGTAAAGAGTGAGAGAGTGAGAGAGAGTAAGAGAGATTGGTAGAGAGTGAGAAAGAGTGAAAGAGAGTGAGAGAGAGTGAGAGAGAATGAGAGAGAGAGAGACATTGGTAGAGAGAGAGAGAGTGTGAGAGAGTGTGGGAAAGACTGGTAGAGAGTGAGAGTGAGTGAGTAAAAGAGTGGGAGAGAGTGAGAGACATTGGTAGAGAGTGAGAGACATTTGAAGAGAGTGAGAGTGTGAGAGAGAGTGAGAGACTGGGAGAGATTGGTAGAGAGTGAGAGAGATTGGTATAGAGTGAGAGAGAGTGAGAGAGATTGGTATAGCGTGAGAGAGAGTGAGAGAGATTGGTAGAGTGTGACAGAGAGTGAGATAGAGAGTGAGAGACATTGGTAGAGAGTGAGAGAGAGTGAGAGACTTTGGTAGAGAGTGAGTGAGAGTGCGAGAGATTGGTAGAGTGGGAGAGTGTGTGAGAGATTGGTAGAGAGAGAGAGTGGTAGAGATTGGGAGAGAGTGAGAGAGATTGGGAGAGATGTGTTGAGAGCGAGAGAGATTGGTATAGAGTGAGAGAGTGAGAGAGATTTGTATAGAGTGGGAGAGAGTGAGAGAGAGTGGGAGAGATTGGTAGAGAGTAAGAGAGAGTGAGAGAGAGTGAGAGAGATTGGTAGGGAGTTAGAGAATGAGAGAGTGCGAGAGACTTTGGTAGACAGTGAGAGAGAGTGAGTAAGAGTGGGAGAGAGTGGGAGAGATTGGTAGAGAGTAAGAGAGAGTGAGAGAGATTGGTAGGGAGTTAGAGAATGAGAGAGTGCGAGAGACTTTGGTAGACAGTGAGAGAGAGTGAGTAAGAGTGGGAGAGATTGGTGAGAGTGAGAGAGAGTGGGAGAGTGAGAGAAAATGGTAGAGAGTGCGAGAGAGTGAGAGACAATGGTTGATTGTGAGAGAGAGTAATAGATAGTGAGAGAGACTGGTAAAGAGTATGAGAGTGAGAGAGAGTGAGAGAGAGAGAGACATTGGTAGAGAGAGAGAGAGTGAGAGAGAGTGGGAAAGATTGGTAGAGGGTGAGAGTGAGTGAGTAAAAGAGTGGGAGAGAGTGAGAGACATTGGCAGAGAGTGAGAGACATTTGAAGAGAGTGAGAGTGTGAGAGAGAGTGAGAGACTGGGAGAGATTGGTAGAGAGTGAGAGAGATTGGTATAGAGTGAGAGAGAGTGAGAGAGATTGGTATAGCGTGAGAGAGAGTGAGAGAGATTGGTAGAGTGTGACAGAGAGTGAGAGACATTGGTAGAGAGTGAGAGAGAGTGAGAGACTTTGGTAGAGAGTCAGAGAGAGTGAGAGAGAGTGGTAGAGTGAGAGAGTGTGTGAGAGATTGGTAGAGAGTTAGAGAGAGTGGTAGAGATTGGGAGAGAGTGAGAGAGATTGGGTGAGATGTGTTGAGAGCGAGAGAGATTGGTATAGAGTGAGAGAGTGAGAGAGATTAGTATAGAGTGGGAGAGAGTGATAAAGGGTGAAAGAGAGTGAGATAGAGAGTGAGAGACATTGGTAGAGGGTGAGAGAGAATGGTAAAGAGTGGGAGAGATTGGTAGAGAGTGAGAGAGAGTCGGAGAGATTGGTAGAGAGTAAGAGAGAGTGAGAGAGATTGGTAGGGAGTTAGAGAATGCGAGAGTGCGAGAGACATTGGTAGACAGTGAGTGAGAGTGAGTAAGAGTGGGAGAGATTGGAGTGAGTGAGAGAGAGTGAGAGACATTGGTAGAGACTGAGAGAGTGAGAGAAAATGGTAGAGAGTGCGAGAGAGTGAGAGACAATGGTTGATTGTGAGAGAGAGTAATAGAGAGTGAGAGAAATTGGTAAAGAGTGAAAGAGTGAGAAAGGGTGAAAGAGAGAGAGGGAGAGTGAGAGAGTGAGAGAGAGTGAGAGACAGTGGTAGAGAGTGAGAGAGAGAGAGAGAGAGGGAGTGGGAAAGATTGGTAGAGAGTGATAGTGAGTGAGTAAAAGAGTGGGAGAGACTGAGAGACACTGGTAGACAGTGAGAGACATTTGTAGAGGATGAGAGTGTGAGAGAGAATGAGAAACTGGGAGAGATTGGTAGAGAGTGAGAGAGATTGGTATAAAGTGTTAGAGAGTGAGAGAGATTGGTATAGCGTGAGAGAGAGTGAGAGAGATTGGTAGAGTGAGAGAGTGTGTGAGAGATTGGTAGAGAGAGAGAGTGGTAGAGATTGGGAGAGAATGAGAGAGATTGGGAGAGATGTGTTGAGAGCGAGAGAGATTGGTATAGAGTGAGAGAGTGAGAGAGATTTGTATAGAGTGGGAGAGAGTGAGAGAGATTGGTAGAGAGTGATAGAGTGTGAAAGAGAGTGAGATAGAGAGTGAGAGACATTGGTAGAGGGTGAGAGAGAATGGTAGAGAGTGAGAGAGAGTGAGAGAGATTGGTAGAGAGTGAGAGAGTGCGAGAGAGTGAGAGAGATCGGTAGAGAGTGAGAGAGAGTGGGAGAGATTGGTAGAGAGTAAGAGAGACTTTGGTAGACAGTGAGAGAGAGTGAGTAAGAGTGGGAGAGATTGGTGAGAGTGAGAGAGAGTGGGAGAGTGAGACAAAATGGTAGAGAGTGCGAGAGAGTGAGAGACAATGGTTGATTGTGAGAGAGAGTAATAGATAGTGAGAGAGACTGGTAAAGAGTATGAGAGTGAGAGAGAGTAAGAGAGATTGGTAGAGAGTGAGAAAGAGTGAAAGAGAGTGAGAGAGAGTGAGAGAGAGAGAGACATTGGTAGAGAGAGAGAGTGAGAGAGAGTGGGAAAGATTGGTAGAGAGTGAGAGTGAGTGAGTAAAAGAGTGGGAGAGAGTGAGAGACATTGGCAGAGAGTGAGAGACATTTGAAGAGAGTGAGAGTGTGAGAGAGAGTGAGAGACTGGGAGAGATTGGTAGAGAGTGAGAGAGATTGGTATAGAGTGAGAGAGAGTGAGAGAGATTGGTATAGCGTGAGAGAGAGTGAGAGAGATTGGTAGAGTGTGACAGAGAGTGAGAGACATTGGTAGAGAGTGAGAGAGAGTGAGAGACTTTGGTAGAGAGTCAGAGAGAGTGAGAGAGTGGTAGAGTGAGAGAGTGTGTGAGAGATTGGTAGAGAGTGAGAGAGAGTGGTAGAGATTGGGAGAGAGTGAGAGAGATTGGGTGAGATGTGTTGAGAGCGAGAGAGATTGGTATAGAGTGAGAGAGTGAGAGAGATTAGTATAGAGTGGGAGAGAGTGATAAAGGGTGAAAGAGAGTGAGATAGAGAGTGAGAGACATTGGTAGAGGGTGAGAGAGAATGGTATAGAGTGGGAGAGATTGGTAGAGAGTGAGAGAGAGTGGGAGAGATTGGTAGAGAGTAAGAGAGAGTGAGAGGGATTGGTAGGGAGTTAGAGAATGCGAGAGTGCGAGAGACATTGGTAGACAATGAGTGAGAGTGAGTAAGAGTGGGAGAGATTGGTGTGAGTGAGAGAGAGTGAGAGAGACATTGGTAGAGACTGAGAGAGTGAGAGAAAATGGTAGAGAGTGCGAGAGAGTGAGAGACAATGGTTGATTGTGAGAGAGAGTAATAGAGAGTGAGAGAAATTGGTAAAGAGTGAGAGAGTAATAGATAGTGAGAGAGACTGGTAAAGAGTATGAGAGTGAGAGAGAGTAAGAGAGATTGGTAGAGAGTGAGAAAGAGTGAAAGAGAGTGAGAGAGAGTGAGAGAGAGTGAGAGAGAGTGAGAGAGAGAGACATTGGTAGAGAGAGAGAGAGAGTGAGAGAGAGTGGGAAAGATTGGTAAAGAGTGAGAGTGAGTGAGTAAAAGAGTGGGAGAGAGTGAGAGACATTGGTAGAGAGTGAGAGACATTTGAAGAGAGTGAGAGTGTGAGAGAGAGTGAGAGACTGGGAGAGATTGGTAGAGAGTGAGAGAGATTGGTATAGAGTGAGAGAGAGTGAGAGAGATTGGTATAGCGTGAGAGAGAGTGAGAGAGATTGGTAGAGTGTGACAGAGAGTGAGAGATATTGGTAGAGAGTGAGAGAGAGTGAGAGACTTTGGTAGAGAGTCAGAGAGAGTGAGAGAGAGTGGTAGAGTGAGAGAGTGTGTGAGAGATTGGGTGAGATGTGTTGAGAGTGAGAGAGATTGGTATAGAGTGAGAGAGTGAGAGAGATTAGTATAGAGTGGGAGAGAGTGATAGAGAGTGAAAGAGAGTGAGATAGAGAGTGAGAGACATTAGTAGAGGGTGAGAGAGAATGGTAAAGAGTGGGAGAGATTGGTAGAGACTGAGAGAGAGTGGGAGAGATTGGTAGAGAGTAAGAGAGAGTGAGAGAGATTGGTAGGGAGTTAGAGAATGCGAGAGTGCGAGAGACATTGGTAGACAGTGAGTGAGAGTGAGTAAGAGTGGGAGAGATTGGTGAGAGTGAGAGAGAGTGAGAGACATTGGTAGAGACTGAGAGAGTGAGAGAAAATGGTAGAGAGTGCGAGAGAGTGAGAGACAATGGTTGATTGTGAGAGAGAGTAATAGAGAGTGAGAGAAATTGGTAAAGAGTGAGAGAGTGAGAAAGAGTGAAAGAGAGTGAGGGAGAGTGAGAGAGTGAGAGAGAGTGAGAGACAGTGGTAGAGAGCGAGAGAGAGAGAGAGAGAGGGAGTGGGAAAGATTGGTAGAGAGTGATAGTGAGTGAGTAAAAGAGTGGGAGAGAGTGAGAGACATTGGTAGACAGTGAGAGACATTTGTAGAGGATGAGAGTGTGAGAGAGAATGAGAGACTGGGAGAGATTGGTAGAGAGTGAGAGAGATTGGTATAAAGTGTGAGAGAGTGAGAGAGATTGGTATAGCGTGAGAGAGAGTGAGAGAGATTGGTAGAGAGTGACAAAGAGTGAGATAAAGAGTGAGAGACATTGGTAGAGAGTGAGAGAGAATGGTAGAGAGTGAGAGAGAGTGGGAGAGAGTGAGAGAGAGTGGGAGAGATTGGTAGAGAGTGAGAGAAATTGGGAGAGATTGGTAGAGTGAGAGAGTGTGTGAGAGATTGGTAGAAAGTGAGAGAGAGTGGTAGAGATTGGGAGAGAGTGAGAGAGATTGGGAGAGATGTGTTGAGAGCGAGAGAGATTGGTATAGAGTGAGAGAGTGAGAGAGATTTGTATAGAGTGGGAGAGAGTGAGAGAGATTGGTAGAGAGTGATAGAGTGTGAAAGAGAGTGAGATAGAGAGTGAGAGACAATGGTAGAGGGTGAAAGAGAATGGTAGAGAGTGAGAGAGAGTGAGAGAGATCGGTAGAGAGTGAGAGAGAGTGGGAGAGACTGGTAGAGAGTAAGAGAGAGTGAGAGAGATTGGTAGGGAGTTAGAGAATGAGAGATTGCGGGAGACATTGGTAGACAGTGAGAGAGAGTGAGTAAGAGTGGGAGAGATTGGTGAGAGTGAGAGAGAGTGGGAGAGTGAGAGAAAATGGTAGAGAGTGCGAGAGAGTGAGAGACAATGGTTGATTGTGAGAGAGAGTAATAGATAGTGAGAGAGATTGGTAAAGAGTGAGAGAGTGAGAGAGAGTAAGAGAGATTGGTAGAGAGTGAGAAAGAGTGAAAGAGAGTGAGAGAGAGTGAGAGAGAGAGAGACATTGGTAGAGAGTGAGAGAGAGTGAGAGAGAGTGGGAAAGATTGGTAGAGAGTGAGAGTGAGTGAGTAAAAGAGTGGGAGAGAGTGAGAGACATTGGTAGAGAGTGAGAGACATTTGAAGAGAGTGAGAGTGTGAGAGAGAGTGAGAGACTGGGAGAGATTGCTAGAGAGTGAGAGAGATTGGTATAGAGAGAGAGTGAGAGAGATTTGTATAGCGTGAGAGAGAGTGAGAGAGATTGGTAGAGTGTGACAGAGAGTGAGAGACATTGGTAGAGAGTGAGAGAGAGTGAGAGACTTTGGTAGAGAGTCAGAGAGAGTGAGAGAGATTGGTAGAGTGAGAGAGTGTGTGAGAGATTGGTAGAGAGTGAGAGAGTGCGAGAGAGTGAGAGAGATCGGTAGAGAGTGAGAGAGAGTGGGAGAGATTGGTAGAGAGTAAGAGAGAGTGAGAGAGATTGGAAGGGAGTTAGGGAATGAGAGAGTGCGAGAGACATTGGTAGACAGTGAGAGAGAGTGAGTAAGAGTGGGAGAGATTGGTGAGAGTGAGAGAGAGTGGGAGAGTGAGAGAAAATGGCAGAGAGTGCGAGAGAGTGAGAGACAATGGTTGATTGTGAGAGAGAGTAATAGATAGTGAGAGAGATTGGTAAAGAGTGAGAGAGTGAGAGAGAGTAAGAGAGATTGGTAGAGAGTGAGAAAGAGTGAAAGAGAGTGAGAGAGAGTGAGAGAGAATGAGAGAGAGAGAGACATTGGTAGAGAGAGAGAGAGAGTGAGAGAGTGTGGGAAAGACTGGTAGAGAGTGAGAGTGAGTGAGTAAAAGAGTGGGAGAGAGTGAGAGACATTGGTAGAGAGTGAGAGACATTTGAAGAGAGTGAGAGTGTGAGAGAGAGTGAGAGACTGGGAGAGATTGGTAGAGAGTGAGAGAGATTGGTATAGAGTGAGAGAGAGTGAGAGAGATTGGTATAGCGTGAGAGAGAGTGAGAGAGATTGGTAGAGTGTGACAGAGAGTGAGATAGAGAGTGAGAGACATTGGTAGAGAGTGAGAGAGAGTGAGAGACTTTGGTAGAGAGTGAGTGAGAGTGCGAGAGATTGGTAGAGTGGGAGAGTGTGTGAGAGATTGGTAGAGAGACAGAGTGGTAGAGATTGGGAGAGAGTGAGAGAGATTGGGAGAGATGTGTTGAGAGCGAGAGAGATTGGTATAGAGTGAGAGAGTGAGAGAGATTTGTATAGAGTGGGAGAGAGTGAGAGAGAGTGGGAGAGATTGGTAGAGAGTAAGAGAGAGTGAGAGAGAGTGAGAGAGATTGGTAGGGAGTTAGAGAATGAGAGAGTGCGAGAGACTTTGGTAGACAGTGAGAGAGAGTGAGTAAGAGTGGGAGAGAGTGGGAGAGATTGGTAGAGAGTAAGAGAGAGTGAGAGAGATTGGTAGGGAGTTAGAGAATGAGAGAGTGCGAGAGACTTTGGTAGACAGTGAGAGAGAGTGAGTAAGAGTGGGAGAGATTGGTGAGAGTGAGAGAGAGTGGGAGAGTGAGAGAAAATGGTAGAGAGTGCGAGAGAGTGAGAGACAATGGTTGATTGTGAGAGAGAGTAATAGATAGTGAGAGAGACTGGTAAAGAGTATGAGAGTGAGAGAGAGTAAGAGAGATTGGTAGAGAGTGAGAAAGAGTGAAAGAGAGTGAGAGAGAGAGTGAGAGAGAGAGAGACATTGGTAGAGAGAGAGAGAGTGAGAGAGAGTGGGAAAGATTGGTAGAGAGTGAGAGTGAGTGAGTAAAAGAGTGGGAGAGAGTGAGAGACATTGGCAGAGAGTGAGAGACATTTGAAGAGAGTGAGAGTGTGAGAGAGAGTGAGAGACTGGGAGAGATTGGTAGAGAGTGAGAGAGATTGGTATAGAGTGAGAGAGAGTGAGAGAGATTGGTATAGCGTGAGAGAGAGTGAGAGAGATTGGTAGAGTGTGACAGAGAGTGAGAGACATTGGTAGAGAGTGAGAGAGAGTGAGAGACTTTGGTAGAGAGTCAGAGAGAGTGAGAGAGAGTGGTAGAGTGAGAGAGTGTGTGAGAGATTGGTAGAGAGTTAGAGAGAGTGGTAGAGATTGGGAGAGAGTGAGAGAGATTGGGTGAGATGTGTTGAGAGCGAGAGAGATTGGTATAGAGTGAGAGAGTGAGAGAGATTAGTATAGAGTGGGAGAGAGTGATAAAGGGTGAAAGAGAGTGAGATAGAGAGTGAGAGACATTGGTAGAGGGTGAGAGAGAATGGTAAAGAGTGGGAGAGATTGGTAGAGAGTGAGAGAGAGTCGGAGAGATTGGTAGAGAGTAAGAGAGAGTGAGAGAGATTGGTAGGGAGTTAGAGAATGCGAGAGTGCGAGAGACATTGGTAGACAGTGAGTGAGAGTGAGTAAGAGTGGGAGAGATTGGAGTGAGTGAGAGAGAGTGAGAGACATTGGTAGAGACTGAGAGAGTGAGAGAAAATGGTAGAGAGTGCGAGAGAGTGAGAGACAATGGTTGATTGTGAGAGAGAGTAATAGAGAGTGAGAGAAATTGGTAAAGAGGGAGAGAGTGAGAAAGGGTGAAAGAGAGAGAGGGAGAGTGAGAGAGTGAGAGAGAGTGAGAGACAGTGGTAGAGAGTGAGAGAGAGAGAGAGAGGGAGTGGGAAAGATTGGTAGAGAGTGATAGTGAGTGAGTAAAAGAGTGGGAGAGACTGAGAGACATTGGTAGACAGTGAGAGACATTTGTAGAGGATGAGAGTGTGAGAGAGAATGAGAGACTGGGAGAGATTGGTAGAGAGTGAGAGAGATTGGTATAAAGTGTGAGAGAGTGAGAGAGATTGGTATAGCGTGAGAGAGAGTGAGAGAGATTGGTAGAGAGTGACAGAGTGTGAGATAAAGAGTGAGAGACATTGGTAGAGAGTGAGAGAGAATGGTAGAGAGTGAGAGAGAGTGGGAGAGAGTGAGAGAGAGTGGGAGAGATTGGTAGAGAGTGAGAGAGATTGGGAGAGATTGGTAGAGTGAGAGAGTGTGTGAGAGATTGGTAGAGAGTGAGAGAGAGTGGTAGAGATTGGGAGAGAGTGAGAGAGATTGGGAGAGATGTGTTGAGAGCGAGAGAGATTGGTATAGAGTGAGAGAGATTTGTATAGAGTGGGAGAGAGTGAGAGAGATTGGTAGAGAGTGATAGAGTGTGAAAGAGAGTGAGATAGAGAGTGAGAGACAATGGTAGAGGGTGAGAGAGAATGGTAGAGAGTGAGAGAGAGTGAGAGAGATTGGTAGAGAGTGAGAGAGTGCGAGAGAGTGAGAGAGATCGGTAGAGAGTGAGAGAGAGTGGGAGAGATTGGTAGAGAGTAAGAGAGAGTGAGAGAGATTGGTAGGGAGTTAGAGAATGAGAGAGTGCGGGAGACATTGGTAGACAGTGAGAGAGAGTGAGTAAGAGTGGGAGAGATTGGTGAGAGTGAGAGAGAGTGGGAGAGTGAGAGAAAATGGTAGAGAGTGCGAGAGAGTGAGAGACAATGGTTGATTGTGAGAGAGAGTAATAGATAGTGAGAGAGATTGGTAAAGAGTAAGAGAGTGAGAGAGAGTGAGAGAGAGTGAAAGAGAGTGAGAGAGAGTGAGAGAGAGAGACATTGGTAGAGAGAGAGAGAGAGAGTGAGAGAGAGTGGGAGAGAGTGAGAAAGAGTGAGAAAGAGTGAAAGAGAGTGAGAGAGAGTGAGAGAGAGAGAGAGACATTGGTAGAGAGAGAGAGAGAGTGAGAGAGAGAGTGGGAAAGATTGGTAGAGAGTGAGAGTGAGTGAGTAAAAGAGTGGGAGAGAGTGAGAGACATTGGTAGAGAGTGAGAGACATTTGAAGAGAGTGAGAGTGTGAGAGAGAGTGAGAGAGATTGGTATAGCGTGAGAGAGAGTGAGAGAGATTGGTAGAGTGTGACAGAGAGTGAGATAGAGAGTGAGCGACATTGGTAGAGAGTGAGAGAGAGTGAGAGACTTTGGTAGAGAGTCAGAGAGAGTGAGAGAGAGTGGTAGAGTGAGAGAGTGTGTGAGAGATTGGTAGAGAGTGAGAGAGAGTGGTAGAGATTGGGAGAGAGTGAGAGAGATTGGGTGAGATGTGTTGAGAGCGAGAGAGATTGGTATAGAGTGTGAGAGTGAGAGAGATTAGTATAGAGTGGGAGAGAGTGATAGAGAGTGAAAGAGGGTGAGATAGAGAGTGAGAGACATTGGTAGAGGGTGAGAGAGAATGGTAGAGAGTGGGAGAGATTGGTAGAGAGTGAGAGAGAGTGGGAGAGATTGGTAGAGAGTAAGAGAGAGTGAGAGAGACTGGTAGGGAGTTAGAGAATGCGAGAGTGCGAGAGACATTGGTAGACAGTGAGTGAGAGTGAGTAAGAGTGGGAGAGATTGGTGAGAGTGAGAGAGAGTGAGAGACATTGGTAGAGAGTGAGAGAGTGAGAGAGTGAGAGAAAATGGTAGAGAGTGCGAGAGAGTGAGAGACAATGGTTGATTGTGAGAGAGAGTAATAGAGAGTGAGAGAAATTGGTAAAGAGTGAGAGAGAGAGAAAGAGTGAAAGAGAGTGAGAGAGAGTGAGAGAGTGAGAGAGAGTGAGAGACAGTGGTAGAGAGTGAGAGAGAGAGAGAGAGATAGAGTGAGAGAGGGAGTGGGAAAGATTGGTAGAGAGTGATAGTGAGTGAGTAAAAGAGTGGGAGAGAGTGAGAGACATTGGTAGACAGTGAGAGACATTTGTAGAGGATGAGAGTGTGAGAGAGAATGAGAGACTGGGAGAGATTGGTAGAGAGGGAGAGAGATTGGTATAAAGTGTGAGAGAGTGAGAGAGAGTGGTATAGCGTGAGAGAGAGTGAGAGAGATTGGTAGAGAGTGACAGAGAGTGAGATAAAGAGTGAGAGAGAATGGTAGAGAGTGAGAGAGAGTGGGAGAGAGTGAGAGAGAGTGGGAGAGATTGGTAGAGAGTGAGAGAGATTGGGAGAGATTGGAAGGGAGTCAGAGAGAGTGAGAGAGATTGGTAGAGAGTGAGAGAGTATGAGAGTGAGAGGGTGTGAGAGACATTGGTAGAGAGTGAGAGAGAGAGTGAGAGTGAGAGGGAGTGGGAGAGATTGGTAAGAGTCAGAGATATTGGTAGAGAGTGAGAGACATTGGTAGAGAGTGAGAGAGAGTGAGAGACGTTGGTAGAGAGTGAGAGAGAGAGAGAGAGGGAGTGGGAAAGATTGGTAGAGAGTGTTAGTGAGTGAGTAAAAGAGTGGGAGAGAGTGAGAGACATTGGTAGACAGTGAGAGACATTTGTAGAGGATGAGAGTGTGAGAGAGAATGAGAGACTGGGAGAGATTGGTAGAGAGTGAGAGAGATTGGTATAAAGTGTGAGAGAGTGAGAGAGATTGGTATAGCGTGAGAGAGAGTGAGAGAGATTGGTAGAGAGTGACAGAGAGTGAGATAAAGAGTGAGAGACATTGGTAGAGAGTGAGAGAGAATGGTAGAGAGTGGGAGAGAGTGAGAGAGAGTGGGAGAGATTGGTAGAGAGTGAGAGAGATTGGGAGAGATTGGTAGAGTGAGAGAGTGTGTGAGAGATTGGTAGAGAGTGAGAGAGAGTGGTAGAGATTGGGAGAGAGTGAGAGAGATTGGGAGAGATGTGTTGAGAGCGAGAGAGATTGGTATAGAGTGAGAGAGTGAGAGAGATTTGTATAGAGTGGGAGAGAGTGAGAGAGATTGGTAGAGAGTGATAGAGTGTGAAAGAGAGTGAGATAGAGAGTGAGAGACAATGGTAGAGGGTGAGAGAGAATGGTAGAGAGTGAGAGAGAGTGAGAGAGATTGGTAGAGAGTGAGAGAGTGCGAGAGAGTGAGAGAGATCGGTAGAGAGTGAGAGAGAGTGGGAGAGATTGGTAGAGAGTAAGAGAGAGTGAGAGAGATTGGTAGGGAGTTAGAGAATGAGAGAGTGCGGGAGACATTGGTAGACAGTAAGAGAGAGTGAGTAAGAGTGGGAGAGATTGGTGAGAGTGAGAGAGAGTGGGAGAGTGAGAGAAAATGGTAGAGAGTGCGAGAGAGTGAGAGACAATGGTTGATTGTGAGAGAGAATAATAGATAGTGAGAGAGATTGGTAAAGAGTATGAGAGTGAGAGAGAGTAAGAGAGATTGGTAGAGAGTGAGAAAGAGTGAAAGAGAGTGAGAGAGTGAGAGAGAGAGAGAGTGAGAGAGAGTGGGAAAGATTGGTAGAGAGTGAGAGTGAGTGAGTAAAAGAGTGGGAGAGAGTGAGAGACATTGGTAGAGAGTGAGAGACATTTGAAGAGAGTGAGAGTGTGAGAGAGAGTGAGAGAGATTGGTATAGCGTGAGAGAGAGTGAGAGAGATTGGTAGAGTGTGACAGAGAGTGAGATAGAGAGTGAGAGACATTGGTAGAGAGTGAGTGAGAGTGAGAGACTTTGGTAGAGAGTCAGAGAGAGTGAGAGAGAGTGGTAGAGTGAGAGAGTGTGTGAGAGATTGGTAGAGAGTGAGAGAGAGTGGTAGAGATTGGGAGAGAGTGAGAGAGATTGGGTGAGATGTGTTGAGAGCGAGAGAGATTGGTATAGAGTGAGAGAGTGAGAGAGATTAGTATAGAGTGGGAGAGAGTGATAGAGAGTGAAAGAGGGTGAGATAGAGAGTGAGAGACATTGGTAGAGGGTGAGAGAGAATGGTAGAGAGTGGGAGAGATTGGTAGAGAGTGAGAGAGAGTGGGAGAGATTGGTAGAGAGTAAGAGAGAGTGAGAGAGACTGGTAGGGAGTTAGAGAATGCGAGAGTGCGAGAGACATTGGTAGACAGTGAGTGAGAGTGAGTAAGATGGGAGAGATTGGTGAGAGTGAGAGAGAGTGAGAGACATTGGTAGAGACTGAGAGAGTGAGAGAGTGAGAGAAAATGGTAGAGAGTGCGAGAGAGTGAGAGACAATGGTTGATTGTGAGAGAGAGTAATAGAGAGTGAGAGAAATTGGTAAAGAGTGAGAGAGTGAGAAAGAGTGAAAGAGAGTGAGAGAGAGTGAGAGAGTGAGAGAGAGTGAGAGACAATGGTAGAGAGTGAGAGAGAGAGAGAGAGTGTGAGAGAGGGAGTGGGAAAGATTGGTAGAGAGTGATAGTGAGTGAGTAAAAGAGTGGGAGAGAGTGAGAGACATTGGTAGACAGTGAGAGACATTTGTAGAGGATGAGAGTGTGAGAGAGAATGAGAGACTGGGAGAGATTGGTAGAGAGGGAGAGAGATTGGTATAAAGTGTGAGAGAGTGAGAGAGAGTGGTACAGCGTGAGAGAGAGTGAGAGAGATTGGTAGAGAGTGACAGAGAGTGAGATAAAGAGTGAGAGACATTGGTAGAGAGAGAGAATGGTAGAGAGTGAGAGAGAGTGGGAGAGAGTGAGAGAGAGTGGGAGAGATTGGTAGAGAGTGAGAGAGATTGGGAGAGATTGGTAGAGAGTCAGAGAGAGTGAGAGAGATTGGTAGAGAGTGAGAGAGTATGAGAGTGAGAGAGTGTGAGAGACATTGGTAGAGAGTGAGAGAGAGAGTGAGAGTGAGAGGGAGTGGGAGAGATTGGTAAGAGTTAGAGATATTGGTAGAGAGTGAGAGACATTGGTAGAGAGTGAGAGACAGTTAGAGACGTTGGTAGAGAGTGAGAGAGAATGGTTGATTGTGAGAGAGATTGGTAGAGAGTGAGAGAGATAGGTAGAGAGTGAGAAAGGGTGAGAGAGATTGGTAAAGAGTGAGAGAGAGTGAGAGACATTGGTAGAGAGTGAGAGAGAGTGAGAGAGATTGGTAGAGAGTGAGAGAGAGTGGGAAAGATTGGTAGAGAGTGAGAGTGAGTGTGTGAAAGAGTGGGAGAGAGTCAGAGAGATTGGTAGAGAGTGAGAGTGAAAGAGAGAGTGTGTGAGATTGGTAGAGAGTGGGAGAGAGTCGGAAAGATTCGTAAAGAGTGAGAGAGAGTTAGTGACAGAGTGGGAGAGAGTGAGAGACATTGGTAGAGAGTGAGAGTGTGAGAGAGAGTGAGATAGAGAGTGAGAGACATTGGTAGAGGGTGAGAGAGAATGGTAGAGAGTGGGAGAGATTGGTAGAGAGTGAGAGAGAGTGGGAGAGATTGGTAGAGAGTAAGAGAGAGTGAGAGAGACTGGTAGGGAGTTAGAGAATGCGAGAGTGCGAGAGACATTGGTAGACAGTGAGTGAGAGTGAGTAAGAGTGGGAGAGATTGGTGAGAGTGAGAGAGAGTGAGAGACATTGGTAGAGAGTGAGAGAGTGAGAGAGTGAGAGAAAATGGTAGAGAGTGCGAGAGAGTGAGAGACAATGGTTGATTGTGAGAGAGAGTAATAGAGAGTGAGAGAAATTGGTAAAGAGTGAGAGAGAGAGAAAGAGTGAAAGAGAGTGAGAGAGAGTGAGAGAGTGAGAGAGAGTGAGAGACAGTGGTAGAGAGTGAGAGAGAGAGAGAGAGATAGAGTGAGAGAGGGAGTGGGAAAGATTGGTAGAGAGTGATAGTGAGTGAGTAAAAGAGTGGGAGAGAGTGAGAGACATTGGTAGACAGTGAGAGACATTTGTAGAGGATGAGAGTGTGAGAGAGAATGAGAGACTGGGAGAGATTGGTAGAGAGGGAGAGAGATTGGTATAAAGTGTGAGAGAGTGAGAGAGAGTGGTATAGCGTGAGAGAGAGTGAGAGAGATTGGTAGAGAGTGACAGAGAGTGAGATAAAGAGTGAGAGAGAATGGTAGAGAGTGAGAGAGAGTGGGAGAGAGTGAGAGAGAGTGGGAGAGATTGGTAGAGAGTGAGAGAGATTGGGAGAGATTGGAAGGGAGTCAGAGAGAGTGAGAGAGATTGGTAGAGAGTGAGAGAGTATGAGAGTGAGAGGGTGTGAGAGACATTGGTAGAGAGTGAGAGAGAGAGTGAGAGTGAGAGGGAGTGGGAGAGATTGGTAAGAGTCAGAGATATTGGTAGAGAGTGAGAGACATTGGTAGAGAGTGAGAGAGAGTGAGAGACGTTGGTAGAGAGTGAGAGAGAGAGAGAGAGAGGGAGTGGGAAAGATTGGTAGAGAGTGTTAGTGAGTGAGTAAAAGAGTGGGAGAGAGTGAGAGACATTGGTAGACAGTGAGAGACATTTGTAGAGGATGAGAGTGTGAGAGAGAATGAGAGACTGGGAGAGATTGGTAGAGAGTGAGAGAGATTGGTATAAAGTGTGAGAGAGTGAGAGAGATTGGTATAGCGTGAGAGAGAGTGAGAGAGATTGGTAGAGAGTGACAGAGAGTGAGATAAAGAGTGAGAGACATTGGTAGAGAGTGAGAGAGAATGGTAGAGAGTGGGAGAGAGTGAGAGAGAGTGGGAGAGATTGGTAGAGAGTGAGAGAGATTGGGAGAGATTGGTAGAGTGAGAGAGTGTGTGAGAGATTGGTAGAGAGTGAGAGAGAGTGGTAGAGATTGGGAGAGAGTGAGGGAGATTGGGAGAGATGTGTTGAGAGCGAGAGAGATTGGTATAGAGTGAGAGAGTGAGAGAGATTTGTATAGAGTGGGAGAGAGTGAGAGAGATTGGTAGAGAGTGATAGAGTGTGAAAGAGAGTGAGATAGAGAGTGAGAGACAATGGTAGAGGGTGAGAGAGAATGGTAGAGAGTGAGAGAGAGTGAGAGAGATTGGTAGAGAGTGAGAGAGTGCGAGAGAGTGAGAGAGATCGGTAGAGAGTGAGAGAGAGTGGGAGAGATTGGTAGAGAGTAAGAGAGAGTGAGAGAGATTGGTAGGGAGTTAGAGAATGAGAGAGTGCGGGAGACATTGGTAGACAGTAAGAGAGAGTGAGTAAGAGTGGGAGAGATTGGTGAGAGTGAGAGAGAGTGGGAGAGTGAGAGAAAATGGTAGAGAGTGCGAGAGAGTGAGAGACAATGGTTGATTGTGAGAGAGAATAATAGATAGTGAGAGAGATTGGTAAAGAGTATGAGAGTGAGAGAGAGTAAGAGAGATTGGTAGAGAGTGAGAAAGAGTGAAAGAGAGTGAGAGAGTGAGAGAGAGAGAGAGTGAGAGAGAGTGGGAAAGATTGGTAGAGAGTGAGAGTGAGTGAGTAAAAGAGTGGGAGAGAGTGAGAGACATTGGTAGAGAGTGAGAGACATTTGAAGAGAGTGAGAGTGTGAGAGAGAGTGAGAGAGATTGGTATAGCGTGAGAGAGAGTGAGAGAGATTGGTAGAGTGTGACAGAGAGTGAGATAGAGAGTGAGAGACATTGGTAGAGAGTGAGTGAGAGTGAGAGACTTTGGTAGAGAGTCAGAGAGAGTGAGAGAGAGTGGTAGAGTGAGAGAGTGTGTGAGAGATTGGTAGAGAGTGAGAGAGAGTGGTAGAGATTGGGAGAGAGTGAGAGAGATTGGGTGAGATGTGTTGAGAGCGAGAGAGATTGGTATAGAGTGAGAGAGTGAGAGAGATTAGTATAGAGTGGGAGAGAGTGATAGAGAGTGAAAGAGGGTGAGATAGAGAGTGAGAGACATTGGTAGAGGGTGAGAGAGAATGGTAGAGAGTGGGAGAGATTGGTAGAGAGTGAGAGAGAGTGGGAGAGATTGGTAGAGAGTAAGAGAGAGTGAGAGAGACTGGTAGGGAGTTAGAGAATGCGAGAGTGCGAGAGACATTGGTAGACAGTGAGTGAGAGTGAGTAAGATGGGAGAGATTGGTGAGAGTGAGAGAGAGTGAGAGACATTGGTAGAGACTGAGAGAGTGAGAGAGTGAGAGAAAATGGTAGAGAGTGCGAGAGAGTGAGAGACAATGGTTGATTGTGAGAGAGAGTAATAGAGAGTGAGAGAAATTGGTAAAGAGTGAGAGAGTGAGAAAGAGTGAAAGAGAGTGAGAGAGAGTGAGAGAGTGAGAGAGAGTGAGAGACAATGGTAGAGAGTGAGAGAGAGAGAGAGAGTGTGAGAGAGGGAGTGGGAAAGATTGGTAGAGAGTGATAGTGAGTGAGTAAAAGAGTGGGAGAGAGTGAGAGACATTGGTAGACAGTGAGAGACATTTGTAGAGGATGAGAGTGTGAGAGAGAATGAGAGACTGGGAGAGATTGGTAGAGAGGGAGAGAGATTGGTATAAAGTGTGAGAGAGTGAGAGAGAGTGGTACAGCGTGAGAGAGAGTGAGAGAGATTGGTAGAGAGTGACAGAGAGTGAGATAAAGAGTGAGAGACATTGGTAGAGAGAGAGAATGGTAGAGAGTGAGAGAGAGTGGGAGAGAGTGAGAGAGAGTGGGAGAGATTGGTAGAGAGTGAGAGAGATTGGGAGAGATTGGTAGAGAGTCAGAGAGAGTGAGAGAGATTGGTAGAGAGTGAGAGAGTATGAGAGTGAGAGAGTGTGAGAGACATTGGTAGAGAGTGAGAGAGAGAGTGAGAGTGAGAGGGAGTGGGAGAGATTGGTAAGAGTTAGAGATATTGGTAGAGAGTGAGAGACATTGGTAGAGAGTGAGAGACAGTTAGAGACGTTGGTAGAGAGTGAGAGAGAATGGTTGATTCTGAGAGAGATTGGTAGAGAGTGAGAGAGATAGGTAGAGAGTGAGAAAGGGTGAGAGAGATTGGTAAAGAGTGAGAGAGAGTGAGAGACATTGGTAGAGAGTGAGAGAGAGTGAGAGAGATTGGTAGAGAGTGAGAGAGAGTGGGAAAGATTGGTAGAGAGTGAGAGTGAGTGTGTGAAAGAGTGGGAGAGAGTCAGAGAGATTGGTAGAGAGTGAGAGTGAAAGAGAGAGTGTGTGAGATTGGTAGAGAGTGGGAGAGAGTCGGAAAGATTCGTAAAGAGTGAGAGAGAGTTAGTGACAGAGTGGGAGAGAGTGAGAGACATTGGTAGAGAGTGAGAGTGTGAGAGAGAGTGAGATAGAGAGTGAGAGACATTGGTAGAGGGTGAGAGAGAATGGTAGAGAGTGAGAGAGTGTGAGAGAGTGGGAGAGATTGGTAGAGAGTGAGAGAGAGTGGGAGAGATTGGTAGAGAGTAAGAGAGAGTGAGAGAGATTGGTAGGGAGTTAGAGAATGCGAGAGTGCGAGAGACATTGGTAGACAGTGAGTGAGAGTGAGTAAGAGTGGGAGAGATTGGTGAGAGTGAGAGAGAGTGAGAGACATTGGTAGAGAGTGAGAGAGTGAGAGAGTGAGAGAAAATGGTAGAGAGTGCGAGAGAGTGAGAGACAATCGTTGATTGTGAGAGAGAGTAATAGAGAGTGAGAGAAATTGGTAAAGAGTGAGAGAGTGAGAGAGTAAGAGAGATTGGTAGAGAGTGAGAAAGAGTGAAAGAGAGTGAGAGAGAGTGAGAAAGTGAGAGAGAGTGAGAGACAGTGGTAGAGAGTGAGAGAGAGAGAGAGAGAGTGAGAGAGGGAGTGGGAAAGATTGGTAGAGAGTGAGAGTGAGTGAGTAAAAGAGTGGGAGAGAGTGAGAGACATTTGTAGACAGTGAGAGACATATGTAGAGAATGAGAGTGTGAGAGAGAGTCAGAGACTGGGAGAGATTGGTAGAGAGTGAGAGAGATTGGTATAAAGTGTGGGAGAGTAAGAGAGATTGGTATAGCGTGAGAGAGAGTGAGAGAGATTGGTAGAGAGTGACAGAGAGTGAGATAAAGAGTGAGAGACATTGGTAGAGAGTGAGAGAGAATGGTAGAGAGTGAGAGAGAGTGGGAGAGAGTGAGAGAGAGTGGGAGAGATTGGTAGAGAGTGAGAGAGATTGGGAGAGATTGGTAGAGAGTCAGAGAGAGTGAGAGAGATTGGTAGAGAGTGAGAAAGTATGAGAGTGAGAGAGTGTGAGAGACATTGGTAGAGAGTGAGAGAGAGAGTGAGAGGGAGTGGGAGAGATTGGTAAGAGTGAGAGATATTGGTAGAGAGTGAGAGACATTGGTAGAGAGTGAGAGAGAGTGAGAGACGTTGGTAGAGAGTGAGAGAGAATGGTTGATTGTGAGAGAGATTGGTAGAGAGTGAGAGAGATAGGTAGAGAGTGAGAAAGGGTGAGAGAGATTGGTAAAGAGTGAGAGAGAGTGAGAGAGATTGGTAGAGAGTGAGAGAGAGAGTGAGAGAGATTGGTAGAGAGTGAGAGAGAGTGAGAAAGATTGGTAGAAAGTGAGAGTGAGTGAGTGAAAGAGTGGAGAGAGTCAGAGATTGGTAGAGAGTGAGAGTGAAAGAGAGAGTGTGTGAGATTGGTAGAGAGTGGGAGAGAGTCGGAAATATTGGTAGAGAGTGAGAGAGAGTGAGTGACAGAGTGGGAGAGAGTGAGAGACATTGGTAGAGAGTGAGAGTGTGAGAGAGAGTGAGAGAGAGTGAGAGAGATTGGTAGAGAGTGAGAGACATTGGTAGAGAGTGAGAGAGAGTTACAGAGATTGGTAGAGAGTGAGAGAGATTGGTAGAGAAATTCTTGAGTCTCAATTATTCGAAATTCAACAAGTAATCGAAGTATGGAAATGTCCTTTGAATGAAAAAGCCCAAAGATTGCAAATCACGGTTAACATTCAATTCGCGTTTTTGGACGTTCTTTATAAAATTGCGAACAAATTTTATCAAACCAATTGCGTTTAACTCTTATTGAGTACACAAATTAAACTACGGGAAAATCTTTCAACGAAAACCGCGTGAATTCCTCTTCTCTTTCTCCTCAACAACCATTCCATTCTATAAGTGATTTTGCAGATAATCAGTTTAATGAGCTTTATTTTGGTTCGATTGAATTCATTGGGAAGTTTTAATGAATTTAGAGTCCAGTTTCATTCAATTCGGTCACCTATGTCATGAGTTATTCAAGTAACAGAAAATTAAAGAGTTTTTCATTTTTTTCATGACATTCATTGTGTTCTTCATTTATCTGTATTTTTCCTTTTAAAAAAATGAAGGGTTATTTAATTTAAAAAGGTATTTTGAAATACCTCGTTTCCAATTTAATTTCATTCCGCATTCCAATATGGCTTAAATATATGTTTGGCCCGGCAAAGATGGCCATAATCCATTTAGGTCCCTGTAAACAAAATTTTTAAAAATAACCATTGCAAATATTAAGCGTTTACCGTTAAGCCTCTCTTTTTATTTTCCATCCAAAAAAACTGACGTGACTAATAGAAATGACATCATGATTAACATATTTGTTGACCATCACGTGATGCGTCTGTAGTTGAAGTGACTATTCAATTTATATATACTCCTGTATGAGTTGAATAGAGGACAACTTCTGTATGCCCAAGTTTTAAAGAAAACTGTGGTTCCGCCGTATGACACTTCGAAAGAGGGAAGAACAACATTCTTGTGTACACATATGGGAGTAAGTTTTCGTTGATCGTATATATAGTTTTATTAGAAGTTTTATTTGGAATTTTCTGAAGTACCCCCTTCGTCCTTCCCATATATTTTGATGTTTTCTAAGTTATTGGCAACACATCAAAATTTTCTGAAGTACTCCCTCCCTCCCATATATTTTGATGTTTTTTAGCCATCTAAATTTGTTCCAAACATTTAATGTTTTACAAATTCAATGTTAATTTACACTAGTACTAGTATATTCTTCCAACTAACCCAGATTCAGATCCTAACCCTTTAAATTATTTTGTTTTAAAAAATACAAGAAGAGAGGTAGAGAGAGGTAACAGCAGAGAATCATAATCCCTAAATCCCAACTAGTAATCTTACTAGTACTAGTACTATTAAATGTAGAGCCACTTAAGTTGAGCTTAGATTCGGCACCCTTTAGTTAGTAAAACGATATCCAGTAATACAGCTGTAGTTGAAGCGACTAGTCGGCTTTATCGCATCGAGTAACCCACATTGGGGAATGCCATTCTACTCTTTGATGGCAGGTTGAGTTTGGAGTAACCCACCCGAAGTCGTGTCCAATCGGTAGTCCTGTCATCACGTGATACAGCTGTAGTTGAAGCGACTACTCAACTTTTTATACCATCGAGTAACCCTCTTTTTTTATTTAATTATTTTTTATACATAAAAGGATTGATAATCCATTTCCTACTTAAAGGGATTGGTGTGTATGTCTCACCCCAAAGCTTCAAGAATTCAATTTCCTCCTTCATGGATTACTCTGATCCTTTCTTCGTCCTTAGACAACCTGATCGACCTAGGCTGAGAGAAGCTCTGGCCAAGGGCATCATATTGTCTAAGGTTGGAGGTTGGGACCATTTTTTATTTTGACAAGAGGTTGGGACCATTATAAACCCAGTTACCCGCCTTTTCAATTTATTTCGCTAGGGCGGTCAGATTGTCTAAATAGCTCTGTTTTGTGTTTAGCTATGACTCATAAGTTCGTGTTTAATATTTGGTGCTGCCTTGGCCTTCTCTATGCAACTTCGGGTGTTGTTGGTTTTCTCTTGACTAGCCAACTAGGAATCTTATAATAGATGAAAGTTTCGGTGTGGGTTAACCCTCTAGGGTGATCAGGTTGTCTAAACAGTTGAATGTGAAGTTCGAGTTTGACATCTTCGCAACTGAGTGGCTGATGGCCTTCTGTGGCCAAGTTTGGGCTTATTCTTCTGGCCCTGCTTGCCATCGCTTTCTCTCTGCAAGCTCGGGTGTCAATGAACTTCTAATCGCAATTGAACGGTCGACATATTAGACTGATTCATACTATAGACAGTTTTTATTTGAATGAATGTATCATTGTAATGTTAATAACATCATCAACTTCTTTGGTAACTTAGGTCATATTTTTCTAATTTTTATGCAATTGCATTTCCTGTTTTTACGTGTTATGAAAACAAAATAAGCATGGTGAAGACTCATTTAGTCAGGTTGCTTCCAAAGTTGACATCGCTTTGGTTAAGATGGAGGTATTACGAAATCACTAGTAGCTCATTATGATCATACAAAAAAAATACCATCAACATAATTTCAAAATATAACATTTGTGTATCTTGCTCATTGAATAATGAAGGCACTGACCACCGGGGTAGATGAACTTAATGTGATGTTAATGGTCATTCGTAAAGATTTATCAACATTGTCAAAGAATAACTCGACAACAGCTAATGAGCGTAGACGCAGACATCAAACCAAACCATGTTCTTTTCCAGGAAAGAAATCAATGTCTCTAGAAAGACCAACACAAAATCAGGTGTCACCGTTATGGGACAGCTCAAACGTAAACGTAAATGTCACCCAACGAAACTTGCATACAATCCTTCTAAAATTGCAATACAAGTTTCTGATGAGGATGAAACACAAACTGATACTCATACCAAGGATATGCTTCTTCGAAGTGAAGGTCATGATTGCAACAAGTCAATAGGCACACCAGCCCATAAAGGTGTAGGGGATAAACACGTGAAAGGTAGAAGAAAAGGAAGTGGCGGCGCTAAGGGACAGGAGGAATGAATAGGGCAATATCAATAGAGTAGTAAAAGCTGCACTGAATTTCATAAAAGTAGGGTACAAATTACATGCTACTGACGTTTGTATATATATACATGAAACAGGCCCAGACCCATAATTTCGACTGGCCCATTCGACTGGCCCCTTTCGACTAGGTTACTAACTACACCTACTATTATTACAAGCAATAGAATTACAAGGCATACCTCAATATTCCCTCCTAATTCACATTGCTGAGTGACATCATCCCAAGCATTGTTCTCAGTTCTTTGAATCTTCCCTTTTGCAATGGCTTGGTCATTGCATCAGCTAGTTGAAGTTCCGAACAGCAATATTCCAGATTCAGCTTCTCGTTGTTTACTTGATCACGCAAGAAGTGATATCTGGTCTCTATGTGCTTCGACCTACCATGTGCGACAGGATTCTTGGCGAGATCTATCGCAGACTTGTTGTCGACCAACAACTTCATTGCTTCGACCCTGTGCACTCCAATTTCGACCAATAGCATGCGAAGCCATGAAGCTTGACAAGCTGCAAATGAAGCAGCCACATACTCTGCTTCACAAGAGGATAACGCAACTATACTTTGCTTCTTCGAGCACCAAGAGATGGGTGTCGATCCATGCATGAAGACATACCCACTTGTGCTCTTTCGATCACTCTTGTCTCTACTCCAGTCGGAGTCTGTGTAACCAAACACTTCAGCGCTGTTGCGCCCGAAAAAGTCCTTGGGAGAGAACTGTTCTCGTTTACAACTTTCTTTAAAACAACGGAGTCGCCACCAATATTTATTTAGGAAAATATTAGGAAAACCTTTTTTGGAAAGCGATTGGCCTTTGAAAACTGAAGATTTGGGTTCGGGGGTCGGTTATGCGTGGGGAAGGTACGAGCACCCCACACATCCTCTCTACTGAGAGGGAACCTTTAATTAAAAGTGTGGTTTTGGTGTGTTGGTTTGAAAATACTTTGATCTTGCCTCCCTACTTCTTATTAAAACAAATGCATTGAAAGAGACTTGGTGAAAATCTTATTTATGTGAAAGAAAGGAGAAAAAAAAGGTTTTTTGGGAGAAAAAGTGCTTGACGGGGGTTACGACCCGCTCCTACGTATCTCCCGGTGCGATGGAGAACTCAAAGCTCACGTAGTTCTCCTTTGTCTTTTCCTGAAAGGTTTTTGTTTTTTTATCTTTTGGTGAGTTTTCGCAATAGGACGAGCATTAGCGAGTGATTAAACTAACAAAGGCTATGGGTAATCACTGCTAAATACTCAAAAAGAGTTGTTACCTCTAGTCAGACGAACAAAGGCTCTGATTGACTATTAGTAACAACTTTCTTTTATTATATTTTCGAAAAGGTTTTAGAAGTAGGACGAGCATTAGCGAATGATTAAACTAACAAAGGTTATGGGTAATCATCGCTAAGTACTCATGTGAAATTGAAGAGCATTCATAGAGATCAAACTAACAAAGGTTATGGGTGACCTCGACTACTTGCTCATGTTTGTTTATTGAAAATGCTTTGAAAATTAATTGGTTTGGAAAAGAGTTTTAGAAAATAGGTAAATCATTTTCAATCGAATTCTATGTCCAAAACCAAATGCAAAATGAATGAATGAAGCTCAAACATACTCAACAATCAAGCAGTCATAAACATGTAGATCACTAACTAAGATTAAGCATGCCAATATAATCAAAGAATTCAATTGTCAAAGATGGAAGACAAAATTCTCAAAACAATTGTGTTTGTGTGTGAAGGGGAATTGCTACACAAGTTGGAAGCAATCTCAAGAGGGGCACATATGCCTCTATGCTCCACATGTTGGTAGTCTTTTAAGGGCACATGATTGTGTAGAAGGGTTTGTGCACAATTAAATCAAGACATTCAAATGGCATCACGAACAAGAGAATACAATTGATTATAGGCATAGAATGATCTAGGTTAGATGAATGAACATGCAAGCAATGATGTGCATGATTAGGCAAATACGCAAATGTGTGAGCATACAAGACTATGCATGAATGAATAAGCATATAAGACTATGCATGAATGAAAGATTGAGCATACAAGACTACGAATGCATGAGCATAATTATTGTGTAAGGTATGAACATTTGAGTATGCACGGACTTGTGAATATGTAAGTTAGAAATGAATATGGAAGAATAAGTAAGAGGATGCATGAAGTATGCGAATTGTCTTTGGGTTTTTAGGTAAATGATTCGTGGTTCAAAGTGGTAAAAGGTTAGATGAGTTATGGTAAGAAGTTTTGATGCAATGTAGTAAAAGAAAGGAATGCAAAGTGGTAAAAAGTTTAATGAAATAAGTGATAAAAAGTGAATGAGATGGTAAAAGTAAAAAGTTAATGAAATGGTAAAAAGTTAAAAAACACAATGACACAACTTGCATTTACTCAACCACAATCAAAATGACAATCTTCAAGCAATCAAAGGGGTAAAAACCCTAGTCATGGCCGAATGCATACAAGCATGGAATCATCAACTTATTTCATGCAAAAATTGACAAATTAATACACAAAACAACACAAAAGAAGAGGACCTAATCTATCATGCAAGTTCCTAGAACAAACATTAGCCAAATCATGCATTTATTCATTCAAAATTAAAGAAAACAAAACAAGCAACATGAACCCTATTTTCCTTGCCCAAACCCAAGGCTATGCATGGTCCAAGATCAACAATTATTCAAACCCAAATCATAAAATGAACAAGAACACACAAGAACCCTAAAATAGAGTTCATGGCCGAATGCACATGGAGTATGAGAATGAATTTTCATTTGATGAAAATTAGGCAAACAAGATTCAAAATACAAGAAAATGCAAGAAAACATAAGAATAACTCCTCAAAGCCAAGGAGCCACCTCAAACACCCAAGCCTCCCTAAGTGCTTGTCAATAGTGTTTGAGATGGCTCCTCAAAGCAACAACAACAATATATGAAGGAGTTGAGATGAGGAGAAGAGAGATTATGCAAAAATGAAGCAAATGCAAGAGTTTTGAAGTTTTACCTTGAATCCAAGCTATGAAGGGAGTGATATGAAGAACAAGACCACAAATCAACTAAATCCTCCACAAACCTCAATGAAACTTGCGCCCCTTGCCTTGATTCTTGAGGTTAGATGATGAACAATTAGGTTTTAGTAGAAGAGAAGGATGATATGTGAAGTAGGAGTGGATTTGAGATAGAAAATGGGAGTGAATTGAAAAAGAATGGAGGAGGAATTGGGGGGTAGGGGGTTCGGCCAAAGAGAGGAAATGGAGAAGGGAAAATTGTTTGAGGGTTGTGTGAGTGAATTATGAGGCCAAAGATTGTGTGAGGTGAGCATAGTGAGGTATTTATAGAGTGGGACTAGGTCTAGGTGTATTTTAGTCTTTGTGCTTTTAATGTGCTCTAGGATTGGACTTTAAATTTGAATCAAAGGCTAGGATTAATCATCACATGGATTGAGGGCATTGAGAAAGCACAAATGAGGGAGTGCAATTAGGTTTAAGGGCATAATGGTCATTGTGCATCACCTATTGTTCTAGGATTTCATTTAAAATTTGAATGGAGGGCGAGGATTGAATCACACTTTGCAAAGGGCAAAAAAAATGAAAACTTGGAGGAGAAGAGGAGGGGTAGGCGAAAATATGAGAGGGAGAGTGGTGCCCAAGTTTTGCAAGTTGTCATCTTGTACTATTGTACTATTTGTCCCCTTCATGAACCTTCCATTATCTCTCTTTTTTTTTTATTATTCTTCACAACATAATTCCATAAAATCTAACCATATGGGGCCAAATACTAGGAATATAAATGAATGGGCCATTTTCATGAGATCACTATGCCCAAAAATGATATAAAACCTCTCCTTGCATTTTTTGAAGAATGTTCCTTTTCTGTTGACTTTTTTAAATTTGACTTTTTGTACAAAATCAACAATGCATGCACAACACACATATAACTCAAAACATTTGCCCCAAATAAATTCCCTTCAAAGTGCACAATGATTCTTGATGAGAAATTATCCTACTTTGCAAAAATGACCAAAATACCCTTTGACCTAAAAACTTGTTTCTTGCCCAAAAATGCAAAAATATGCACTATTTTATTTCCTAAAATTCCTAAAAATTAAGAAAAAAGTTTTTGGGTGCCAAAAATTAATAATGATCAATAAATGGCCCTTTTTGATGAAAATAAAGCACGTGCCAATTGATGAGGGCACAGGGCAGCTCACGCAGTTACTACTGGCGCGCGCGCGTAATTCAAATAAAAATGCGAAATAGGGGACGAACACACATAAATGCACCAATCCACTGTTTTCCGCACATTATGAATTACCTTATTGCTTCTACTTTTCTGAAAAATGTTTTTTTTTGACTTGCGCGGACAAAATTGGGGTATTACAGCTGCCCCTCTTTATTTCACATTTCGCCAAGAAATATGAATTGGCCTTTTCATATTTGTTGGTGAAATGGAAATAAAGATATAGAAATAATACTAATTTTGTCCGCTTCAGAAAAGTTCAAATTTTCTTTTTGTTATTTTCCTTTTGAGAAAGGGGGTTAACACTTGTCGCATTAACGGGAAAGCATTAAATTGGGAAAAGCGGTAAATTGGGAATTCAGAGGTTGCCTAAAACCTTCTAACGGACTCTTGCCGAGTCCGAGCTCGAGCAGCCGATCAACATCAGGTCCGGAACTGATTCGATCAATGGATTTATGCTATGCCTTAGGCTGACACAGCTAATCCGAAGGACTTAACGAAGTCGGATGGATCCATCGCGCGCTCGTACACGATGTTGTGATCTATGGAAGGAGTTCACTAACTCGGTGGGAGTTTACTAACTCGGGGTTGATGGAGTTTACTAACTCGGGGTTGATGGAATTCGGAGGTTGCCTAAAACCTTCTAACGGACTCTTGTCGAGTCCGAGCTCTGGGGGTGGCCTTTTCGAGCGGCCGATCAACATCAGGTCCGGAACTGATTCGATCACTGGATTTACGCTATGCCTTAGGCTGACACAACTAATCCGAAGGACTTAACGAAGTCGGATGGATCCATCGCGCGCTCGTACACGATGTTGTGATCTATGGAAGGAGTTCACTAACTCGGTGGGAGTTCACTAACTCTGTGCTGATGGAGTTTACTAACTCGGGGTTGATGGAGTTTACTAACTCGGGGTCGATGGAGTTTACTAACTCAGTGTCATGGTGATTTTCTAAAAATGAGATTTTTGGGACTCTCTGGTCCGAAGTAACTTTTCTCTTGGATGGTGCATGAAATGCATGCACTTGGGTATTTGGGTGCACATGAATGCAATGATTGATTTTGGTGGGATGCTTTTTCTGTTTGACTTTTCATTCTGTTCTTTTTCTATATTTTTTTTCTTGTTTTCTTGTTTTTACTTTTTTTTTATTTTGGAATAGATGGGTGTCAGCCCTCATTAAGCCAACGGAAAGCGGTAAACGAATTGTCAGCCCTCATTAAGCCAACAAAACAGGAAACTAATTGGTGCCGACCCTCAATAAGCCAGCGGAAAGCAATAAAGAAAGCAATAAAAAGGAAAGCAGTAAAAAGGGTGCCGGCCCTCGTTAAGCCGACGAAGGAGGCTGCCTAAAGCCTTTTAACGAATCGCGAACGATCCGAGTTTGCACTTGGGCCTGGGAGCACATGGGCTCAAAAGGGGTGGTCTTGCGAGCGACCGGGGGAGGGTACTATATCAAGTCTAGATCTCAATATTTCCCTAGGAATGCGCCATGTTTTAGGCCAACACAGCTATCCACCTCGACTGGACCTATTGAGGTCAAATGGACTTACCTGCAGCTCGAATACAAGGTGAAGTCAATCTTTCTGGGGGACACGTGGGTCCACAGGGGATTCGAAAATCCAAGGTTTTCTTCATTTGGTCAATGCTTCCGCACCGACCCAAGGTGCCTGTCCAGGACACAGGACTTTTCTTTCTCTTCGGCTATCTTTGCGGTGATCTGACGAACACGAGTTTCAACGACTGCCGACGACTTGCTTGAGAGTTAACTTTTGGGGAGTGCGCGTACTCGAAGGGATTACTTAAATCCAAATGGTTAAGGGGGACACTTGGGTCCAAGGGAAATTAGCAGATCCCTATGATTGCAAGGACACTTGGGTCCGGGGATAAATGAATCCCACCAATTGCAGGGGTACTTGGGTCCCAGGACAAACTTTCATGAGGATCAAACAAACAACGGTTTCGAGTGATCAACACTACTAACTTGGCCGTTAATGGTCAAACAAGCAAAGGCTTCGAGTGAGCATTACCAACTTATTTGGATGCAAAACAATTTGGCAAGAACATGGATGTTCATGCGATGCGCTTTATTCTTTGATTTTTATTTTTGACATGCCATGAATGCAATGCAAATGTATGCCATGCAAATGTACTTTATGCAAATGCGTGCGATGCAATGATTTTAGTGGAATGATGAATGCAATGAGATGCTATTCTTGATTCTTCGTCTCTTTGATTTTTCTTTGGTCAGCTTTCTTTTTTCTGACTGTTTGTTTTTCTTTGCTTTTTCATTCTTTGATCAGCTTTCTTTTTTTCTGATCGTTTGTTTTTTCCTTTTGCTCTTTTGCTCTTTTGCTCTCTTGGCTTATCTTTTTGCTGGTTCAGATCATCCCCTTATCCAAGTCCTTGGAAGTGCTGTATGCCTTTGTTTATTTTTCAAGTCCAAGTTTTATGACCCTAATTTTTGCCTGGATCGCCCTTTGCGGGTTTTCAATCCACCGGGTCGCTCTGATTTTTCCTAGGCCGCCCTTTCGGGTTTTCAACCTAGCGAGCTAACTCTTACTTGACTCATCTTTCTCTTTTTTTGCTATTTCTTTCAGGCATAATACTTCTTCACAGAGTCTGAATTGACTGGGTTCTTGAGATCTTCGCCGTCCATGTTGGTAAGTATCAGTGCTCCTCCAGATAAGGCTTTCTTGACAACATATGGTCCATCATAGCTTGGAGTCCACTTCCCACGGGGGTCACTTTGGATGGGCAATATCTTTTTGAGCACAAGATCTCCCTGCTTGAATTCTCGAGGCCGGACTTTCTTGTCGAACGCCGTTCTCATCCTTTGTTGATACAGCTGCCCATAATACAAGGCGGCAATCCTTTTTTCCTCAATGAGGTTCAACTGATCTAGACGGGCCTGAACCCATTCTGCTTCTTCTAACTTGGTTTCCATCAAGATCCGCAGGGAGGGTATCTCAACCTCTGTAGGGAAGACTGCTTCCGACCCATATACCAAAGAGAAAGGGGTTGCCCCAGTTGAAGTGCGTACTGAAGTTCGGTAGCCATGCAAAGCAAAGGGAAGCATCTCATGCCAATCCTTATAGGTTACCACCATCTTTTGCACAATCTTCTTAATGTTCTTGTTGGCTGCTTCGACTGCCCCATTCATCTTCGGGCGGTAAGGAGAGGAATTATGACGCTGAATTTTGAATTCTTTGCACAGGTCCTTCATCATTTTGCTGTTCAGGTTGCTGCCGTTATCAGTGATGATCTTGTTTGGAAGACCGTAACGGCAAATCAGATCTTTCTTTACCAACTTGGGAACCACAGCGCTAGTTGTACTGGAATACGAGGCAGCTTCAACCCACTTGGTGAAGTAGTCAATGTGCGACCAGAATGAAGCGATGCCCGTTTGACGCTTTAGGCTCGATATGACCGCTAACATCCATCCCCCACATTGAGAACGGCCAAGATGCAGTCAGAACATTTAAGGAAGCAGGCGGTACATGACTGTGACCGGCATAGATCTGGCATTTATTGCACTTTCTTACAAAGCTGTAGCAGCCTGATTCCATCTGCAACCAGTTGTAACCAGCTCTTGAGATTTTTCTAGCCATGGTGTGCCCACTGGAATGAGTTCCAAATGAGCCTTCATGCACATCTCTCATGATTCTTTCAGCTTCTTCTTTGGCAATGCAATTAATGGTGCACGCGTACGTGCAATGATTGGTATCTGTTGGAATGATTTTTCTTTTGTTTTTTTTTTCTTGTTACATAATAAATGCATGAAATGAAAATGAAATGATTGAATGCTAATGCCATGGTGCGACGATATGATATGATATGATATGAATGATTGGGTGCAAAAACATTTTTTGTGGTGATGAGATGTGAGACTTTGGATGCGAGATGTGGAGAGGAATATTGATCATTCTTTGGAAAGATGAGATTGGATTCAAACTTCGGCAATCCCAATGTTGTTATTTACAGACACTGATGTGGAAAAGTACTTGACCGTATTTGCAAGCTCGCTTATTTTATCTTCCGTTACCCATGATGATCGAGGTTTAGGTCCACAAAGTTAACTACACAGATTCTCAATATCACATTATCAACTTGTGTTCTCTCTCTATGAAGCATTGTTTAGTAAAGATGTATGGTAGTGCAAGTATAGATGAATGAGTCAGTTAACTTGGGGTTCTAAAGGCCTAAGGTGAGGTTATTTGTGGCACATGAAGGGGTGAATGACTGACTGGTCTTTGAAAGGTAGGTTTTTCCAAGCCAAGAAATGCAGAACTGTCCCCCAATTTTAGATTTGATAACGGTGAGTGAATAACTTGCCCCTGTCTAGTGGTGACAGGCTGGGGGTGTAGAAGATGATGAATTGGCTTTGGAATGAAAGGTGGAAGGCAAAAGACTTTTCCTCAACCCACGTAGTTTGGTTTTGCCCTAATTATGGTAAGGACAAGGTTGCCCCGACTAGAGTAGTAGCATGTAGGACAATGAATTGAGAAATTGCCCCGGTATGGTTTTATGGATGTGAGTATGGCAAAGGGGATGAGATGGGTGTAGGGTCAGTTTCCCCATTTGTAGGTGGAGTGAAGAGCGACAAGGTTGCCCCACTTGGAATGGTATTTCGAATGGTTGCCTTTAGTGAGATTAGGAAAGGTGGCAGAGTTAGGGTTATTGGTTTTTTGGAGATGATCTGGTATGGATGTATAGACTGGGTGCGGTGCGGGATGGATGTTGGACATATTCCCGGAGCTCATGTGGAACAAATGGTGAAAGGAGTGCCCCACTTTAGGATCAAGGTGAAGATCCTAGCGTTAACCTTTTGGTTGTCTTTAGAATGACTCTCAGACTATGATAGTCTTGAGTTTGCTATGGTGAAAGCTACACTTGGTGATCACTAGACCTTGCGTTTATGTCGATGCAGCTTGAATGAATCTTGGGGTGCAAGCCCTTTTTGATTTCTTTTTTCTTTTGAGTTTCATTTTTTTCTTGAGAGATTTTTTTTTTTGTTTTTTTTTGAGCAAACATATTGTAAATAAATAAACTTATTTGTCCTAAGATTAAAACTTTGAGAAAACAGTAGCAACCAATCATTGATCAGAATGGATTTTTGGAGTTGTGATGTGGCTAATGGTTAATGATTTATGAAGGGAGGGATAATTGGGCTCAAAGAAGTATTTGATGATTGATGGAACGGATATTTTTTTTTTAGTGGTATGATTTGGCTAGGTTAATGGTTTTTGAAAGAATGAGTTATTAGACTCAATGAGGTGTTTGAGGTTTTATTGAGATGAGAACCTCTTATGTGCCTCACAGTAAAATGAACCTGTTTCAGGGTTGTAACGTTGTCAGGGGTTTAGGGAGGATAGGCCAAAGGAAGTGTTTGAGGGTTTATTTCAGACAAGGATCTCTCATGCGTTTAATGGTATCAGCTCACCATTTCTACTACTTTTGCTTCTTTTTTCAGGATTTTTCCTTTTCAATCCTCTCTTTTTCCACTTTCTTCTTTTTTTTGTGTGATTTTTCTTTCTCTTTCTTTTGAGCTAAGTGAGCTGATAAAGGTGATACACAATTTTTGATGTGAGATTGATCCTTGTCTAGGGTGAATGAGATTTTTGGGATTTTTGGCTTAAGGTGTTTTTGGATATGGAATGATGGCCAAACTTCATTTCAAAATCATGATTGCTTGTTTTCTCAAAAATTAACCCAAGGACAATAATTTATTTACTTTCATATATTTGCTCTTTTTCTTTATTTCTTTTCATGCTCTAATTTTTGCTTAGGCCGCTCTTACGAGTTTTCGACCTAACGAGCTTTTTTGATTTTTTTTTTAAAAAAGACTTGCACCAAAGGAATACAATGTTAACAAGATATCTAGTGACGAAAAATTTGCCCCAGTATGGAGGACCAAGAATAGTATTTCATTAGGGGGACCAACCAAAAAGCCAACTATGCACTAATCTGGGGGATATGTACGTTATGGGTGGTCGGGGTGGGATTAGACTTGGGCGAGGGATGATGACAATGTAGGGAGGCTAACAGACTCAAACAAAAATAAAGACACATGTCACACGGAAGTTACTACACGAATGCTTCGCAGAGAGTTAACATTAGTTAAAACGTGAAAGAAAAATTTTTGTGGACCATTTCGGTCATTCATCATGGGGTGGGTGAGATGCAATGCTTTGTTGAAAAATGTGAACAAACTGCTGATTTGAAAAACCGAGTGCCTTGAAACACCTTGAGTTTGCAACTAAGTAAGACTAAACTTTTCCAAAGATGAATAAAAAAACTTCGCAAGAACGTCTCACCTCTCATCACAATTTTTTTAGAATTATTATTGTTTCTCTAGAATTATGCTCATTTTTTTTATGCATGATGTAAATATGCAAATGAATGAGAATTCAAAATGGATAAATACGCATGGAATGAGAATGCGAATGAAATGAGAATGCAAATGAATAAATGTGAATGAAATGAGAATGCGAATGGATGAATGTGGATTTATCGCGTCGGGGAATTATAAGCTTTTCATTTGGAGAGTACAGTACAAAATTTGATTTTGACTTTAGCATGCATGGCTTCTCTCCAAAATAAAGCTTTTAACTCTCTGGTGGTCATAAAAATTCATGCAACATGAGATGTTTATTTGATTATTTTTGTAATGTAAAGAAAAAATGCATGTAGTATGTTTTCTAAAAACTTGTGGAAAATAACAATTTTTTTGATTTTTCTTGATTTTTTGATTTTTTTTTGATAAAAGACGGTATGCACTAATACTTGTTTGAATGCAAGTGCAATGCGATATGTATGATTTCCTGTTTGTCTTGGTGCCGGGAATCACGGTGTACTATGTCTTGCCATAGGTTTAACGGTGGATTTTGATTATTTTTTCTTTGAAACACAACATGGTTAGAATCAATAAGCGAAACAAAGCACATTCCATGCATTCAAACTTAAACAAACACCTCGGAGTGTACGCTGTTTCACTTTTGATTCCACACCGTGCCTATGACAAGATATTACTTTGTGATTCTCGGCAAACAAATTTTAGTGAGATGCAATGATGCGTGCATGAGTTGCAGAAACTTATGTTTTATGCAATGCGGGGATGTATGCAAATGATGATGATGTTTTGATGCTAGATGTAATGATGTTCTTTCTTTTTGGTTTCGCACAGGTGGTAGTTTGAAAATTTATACGCTACATGCCACCTCATATAGGTGTTTATTGAAAAAGGAAAAGCATATTTTTGATTTTTGAAAATTTTTGAGGAAAAATTGGTTGAACGGAATGCAACAATGCAGCACACAATTTGGAAAGCCCTTGTGACCTAAAAGGGGGAAGAACCTACGATCTAGGGCACTTTAGAGGTAATTTTCATGTGGCTCTATTCGCACCCTCACAAAGGTCATCAGAGCCCCAGTCTCTCTCATGAAAATCCCCGTAAATGCAGCAAACTGCTAGGTACGAAGCATCATGGAAGAGCACAACTCTGATTGAAACTTTCGCGAGTAGCCAAACGGACAAAGGCCCTGATGGGATCCCACTACTCGAATCCACTCATCCTAAGGTATCCTAGAAGACCTGGGTTATGGGCTTTTTCTATCAACACATATCATCTCAAGGTATAAGTGTGTGTGTGCGAAGGGCATTTCCTCAAAACTACCCCACCTGCAAATGAAAATCCAGACAGTCCAGACAATAGCATGTCGTCTACCCTAGGGTTCAATATCATTCAAATACAACTAGCCTAGGGTACCAACAACAAACACATTACTTACCTCAGAAAGGGAGCTGAGAAGAGGGGATCATGAGGGAATTGGGGAATATATGAACTTACCTTAGAAAGGGAGCGAAGAAGAAGGGGACATAATAAGAAGGGGAAATGCATGAAGGAGCTAAGCGTATAAGCAAAGAAGCAACTATCTACTATTTTAAACAAAGAGCACACAAAGAAAGAGATGAAGAAGTGAATGCACATGAACGTATAAAAAAAAAGAAGAGGAATAGAGACAAACAAAGCTTTTCAAATCAATCACATGAACCACACATTTAATTAATTAGGCTTGACCCTCTTTTTTTTTAAAAAAAAGGTTTGTTTTTTGTTTTAAAAAAAAAAAATTTCCCCAGCGGAGTCGCTAGCTGTTGCGCCCGAAAAAGTCCTTGGGAGAGAACTGTTCTCGTTTACAACTTTCTTTAAAACAACGGAGTCGCCACCAATATTTATTTAGGAAAATATTAGGAAAACCTTTTTTGGAAAGCGATTGGCCTTTGAAAACTGAAGATTTGGGTTCGGGGGTCGGTTATGCGTGGGGAAGGTACGAGCACCCCACACATCCTCTCTACTGAGAGGGAACCTTTAATTAAAAGTGTGGTTTTAGTGTGTTGGTTTGAAAATACTTTGATCTTGCCTCCCTACTTCTTATTAAAAAAAATGCATTGAAAGAGACTTGGTGAAAATCTTATTTATGTGAAAGAAAGGAGAAAAAAAAAGGTTTTTTTAGAGAAAAAGTGCTTGACGGGGGTTAGGACCTGCTCCTACGTATCTCCCGGTGCGATGGAGAACTCAAAGCTCACGTAGTTCTCCTTTGTCATTTTCTGAAAGGTTTTTGTTTTTTATCTTTTGGTGAGTTTTCGCAATAGGACGAGCATTAGCGAGTGATTAAACTAACAAAGGCTATGGGTAATCACTGCTAAATACTCAACAAGAGTTGTTACCTCTAGTCAGACGAACAAAGGCTCTGATTGACTATTAGTAACAACTTGCTTTTATTATATTTTCGAAAATGTTTTCGAAGTAGGACGAGCATTAGCGAATGATTAAACTAACAAAGGTTATGGGTAATCATCGCTAAGTACTCATGTGAAATTGAAGAGCATTCATAGAGATCAAACCAACAAAGGTTATGGGTGACCTCGACTACTTGCTCATGTTTGTTTATTGAAAATGCTTTGCAAATTAATTGGTTTGGAAAAGAGTTTTAGAAAATAGGTAAATCATTTTCAATCGAATTCTATGTCCAAAACCAAATGCAAAATGAATGAATGAAGCTCAAACATACTCAACAATCAAGCAGTCATAAACATGTAGATCACTAACTAAGATTAAGCATGCCAATATAATCAAAGAATTCAATTGTCAAAGATGGAAGACAAAATTCTCAAAACAATTGTGTTTGTGTGTGAAGGGGAATTGCTACACAAGTTGGAAGCAATCTCAAGAGGAGCACATATGCCTCTATGCTACACATGTTGGTAGTCTTATAAGGGCACATGATTGTGTAGAAGGGTTTGTGCACAATTAAGTCAAGACATTCAAATGGCATCACGAACAAGAGAATACAATTGATTATAGGCATAGAATGATCTAGGTTAGATGAATGAACATGCAAGCAATGATGTGCATGATTAGGCAAATATGCAAATGCGTGAGCATACAAGACTATGCATGAATGAATAAGCATATAAGACTATGCATGAATGAAAGATTGAGCATACAAGACTATGAATGCATGAGCATAATTATTGTGTAAGGTATGAACATTTGAGTATGCATGGACATGTGAATATGTAAGTTAGAAATGAATATGGAAGAATAAGTAAGAGGATGCATGAAGTATGCGAAATGTCTTTGGGTTTTTAGGTAAATGATTCATGGTTCAAAGTGGTAAAAGGTTAGATGAGTTATGGTAAGAAGTTTTGATGCAATGTAGTAAAAGAAAGGAATGCAAAGTGGTAAAAAGTTTAATGAAATAAGTGATAAAAAGTGAATGAGATGGTAAAAGTAAAAAGTTAATGAAATGGTAAAAAGTTAAAAAACACAATGACACAACTTGCATTTACTCAACCACAATCAAAATGACAATCTTCAAGCAATCAAAGGGGTAAAAACCTAGTCATGGCCAAATGCATACAAGCATGGAATCATCAACTTATTTGATGCAAAAATTGACAAATTAATACACAAAACAACACAGAAGAAGAGGACCTAATCTATCATGCAAGTTCCTAAAACAAACATTAGCCAAATCATGCATTTATTCATTCAAAATTAAAGAAAACAAAACAAGCAACATGAACCCTATTTTCCTTGCCGAAACCCAAGGCTATGCATGGTCCAAGATCAACAATTATTCAAACCCAAATCATAAAATGAACAAGAACACACAAGAACCCTAAAATAGAGTTCATGGCCGAATGCACATGGAGTATGAGAATGAATTTTCATTTGATGAAAATTAGGCAAACAAGATTCAAAATACAAGAAAATGCAAGAAAACACAAGAATAACTCCTTCAAAGCCAAGGAGCCACCTCAAACACCCAAGCCTCCCTAAGTGCTTGTCAATACTGTTTGAGATGGCTCCTCAAAGCAACAACAACAATATATGAAGGAGTTGAGATGAGGAGAAGAGAGATTATGCAAAAATGAAGAAAATGCAAGAGTTTTGAAGTTTTACCTTGAATCCAAGCTATAAAGGGAGTGATATGAAGAACAAGACCACAAATCAACTAAATCCTCCACAAACCTCAATGAAACTTGCGCCCCTTGCCTTGATTCTTGATAAGTCTATTTTTAGAGTCTTTTTAATAGTTATTTTTCTTAAGTTTATTTGGTATTTTAATTATATTTTTGAGCTATTTTACTACAAATGTTTACTTTTTATTTTCAGGTGTTATTTTGAAGCAAAAGAGAAAATATGAGGAAAAATGAAGAAACAAATAAAATATTTGAGGAGGAACAATTTTTAAGACCGCTCGGCACTCAACAGGGCACCAAGGGCGTCAAGCAGCAAAACTGGCGCAGAGCCTGCGCACGACCCTGACACATAGACGCACGACCCATGCTTGCCAGCAACGCAGAACAGCTGTTGCCAGCACAAGGCGCACGACCCAGGCTCTATAGGCGCACGACCCTGGCACATAGGCGCACGACCCATGCTTGCCAGCAACGCAGAACAGCTGTTGCCAGCACAAGGCGCACGACCCAGGCTCCATAGGCGCACGACCCTGGTGCAAAACTGGCGCAGAGCAGCCAAAATTGACTAGCCTGGGCGCACGACCCAGGCACATGGGCGCACGACCCTGGGGCCAGACAAGTCAATTTTGGCTGCACTCACTTGCTGATGGCTATCTTTGCCAACTTGATTTGCCACTTTTTTTTTATGACCATTTTGCCCCTCCTCTCAAGTGCCTTAGACCTCATATTTTGCTATAAATAGAGGCTTGATCCTCACTTGTAACACACTTGAATTTTGTGAGAAAAATCCATGACAAGGTTTCCTCTAAGATTCATGACTTCACTTTACTTTCTCGCTTTTTACTTTCTCGCTCTTTACTTTCCTGCTTTTTAATTTCTTGCTCTTTTACTTTCTCGCTCTTTACTTTCTCGCTCTTTACTTTCCTGCTTTTTAATTTCTTGCTCTTTTACTTTCTCGCTTTTTACTTTCTCGCTTTTTACTTTCTCGCTTTTTAATTTCTTGCTCTTTTACTTTCTCGCTTTTTAATTTCTTGCTCCTTTACTTTCTCGCTTTTTACTTTCTCGCTCTTTACTTTCTTGCTCTTTAATTTCATGCTTTTTACTTTCTCGTTTTTTTAATTTCTTGCTCATTTACTTTCTCGCTTTTTAATTTCTCGCTCTTTACTTTCTCGCTTTTTAGTTTCTTGCTCCTTTACTTTCTCGCTTTTTAAATTTCTTGCTCCTTTACTTTCTCGTTTTTTTACTTTCTTGTCATTTACAATTCCGCTATTTATAATTTTGCAACTAACCGCTTTCTTTTATTTCTCGCTATTTAACTTTATGTTTTCTTCTTCTACTTCTTTCAAATCTTTTTCTACAATGATCATGAGTGAGTAGACTTTCTTAGTCTTGGGGTTTTTGGGAACAACCAAATGATGGGTTCCTACTAATTAATTCCCGAGACTATTCTCCACCTTAATCGCTTTGTATTTCTAAATCTAATTTCATCGCATTTCATTATTATTTTAAAACACCACACGATATACCGAAAGGGGAAGTGTGGTTGTTGGGTCTATGAAATTAGACAATAAAATCAACACATGAAAATAGTTTTGGTTTTATTGAGACACAAAGAGGTCTTTGCTTAATGGGTTCTACTAATAATCAACCATGAAAATAGGCTTGATAATTAGTTTAGAACACGCGTTTGTATTCCGAAAGGAAACTCTTGCTACAGCCGTCGCCTTGTCTTAAGAAATATATCGTTCTTTAAAGTCGGAAAATAGTCGAAAGGATTAATAACGGAAACTTTATCATTTCAATGTTGCTAATACCCCAAGTCTCTTTTTATCATTAAAACATTAGCGAAAACATTCCTTCTTTCTAAAAAGATTTTCTTTTCAGTTAATCAAACTTTGAAAAATTAAATTGGTAATCACCTAGGCTCTCCCAGTGGATCGATAACTCTTTTTATTACGCGACAAGACCGTGCACTTGCGGCCTATCAATTCTTGAGGTTAGATGATGAACAATTAGGTTTTAGTAGAAGAGAAGGATGATATGTGAAGTAGGAGTGGATTTGAGATAGAAAATGGGAGTGAATTGAAAAAGAATGGAGGAGGAATTGGGGGGTAGGGGGTTCGGCCAAAGAGAGGAAATGGAGAAGGGAAAATTGTGTGAGGGTTGTGTGAGTGAATTGTGAGGCCAAAGATTGTGTGAGGTGAGATTAGTGAGGTATTTATAGAGTGGGACTAGGTCTAGGTGTATTTTAGTCTTTGTGCTTTTAATGTGCTCTAGGATTGGACTTTAAATTTGAATCAAAGGCTAGGATTAATCATCACATGGATTGAGGGCATTGAGAAAGCACAAATGAGGGAGTGCAATTAGGTTTAAGGGCATAATGGTCATTGTGCATCACCTATTGTTCTAGGATTTCTTTAAAATTTGAATGGAGGGTGAGGATTGAATCACACTTTGCAAAGGGCAAAAAAAATGAAAACTTGGAGGAGAAGAGGAGGGGTAGGCGAAAATATGAGAGGGAGAGTGGTGCCCAAGTTTTGCAAGTTGTCATCTTGTACTATTGTACTATTTGTCCCCTTCATGAACCTTCCATTATCTCTCTTTTTTTTTTGATTAATCTTCACAATATAATTCCATAAAATCTAACCATATGGGGCCAAATACTAGGAATATAAATGAATGGGCCATTTTCATGAGATCACTATGCCCAAAAATGATATAAAACCTCTCCTTACATTTTTTGAAGAATGTTCCTTTTCTGTTGACTTTTTTAAATTTGACTTTTTGTACAAAATCAACAATGCATGCACAACACACATATAACTCAAAACATTTGCCCCAAATAAATTCCCTTAAAAGTGCACAATGATTCTTGATGAGAAATTATCCTACTTTGCAAAAATGACCAAAATACCCTTTGACCTAAAAACTTGTTTCTTGCCCAAAAATGCAAAAATATGCACTATTTTATTTCCTAAAATTCCTAAAAATTAAGAAAAATGTTTTTGGGTGCCAAAAATTATTAATGATCAATAAATGGCCCTTTTTGAAGAAAATAAAGACACGTGCCAAATGATGAGGGCACAGGGCAGCTCACGCAGTTACTACTGGCGCGCGCGCGTAATTCAAATAAAAATGCGAAATAGGGGACGAACACACATAAATGCACCAATCCACTGTTTTCCGCACATTATGAATTACCTTATTGCTTCCATTTTTCTGAAAAATGTTTTTTTTTGACTTGGGCGGACAAAATTGGGGTATTACAAGCGCTATTCTTCGACTCAGACTTGCTAGGGAATAGAATGCCATAACTTTGTGTTCCCTTTATATACCTTAGTACTCTTTTGGCAGCTACTAGATGGGAGTTTTTCGGCTTCTCCATGAATCTGCTGATCATTCCGACACTAAACATAATGTCAGGTCGAGTGTTGTACAGGTACCTCAGGGATCCCACAATCTGTTTGTAGAGGGTGGCATCTACTTCGATCCCTTCATCATCTTTCGACAGCTTGTTGCTTGTGTCAGTTGGTGTCGAAACCTCCTTACAGTTGATCATGTCGAAATTCTTCAGGATATCAGCTGCATACTTCGACTGATGCAGAAATATTCCCTTCTTCGACTCTGTAAATTCCATTCCTAAGAAATATGATAGATGTCCTAGATCACTCATTTCGAACTCAGACATCATCACTTTCTTAAAGGTTTCGACTTCGGCTTCATTGCTGCTAGTTACTAGTAGATCATCTACATACAGGCACAACAACAACTGAGTCGAAGTTCCATTCTTCTTCACATATACTCCATGTTCATTGGTGCATCTCATGAACTTCTGAGCCAAGAGAAATCCATCAATTCTCTTGTTCCACGCTCTTGGGGCTTGCTTGAGTCCATATAGGGCTTTCTCAAGCTTAAAAACCATGTCTTCTTGACCCTTCGACTCAAAACCAGGTGGTTGACAAACATAGACTTCCTCCTCCAGAGGTCCATTAAGAAATGCTGACTTTACATCTAGTTGATGTAGGGGCCAGCCTCTATGACTTGCCAATGCTACTACCAATCTTATGGTTTCGATCCTGGCTACTGGGGCAAAGACCTCATTGAAATCCAAACCAGGTTTCTACACGAAACCTTTGGCTACTAGCCTGGCCTTGTACTTGGCCACTTCTCCATTGGGCTTGACTTTGGTCTTGTAGACCACTTCACGCCTATAGCTTTCTTTTGCCTTGGAAGTTCGACTAGCTTCCAAGTGCCATTCTTTTCGATTGACTTCAGCTCATCAATCATTGCTTCCTTCCACTGCTTGTGACTAAGAGCTTCTTCCAGGCTCACTGGTTCTGCTTCAGCCATTAATGCAAAGTGTGCCAGGTCTCCCTCTGCTGTAATAGCAGAATCTGGGTAAGTGTCGAATCCTTCTAGTCTTACTGATCTCTGCCTTTCCCTTTGCGACCTTCTTAAAGGTTCGACAGCAATGGGTTCTTCTGGCTCTTCAGTTTCGACCTCTTCATTCTGATCATCTCGATCAGAGACTTCATCGAAGTCCATCATTGTAGGTTTCTCACAGCCTTCTTCCCAGTTCCAATGTTTCGACTCATCTACTACGACATCTCTTCTTTTCACCATTTTCTTCTGCACAGGATCATACAGTTTGTATGCTCCTGTCGAATGATAGCCAACAAGAATCATTTGTTGTGCTCTATCATCCAGCTTGCTTCTTAGTTGCTCAGGGACATGTCTATAGCATAATGAGCCAATTATTCTGAGATGCTTGACACTTGGCTTTCTTCCTAGCCAGGCTTCTTCCGGTGTCTTCCCAATCAATCTCTTTGTGGGGCATTTGTTCAGAATGTATACTGCTGTGGCTACAAGTTCTCCCCATAAACTATGAGGTAGTTTCTTCTCCTTCAACATGCTTCTTACCATGTTGAGGATGGTCCTGTTTTTCCTCTCAGCAGTACCATTATGCTGAGGCGTGTAAGGTGCAGTGACGTCATGCACATTCCTTCTTTCTCACAGAATTCGACAAATCCATAGGAATTGTACTCACCACCTCCATCACTTCTAAGGGTTTTGATTGCACATTCACTCTGCTTTTCAATCATTACCTTAAACTTCTTGAATATTTCTAGTACTTCACTCTTCCTTTTGATCAAATACACCCAGGACATTCTAGTGTATTCGTCAATGAAGGTGACAAAGTACTTATTCCCTCCTAAGGAACATACTTCGAAAGGACCACAGACATCAGAAAATATCACCTCTAGCTTCTTCTCTGCTCTGCTAGGTACTTCTGATTTAAACGAGTTTCTTGGTTGCTTCGACTTGCAACAACTCTCGCAAACTTCGACAGGTACTTTTACTGCTGGCAACCCATGAACCATCTTCTTTTCATGTAGTTGACTCAAGCTCTTGAAGTTGAGGTGGCCTAATCTCCTGTGCCATCTCCAGTGCTCCTCTTCGACAGTGGTCTGGAGACAATGTTCTTCGACTACTTGCAGCTTGATCTTGAAGGTTCTGTTACTCTGCATCGACACCTTCAAAATCATCTTCTTGGTCGAATCGAACAAGCTGAGACTGTTATCACCCAATTCGACGGTGAAGTTTTTCTCAATCATCTGCCCAATACTTAGCAGATTGCTCCTCATATCTGGTACATAAAATACCCCTTGGATGTAGCACCACTTACCATCTTTCGACAGGAACTTTATGGTACCTACTCCTTCATCAGTAACTCTACTGTTATCTGCAAACCTTATCCTTTTGCTTATCTGCTCCAGTTCAACAAACCACTCCTTGTGACAACACATGTGATTTGAACATCCTGTGTCGAGATACCATTCGACAGACTTCTCTTCAGTCGAATTTGTATCAGTCTTCAACAACAGTAATTCTAGGTCAGTAGCTGTCATGAATGACAATTCTTCATCATCATTGCTGGCAATGTTGGAGGCATCACCAGTGTTTCCACTTCCCTGCCACACACACATTGCACAAGTATTTTGAGCATCGCAAGTGAATCCACTTATACAAGTGTTCCCACTATTTTGCTCGCTACTTTCAGCAATTCCTTCATCGAGTCGAATCTCATCTTCGACAGCCATCAGCATTAACTCCTCTGAGTCAGAGTCTGAGTCACCATCATTAGCAAACTTGGCTTCTGCATCTTTATCCCTAGGAACTTTCTTGTTTTGACACTTGTTCCTATAATGCCCAAATTGCTGATAGTTATAACACTGAACTTTCGACAGGTCTCCCTTCTTCTTGTCGAAAGATCATTGTTCTTTCTTCTTACTGCTTGATCCCTTTTCTCTACCCTTCTCCTTGTTGCCTGCCTTCCAATTTCTCTTAGAGGAGAATGAAAGCAAGGCTTGTTCAGTTTCTTTCTCTGAACTTCTCTGCCTTATTCTCAATTCATGCGTCTCTAAGGAACCTTGAAGTTCATCTAACTTCAACGTATCTAGGTCCTTGGATTCTTCGATAGTAGTGACAACATAGTCGAATTCCAGGGTTAAGGATCTGAGCACCTTTTCGACTTTATTTACTTCAGTCACAGTTTCACCATTACCTATCATTTGATTAGTTAATGCTACTAATCTCGTAATGAATTCTCCAATCAATTCTCCATCTGTCATCTTCATGGCCTCGTCCTGTTTCCTGAGCGACTGAAGGCGTATCTTCTTCAGTCTATCTGCTCCTCCATACGAGTTCTTGAGGATGTCCCAAGATGCCTTTGCTGACTCACTGTCGATGATCAGGTTCAGGACATTGGAATCAACGCATTGGTGAATCAAAAACAGCCCTTTTCCATCTTTCTTCCTCAGCGAATGATGGTTGTTCCTCACCGCTTCAGTGGCGTTTGCTGCCAAGGGTGGAACACCATCATTCACGACATCAAGGACATCTTGATATCGAAACAGCACCTTCATCTGCGCACACCATCGTTCATAATCCTTTCTGTCGAAGATTGGGAGGTTCCCCGGAATACGTCCACCAGAGTTGTCTCGCGCTGCCATGAATCTTGATAGATTTTGTAAGGATCTAACAAGCTCTGATACCAGTTTGTAGGGGATAAACACGTGAAAGGAAGAAGAAAAGGAAGTGGCGGTGCTAAGGGACAGAAGGAATGAATAGGGCAATATCAATAGAGTAGTAAAAGCTGCACTGAATTTCATAAAAGTAGGGTACAAATTACATGCTACTGACGTCTGTATATATATACAATGAAACAGGCCCAGACCCATAATTTCGACTGGCCCATTCGACTGGCCCATTTCGACTAGGTTACTAACTACACCTACTATTATTACAAGCAATAGAATTAAAGGCATATCTCAATTAAAGGCAACCATATGCTTGTTAATACCAATAAAAAAGGGGTTGTTATTCTCATTCAATGTCTTTACCAATTGTTATTATTTTACATTATTTTTTTTTGAGAACGTTATTATTATACATTATTATACACAATAACTATTGAGCTTTATTTCTATGAAGGATGAAAGGAACAACAATAAGTCAAAATCATTTGCTGAAGGATGCTCATATACTTTATACAACAGCAAACTTGTTCCTCTTGAATGTATCTTTCCTCCGCCTAAGAACATGCCCTGCAATATATTGACCTTAATTTGATAACTTACATATTTAACACGAAATTTAGAACCAGGTACTAATTCATCACATGAAAGTATAATGTAAATTATTATTTAATGTAGTGGTTTTGAATTAAACAAACAAAATTATCTAAACTATATGTAAAAAACGCAGAGAGGTACTTGTAGATTTCGGTTCTGTATAAAAGCTTGTAGGAAAGACCTTCTTAGTCTGTGTCCTGGAGAGGCTGTGCAGGAAAAGGTAAACAGTAACATACCAGCATTGAACAACGAAAGTTAGTTTATAAACTTTAACATGTTTTCAAATCAATTTGCCTTTAATGTTTTTCAGATATTCACTTTTATGTCGAAGAAGACCACATTAGAACAAGAACATATGACATACAAGACTGTTTGGTCATTGCCTCCAGCATTTTCAGTAAGAAATATTTGTAACGTGTCATGATGGTTCTAAAGTTACAACCCCTTTTAACTTGTCATTATGCTTCTTATTAATCAGATGGACGTCAACCGTGCTCAAACCATAGAAGAGTTGACAAAAAACTTCAGTCCCAAATGGATGCCTCATGCCTCCATATAAAACGCTTAAATATATGGGTATCTTTGTATACCAATTCAAACTTGAATCAACAATATAACAAGAATTATCATTTCAAATGGTTAGATATATGTTCCCATCAAGAATGACGACAATCACTGGTATCTGATGGTTATCTCCCTAAAAGACCAAGTTGTTTATTATCTCGACTCGTTCATTCAAGATGAAGATATTGAACCCAGGAGGAAAACAATTTCAAATTTGGTTAGTGCTTATATTCCTCATATGAAGCCCAACTTTCGTCTCCCAATTATACTGAACAATATATGATCTCCTCTATATTTTTATAAAACCAAATATATGGGTTAACAGTGCAACGTCATTTCAAATATATTGTATCAACAAGTACATACCCCGGACAACTATCTAAGTGGATCAATAAATTTTAGTTCGTGGAAGATTAAAGAACCGTCGGGAATGCCAAAGGATGCCCAAAGGTTCGCGGTAGTTAGATTGCTTTTATTAAATAGATACATCCATTCAATATAGTATGGAATTGTGACTTATTATATGTCTCTCAATATTTGCAGTGATAATTCTGCAGTGTGGGTTTTAGATTGGTTAGGGATGGAACATGGATTTCACACAAATCTTACCTGGGAGGTTAGTATTTCAATTAAAAAACTCTTTTATCTACTCTTTCGTCCACTAACTTGTTAACATGTTACAATATTTGATTTGCAGCTTAATGAGGAAGTTGTGAGGATGTGGACAACAATCAATCTGATTTGCGGGAAGGACAATCTAGTACGAACATATTTAGAACAAAATGCTAGAGATTATTGGAACACCGTCACGAGTACTAACTCATAATTAAGTGAATGGGAATTTGTTTCATTACAAGTACCCCTTAATAATAATATCAATGCTTCCCAGAAACAAATCTGAACAAACAACTAATATGGAATTATAAGGCCATGTCATTGCAATCTATTTTATTCATCATCCTCGTCATCTACGCCATTGGTTGCCTCATATTCATCCTCGAGTACATTCCCTTTACTCGGACAAGTCTGTCTATTGTGGCCAATGACTCCACAGTAACCACAGTGCACACTGCGTTTTTTAAGTGGACCTCGAAATCCTCCCTTCCCACCACGCCCCTTAGTCTTAGCAATAGTTGGATCTTGGAGGAAACGGTCAGCGCATTCTTTCATTCTCACCCTCCTCAGATAGTATACCATTTTTCTCTTTGAGCCTCTCATAATGGGCATCCAACACTTGTAAAGTTTCCACATAATCATCAAAAGTCTTACAAGCTTCACCATTGATATCCCTACATCTTTGATTTAAAGCTTTATAGCGACATACGAACATTGAGTCCCAACCACTACAGTTTTGTTGCGTTGAACAAGTTTTTAATTCCTTGGCATTCGTTGTCCATCTATCTGAGACCAAAGACGAAGGAAGTTCAAGGATGGCCAAGTAAACCATAACACGAACTATGTGATCGCAAGGAATACCAATTGATTCCATTCTAAGGCAAGAACATTTAACATACCTACTCAGAGGCCAATAAGAAACATGTCATTTAGGATCATGTCTAGCAGTTTTAGTGACAATAAATATGTAATGAGTGGCTGTTTTCTTAGTTTGACTGGCTACCACACTGGACGCCCTTTTAAGAACTGTACGAAAGAGTGCAAATATTCCCATTGTATATATCTTTGAGGTTGAACGCTCTAATGCACGAATATCTGTTTGCCAAACTCGATCGCCATGCATTGACCCAAAAGCTCAGACAAATTATTCTGATAGTTTACATACTTCCCAATTTGTGCATTCAAACCCTCACAACGGGATGTTGTTCTAAAACCACCAAAAAACTTGCCACGCATGTGTGCGGTAGCCCAAATCTCCTTTTTGCCATACAGTTCTTGAACCCACTCATTATCCTTCACACCACACTCAAATACCATTTCATTCCATCTTCTCTCGAAATGAGCAATTTCGTAATCACCCAACATACATCTCCTAAATAAAGATGTGAATCTAGTATTTTTGATATTGCATGTTGCATTCCGAAGAAGGTGCCAAGCACACAACCTATGATGGGCACTTGGAAATACCCTTTTAATTGCCTTCCTCATTGATACATCTCCATCAGTTATCACAGATATTGGCATCTTCCCTTTCATTACCTCCTCGAATTGTTCAAGCAACCACACATAGGTGTCTTCAACTTCATTCCCAACAATGCCAGTAGCAAACACGATAGTTTGGTTGTGATGATTCACCCCAGAAAAAACAACCAGCGGGCACAAATACTTGATCTTTTTATACGTCGCATCAAATGCCAAAACATCGCCAAATATCGAATAATCCAATTGGCTCATACCATCGCTCCAGAATAAATTTTGCAACCTGCCCTCTGCATCAACAGTATGGCTCAGGTACATGTCTGGATCCAAATTCTTCAAAGAACGCAAGTACGCTAACACACTTCTTGAATCACATCCCTTACCTTGCCTCTCCTTATCTACCTGATTGTAAATGTCTTTCTTTAGGAATGTCACATTTTCGTAGCCCCCAACATGATTTGAAAATGAGGTATAAATTTGTGGTGTTCTAATACCCGAACTTCTTAATTTTTTCATTTAGAGAATATAATCATCATCCATCCCCCTATGGCCTGCTAGGAAACCAACATTACGTTGCTTCACCAAATCATGATTGTGCACATTGTTCAAATCCCAAACATACCAACGTTGACTATTAGAATCAATGCGCACACTACATTTGGCCTCACATCCACACTTGTCTCAGGTGTTGCCTCACACTTACGAGTTTTATCATCCCCAAAACGATCTTCTCTAAAACCTTGTCTATAGAACAAAATTAAGTAGGAAAATGTTTGATTTCTAATTTAGAATATAAAAAGCGTCTTGGGATCTTGGTTAGATCACAATGAAGGTATAAAAATAACCCCTTAACTATCCCCTATCTTATTATTTAAGTTTGTTTCTAAGGACAAGGTATTCTTTTGGTGTAATTCAAGTTTCCTTTCGGACAACAAGAACGTGTCTCGAAACAATGATCAAGCCTATTCTCATGGTTGATCATTGCCGAAACCCATTAAGTACAACCTTATTATCCCAAGGTCATCAACGCTATTCTCATGCTTTGATCGACCTTGTCTAATTTCATTTGTTCCAATGTCAAGCTTCCCCTTTCGGTCCATCACTTGACATTTGGATTATACAAAATGCACGATGAAATTAGATTAGAATCCAAACCCTAATAAGATAGGTTTTAGTCTTGGAATTATTCAAGGACCCATCATTGGATTGTTTCCCAAAATCCCAAGACTAAAGAAGTCTACTCACAATAGCTCATTGTAGACAAGGGAGTAGAAGAGAAGGACATAATGTAAATAGCGAGAAATAAAATAAAGCGTGTAAAAGACTGAATTGTAAAAAGGACAGAATAACAATAACCTTAATAGAAAACTTGCAAGAACTTTAACATAAACTTAGAGTGAGAATTACAATGATCCAGGATGATTGTGAAGCTACATTGGGGTCCTTTTTATAGGTCAAGATCAGAGACAAGGCACTAAACATCAATTACAATCCATAAAGACAAGATGGGAAGAGTTGTAACATTTTTGGCCATCAGAAGGGACGCACGGATCGTGCCTCCCAGGTGCACGGATCGTGACCCATGAAAACAGTTTGGAATTTGAAACAGCACAGGTCGCACGGATCGTGCTTGACATGCGCACGGATCGTGCGCAGTTAAACTTTTAATCTTCTGCTTTTGCGAACGTTACGCACGGATCGTGCCTCCCAGGCGCACGGATCGTGCGTATCTTTTTCTTCAGTTTCTTCATTCTCTGCGAACCTTACGCACGGACCGTGCTTAATCACACACGAATCGTGCGTATAAACCTGATATTTGCACCCCCTATTTCTGATTCTTCTCCCTATCCTTTTGCCTTTTGATCCTTTACTCTTTATGGACTAAAATTCCTCAATTGCTTCAATAATAACCTGAGAATAGAAACCAACAAATTTTGTAGTAAAGATAGCTCTAAACTAAAATCAAAACATCAAATAAACTACTTAAAATAGGTACTAAAAACATACTAAAACATGACTTATCATGCACATTGTTCAAATCCCAAACATACCAACGTTGACTATTAGAATCAATGCGCACACTACATTTGGCCTCACATCCACACTTGTCTCAGGTGTTGCCTCACACTTACGAGTTTTATCATCCCCAAAACGATCTTCTCTAAAACCTTGTCTATAGAACAAAAAAACTTTAAATCTAATTTCTCCTTGTTTGTTTCTCCTTTCTTTCCCTTTACGGACAGAGAACCCCTTCATTCGAGCAAACCAGCTCTAAAAATTAAATGCAACCCCAACATTTGGAAAATGATAATCCAACAAATCGTGTGTAGTGAGGTTATGGAAATCAATGGTGGCTATATCTTGTAAATTGTCTACAGCAATTCCATCCCCTTGATGAAAATCTGCTGATATACCAGCATTTGTATCAGAACAATCTTGTCCATCACTTCCAACATATCTAGAATCGTCATTCATATCCCTCAAACCAGTTTCGTTGTCCATAAACTGTATCAAAAATAGCAATTGTAACCTAAGCCACTACTCATAACTATAATACACAGAAATCTATCATTAACAATCTATAAGCACCTACAATATTAATTTTTAGATTCAGAATATAAAACCATTCTTAAATTTTAATAAACAAATGCAAACCTGTGATGTGCTTCCACTATTACTCTAACATTCTTCTTCGTTATTTCCAACCATCCCAACAACCATAAATAACTGCACTCCAATCATTATTCAAAACCACATTAGAAACAAGCTCAAATAATGCCTTCAAACATTTCAACAAATTACAAAACATCACTTACCCACCGAAGCAGCGCGATTCACACAGAGAGCGCGATTCAAATAGAGAGCGCGTGTCACACCCAAGCAGATGTGAAAACCTAAGTTGTGTTGAAGAAGCAAAGGTGTGAGACAGTGAAGTGAGAGGGATAGAAGCTATAATATGACTTTCAAAATTTTTAACAAAATAAAAAAACAACACTTACCCACTGAAGTAGCACACACAGAGAGTGCGATTCAAACAGAGAGCGCGAGACACACTGAAGCATATGGGAAAACCCTAAGTTGTGCGGTGTAGGAGCAAAGGTTCGAGACAGTGAAAGGGATATAACAAATGGTTAGAAAGAGAGAGACCGGGAGAGGTATTACATAAGAGGGAGAGGGACTAAATTGTGAAATGAAGAAATTTGGGGTAAATAAGTAAAATTCAATTATTCACTAATGGAAACCGGGTAAACCCGCGAAAACCGACTATACTAAGTCATTTTCAAAGGTTCACCGGTGAACCCTAAAAAAACGGCTGTTATACCCTAATTTTGTCCGGCTAATTTCACATAAAGGGAAAAACAATATCAAAACTTTTTGTGTTGTAGATACCCAATTTTAACTGGTATTTTTCACTTTTTTAAAAAAATAACAAAAACATGTTTTTTCGCGTATATTCGATTCCTAGTCCCCCGAATAGGTCGTTTCGCGCTCATTTGTCGATTTTGCATCGTTATTTCTTTTTTTAGTGGTTAAAAAAATTAAAATTATTACAAAAATGTCCATGTACATGACTTGGCCCAAAAATATATGTATCACGAACCTTCTGTCAAAAAATGAAGACGATTCAACGGTTAACGAATCTGGAATCACACTTTCAAGGTGGCTGGTTTGAGAAAAACGGGATTTGCTTTCTCTATCTTGTTTTAGTCCCACATTGCTTGGGAGAAACAAGGACTACCTAGCCTTTGGCTATAAAAGAGATTGAGATGCAAAGACTATGGACATGGGCAATTGACGGGGTAAGTGATCTTCTGGGCTAGCCTTTGCAGTCCATTAGATTAAAAGCCTGTCTTTGATTCTTTTGGGCTAGTCTTTGCGGTCCATTAGACTAAAAGCCTATCCTTGATTATTTTTGGGAGTAGCTTTTGCCGTCCATTACTTGGCGGTTTTCGGGTCAAAATGGACCAGATAGGAGTCCGGTTCGCGGTTGACCTGGTCAGACTGTTCGGTCCGGTTTGGTGTTCATCGCGTTGATCAGCTTGAGGTGAGTTTTGTATTTATTTATTTTTTTATTTATGTACATATTTATTTATTATTTATATTGTTTATTTATTTATGTATATAATTATTTATTCATTTATTTATTTATGTAGATATTTATTATTTATTTATTTATTTATGTGTATAGTTATCTATTTATTTATTTATTTATTTATTATTACTTTACTCTTTATTAATTGTTAGTTTTGTCATTAGTTTTTAAATACACAAATTATTTTCTTTCTTCAAAAATATAAATAGGGGATTAAGTCGACTGTATAGTCGAGGTAGTCTGCTTTTTAGGACCACGAATGAACCGTACGGATCAGGTCCTAAAATCTCTATTCAATACAAATAATCTCTAAATTAAAAAAAATAGAAACACATTTCTTTAAAAAAATCAAATTTTCAAAAGAGGGGATTAAGTCGATTATACAGTCGGGTTAGTCATCATTTTAGGACGAATGGGCCGTACGGCTCAAGGGTCCTAAAATACCTATTTAGATAAAATCAAGTCACTCCATACACAAACTGTTTTCCTCCAAAATCAAAAATCTTATTTTCAAAATAGGGGATTAAGTCGGTCGTATGGCCGAGTTAGTCATTGTTTTAGGACAAATGAACCGCATGGATCAAAAGTTCAAAAATCCCTAAATAAAAAACACCAACAAACAAACTTTTTCTACCCAAGAACTACGTAGCCTTTGATTCTCTACCCGGAGATACGTAGGAGCAGAGGGGGGGCCCACCTATGTCAAGTGCAGTAATAAAAAACCTGTTTTTTTCTAAATAATTTCTTAGTTCTAAAAAATACCAGGTCTTTTCTTTCTTTTAATTTCTTTCAATTCACAATAAAAAGGGAAAATAAATATTTTCCAAATTAACATTTTTTTATACAACTAATTAGCAGGTTACCTTCCTTAGGAAGGATGCCGTGGGGTGCTAGTACATTCCCCACGCATAACCGACTCCCGAACCCAAATCTGGTCGCAAGGACCCTTATCCACCTTAAAGGGATTTCCCAATGTTTGTCCTTAAACTAAACTTTGGTGGCAGTTCATTTTCTGAACTTTCGAAGAATCCTCACCCGGATTTTTCGGTCGCTACAACGGGTTCATGTTAGACGCCGCCGAACATCATAACATGATAATAAGTTACATTAACATAAATATAGTAAAAGAAAACATATCTTGCAAAATAACCTCTAAGCTAATTAAACTATCATTTTGGTAGAGTTTCGTGCTGATAACGTGTTATAAAATTGACCAAAACATGAGTAAGATATAATCATTATAATAGAGTACTATAGATGAAGAAGAAATAGAAGAAGAGAATGAGAGAAAAAGAGAGCATTTTCATTCTACTCTTGAAGGTATCTTTTACAATGCTACATGAGTTCTATTTATCGGATGCAAGTTACAAGCATACAGATGGTCTAACATAATGTGTCATAAGCATCCTAAGTTAAGACCAATAACAATGAGTAATTACTTTTACTTATGGGAGTTTTAGAGCATCTTATAAAATATTAAAGGACTAAGGGAAATAGACATCCACCAAATATTCATAACAAAGATAATATGATAGGCTCCAAACCTTCAAGTTAGCACCGCTGGTAATTAACTTTTCGTGTTATAAAAAGCTCTCCTCCATTGATTGGCGGTGTAGCACATTCACGGGGGATTCTCGGTGTGTTCCAAACTTCCCATCCAACGTATTCCTTCCATGCGCTATAGACTCTGTAACACCCCGGTATTTTTATCGAGTAAAAATACCCAAGTGTACCATCCATAGAACGTCAGAGATATATTTCCTGCTTAGACACTGAATATCACTATAAATTTTTGCTGAATATAAACCAACAGTCTTATTTACAAACAAGACGATACGGTTCTCAGACCATAAACCATCAGCAGCTATAGTGTTCAGTATCATACAATAAAGCGGAAGAAAGATATAACACTAAAAACATAATGTTGTGATACATAGATAACAAGGGAAAACATAAACTTAAGCATCAAGCTAAGTCTTCAGCCACCATCCGAGTGCCACCTACTCGTGCCTCATGGATTTCCACTTTTCCTGCTTCTCTGTAAAACAACAACATATAAACAGTGAGATACAATCTCAGTGAGTTCTACCGAGACCCCTACTAGCGCTCTCGGTCCAGTTTTAAAACATTGTTAACTCAACACGGCACTGACTGCGCGAACGCTAACTCCCAATGAACCGCATTATTTTACACATAACATTCCACCGATTGCGTGACCGCTAACTCCCGGTGAATCTGCTATAACTCAGTGCGTCACCGACTGCACCAATGCTAATCCCGATGAACCACACTACAAAACAATAGTATCGTGAATCGTATACCGGTTTAGACAAATAAACAATAATCATCCCCCGTCAGTTATACCATACCACGTAGGACTCATAGTCCGCTTTATTATTAATAAAACATATCCGCACACGTGTACTATTGTTCGGCTTTTCGAAACAATTTCAACTTCAAAAGTATTTTATAAAACCCAATTGAAACATACCCAAAATCATGGCATTATAAGCCTAATATCATTATAGAACGGTTAGGAAAGGATTAGAAGAGGATTGGAATCGATCGGGATCGTTTCGGGCAAGTTTGGAAAATTTGGACAAAACACAGCGCACGGTCCGTGCTCCCACACGCACGGGTCGTGCGCCCTGTAAGTCATCTTTGCAAAACACAAACTGAAAGGGGCGCACGGTCCGTGCGCCTGGGACGCACGGGTCTTGCGCTTTTGACAGCACTGAATTTTATCCCATTTTCGCATTTTTCGTCGTTCCGATCAATTCTAATACCTGTTCCACTCCAGTCCCAACATAAAAACAGTCCAAAAACATATCCAATAACATCACTCGATCAATCAATCCAATCAAAACTCAACATATACGAATTTCGTCAAAACGCGATATATTTCGAAATAAAGTTTTCGACTCAAAATCTTTCGAAACCAATTCACATAAAATTCATTGTAAAACAAAATAATCCGAAGCGTGAGTAAAACTCACCGATTGTGATGAAAATCACAAATAGCCTAGACTTTCCACGAAATCGCTTTTCCGACATAACCACGCGAACGTTCCCCGAATAAACTTTACGCTCCGACGACAATCGAATCTGCTCCCAACCTTTAAACCTACAATCAATCACAAAACCTCCATGAAATTACTATTCATCGTCTTCAAGCTTCAATTCACTATTCACACATAACCCGAATTTGAACCCTAACCTCTTGATTCTTCACAAACCCCAAATCGGACTTCAATATTTGTGCAATCCACCTTGAGCTCACTCCCAAACACCATCCAAAGCTTTCCTTTGAACTTGAACAACAATAACCTCCATTTTCCTTTTAAATTCGAAAATGGCAAAGTGAGAGAGAGTGAGCTGATGATGATGATGTTGGTACCAAATCGAAGAGGAAGTAACGCTGAACGTTTTTCGTGTTGGAAGGAAGTCATTTTGAAGAGCCTAAATCCTCCCTTTTTCCTCTTCTTCCTCCTTACCCATTCTTTCTCTTCCCCCTTCTTTTCTCTCCTTTCTCTCTTTTCTCCTCTCTGTTCGCGTATCCTTCTTTCTTTCTTTCTTTTTAATTATTTTCTTCCTTTTAACACACACACACACACGTATATTTATTTATTTAATATATAAGTTGTAACGTGGTCAAATTACCATATTGATCTTAATCTCTTATTTCGATTCCAAAACTTCCTTGACCCGTATTATCCGGTTAACGATCCGATGACAACCAATAAATAATTTTAGCACTCAATAAATTTACCAGTCAAGTACTAAAACAATTCAATTGGGTTAACATCCAAATAATTCTATTAATTATTTTGCGGATGTTACATTCTCCCCAACTTGAAAGTATTTTGTCCTCAAAATTTCGTCAAGTCTTTCATATGACTAACCGAGAATCGATATTCTCAGAAAGGTCTTAAGTTGGTGAAACACAATCTTGAATTAACGAAATAAGTGTAGAAAATTTTCCCAAGTTGGCATGTCAATCTTTAAGTATGTTCGACTACTACCCTAGAACGCTTCTAAGATTATAGTCTGAACTCTCTTGTTACGAATCAACACGAGAAACTCCTCTTTCGCCTACCCAGGCTTGGCACCGCGTTTGAAAACACTTCTGAAGCTTCATTCCAATTAACCACGTTTACACCCCAACTTTGATTAATCTAAATCAACGGGCCTAATATAAGACACCTGATAGAAATACAGGTTGAAAAAATGAGGTCCACATAACGGTACTCCTCGATCGAGATAGGAACAAACACGCTTTCCTCAAAGGGTGTAAACACGTTCTCAACAACTGTCTAAAATTCCATAACAGTTCTCGTACTCATTGACAATGTGACGGAAAAGTCATCTGTGAAACATCTTGACTCGCCCCCGAGATTTCGAGATAAAACTTTTCAAAAAGATGGAATGAGGGTTTTACTAAAAATTTTGACCTTAAACGTAGAAATAAACCGTGGGGACATCAGATAAATTTGAACGTAATGAAAATCACCTCAGTTGTTCTCAAAACAACTATCAAACAGAACTCAGAGCTCCTTTTCCTCCATTGCAACTTCCTCACGAGGTTTTTACCAACGACGCACCCGATTCCTTTTTGAATTAGTCAATAGCATTGAGAGTTTCCCCTCAACCTAAGTAATCCTCCTAGGATTTTTCCTCAATCAAATTTTATTAGCCTCTTGATTCGTTCCCAAAATTAACTTTAGCATGCGGGCTTTCACAAAACGATTTTTCAAAACTATCATACCGCGCGCCAAGCTTCACTCTGGAAATTTTAGTCACTTGCAAGCAGATCCATCAATTAATCCTTTGATGGTTATTCTCAACGTGAAAACAGTCAGTAATTACCCCATTTACATATTCGTATTCACGTTTGACCTGTCAAACGGAATCTCATAGTACAATCTCATTGTTAACCTTCACAAAAGAGAGGTTAACAAACTAATACCTCGCCACCAAAGTGGAAACTTATGGATGTACCCCGTCTTAGATCTAAAAGACTTTAACAATTCCATTTCTTGCATCATTAACCCTGCCATATGAATGGATTTCCTACGTAGTGCATCGGCTACAACATTAGCCTTTCCCGGATGATACTTCAATTCGAAGTCATAATCCTTCAGAAACTCCACCCATCTTCTCTGCCTGTTATTCAGCTCCTTCTAATCAAACAGATATTTCAAACTTTTGTGATCACTAAAGACATCGAAACGAGACCCATACAGGTAACGTCTCCCAAATCTTCAGTGCATACACAATAGCTGCCAACTCCAAATCATGAGTCGGATAATTCTCCTAATGAGTCTTCAATTGCCTGGATGCATAGGCTACCACTTGTTGATTCTGCATGAGAACACATCCTAAACCCTTTCCAGAAGCATCGCTGTAGATTTGGAATTCCAAAGACGGATCTGGAAGAATATGGGTTGGAGCAGAAGTCAACTGAACCTTCAACGCTTGAAAACACTCTTCACAATTGGCATCCCACGTGAACGACGGATCCTTACCAGTTAACCGTGTAAGTGGAATAACTAACTGTGAGAACCCTCGACTAAATCTCCTATAATAACCGGCTAGACCCAAGAAACTTCTGATCCATGTGACTGATGTTGGTCGCTCCCAGTTTAACACCGCTTCCATTTTACTGAGATCTACGGCAACTTCCAATTGGGAAATCACATGTCCCAAAAACTTCACTTCAGGCATCCAGAAATCACACTTCAACGGCTTTGCATACAATTTCTTTTCTCGGGGTACATTCAGAACATTGCGGAGATGTTGAGCATGCTCCTCAATGGTCTTAGAGTACACCAAGATATCATCAATGAAAACCACAACGAACTGATCCAGATAAGTGTCGAACACCCGGTTCACGTAATCCATGAATACGGCTGGAGCATTAGTCAAACCGAAGGGCATTACTACGAACTCGTAATATCCATACCTCGTACGGAAAGCTGTCTTCGGAATATCTAAGGCTCATACCTTTATTTGATGATAGCCCGACCTCAGATCAATTTTTGAAAATACCACGGCAGAAGTTGATCCAGTAATTCGTGTATCCTTGGCAAACGATATTTATTTTCGACCTTCACTTGGTTGAGTTGTCGATAATCGATGCACAATCTCATGCTTCCATCTTTCTTCTTTACAAGTAACACCGGAGCACCCCATGGAGAAGCGCTCGGTCGAATGAACCTCTTAGAGATCAACTCTTCAATTTGAGACTTCAATTCCTTTAACTCTAAAGGAGACATTCGGTAAGGTGCAATAGATATTGATCCTGTGCCCGGAACCAACTCTATAGAAAACTCTATCTCTCGGTCAGGAGGTACAGAAGAAACTTCATTCGGAAAAACATCAAAAAAGTTCATTTACCACTTGTACAGATGACAAATCTAAACCTGTTTCAGTGGACGCGGACAACATAATAATGAAAGCTTCCGCAATTTGGGATAATGACTGGTTTGCTGGGGTGAAAAAGATAACTGCGTCAGAAATTGGTCTTTGGCAATTCAACCGATTCAAAAGCGAAGCTGAAAGTTTGATTGGCGCAGTCGATTGTAACATGATTTACAGCCACCCAATTCATACCCAGAACGATGTCCATACTTCTCATAGGCAAACAAATAATCCTTCGACGAAATTTCTGTCTCCTATGACAAGTAGACAATTCTGACACAAAGAGTAGGTTTGGACACGACCCCTAGCAGCAGTTAAAATAGTTATCGGCTCGGATAGCGATGATAAGGCTAATCCCAACCGATTCACACGCGATCGAGATATACAGCAATAGGTTTCACCCGAATCATATAATATACTGATCGAGTTATTGAATAGGACTCCCATCCTTCTAAGTATACCGTCAGCATTCGTAACCGTCTAAGTATTCAGAGTGTTGACTTGTCATTGCCTTCGAGCTGCTCATGACTCCTTGGAACTCTTCCTTGCAGGGCACTTTTTACCATAGTGACCCTCTTCATTATAATAATAGCATCGATTAGATCTTTGCTTACATCCACCACTGTGACGCTTTCCACGGTTAGAACATCTTCTGACTTCTGAAGAATCGAAGAATTGCACCTGTTTTTCCTTTGATGAAATTATCTTCGTACTTTACATTCGGAGTTGATAACTCAACTACCTTCTTTCCTTTCCCATACTCCTTATGAGATCACCCTCGGCGACATAGGCCGGTTGCACTAAGTCAACAAAATTGGTAATAGTATAAGAACTGAGACCATAAGTCATAAAAGCACAAAGGCCCCTCTTATACTTCTGCATCCTCCATTCCTCGTGCGGAACATACCTTACCATTCGGTAAAACTGAGACAACTTCTCATACTTTGCGGTGTATTCTTCCACCGTCATGCCACCTTACCTGAGGATGCACCGGTTGGAGACTCCGGTCTTGGTTGGGGACTGCGTCTTGATCATCCTGCCTTAATTCCGCTTATGATGCACTAAGTATTAAGTTGATCAGGCTCAATGTCTCTTAGCATCACAAGTATAATTACAACAAGGACTAACAAGGAATCGACTCAACCCTAAACTAAGTCCGACTAGGTCGAAATGCTCTGATACCAACTGTAACACCCTGGTATTTTTATCGAGTAAAAATACCCAAGTGTACCATCCCTAGAACGTCAGAGATATATTTCCTGCTTAGACACTGAATATCACTATAAATTTTCGCTGAATATAAACCAACAGTCTTATTTACAAACAAGACGATACGGTTCTCAGACCATAAACCATCAGCAGCTATAGTGTTCAGTATCATACAATAAAGCGGAAGAAGGATATAACACTAAAAACATAATGTTGTGATACATAGATAACAAGAGAAAACATAAACTTAAGCATCAAGCTAAGTCTTCAGCCACCATCCGAGTGCCACCTACTCGTGCCTCCTGGATTTCCACTTTCCCTGCTTCTCTGTAAAACAACAACATATAAACAGTGAGAAACAATCTCAGTGAGTTCTACCGAGACCCCTACTAGCGCTCTCGGTGTAGTTTTAAAACAATGTTAACTCAACACGGCATCGACTGCGCGAACGCTAACTCCCGATGAACCGCATTATTTTACACATAGCATTCCACCGATTGCGTGACCGCTAACTCCCGGTGAATCTATTATAACTCAGTGCGTCACCGACTGCACCAATGCTAATCCCGGTGAACCACACTACAAAACAATAGTAACGTACCACCGACTGCCCCAAGACTAATCCCGGCGAACGTTACTCAATACTCTTTGACACACTACCAACTGCCCCAAGACTAATCCCGGCGAACCCCTTACCAATAATAATTTCACTATTGGCCTCAGAGCCTAGGGTAGGGGATCATGACTGCCCCTCCTAGTATGTCAACATGGGTCGTCACCCAACTCGATATATATCAAATATATCTACACTCGATGACCTGTTAGTTCACCTATACTCAATGAACAGTTAGTCCATCTATATATATATATATCGTGAATCGTATACCGGTTCAGACGAATAAACCATAATCATCCCGCGTCAGTTATACCATACCACGTAGGACTCATAGTCCGCTTTATTATTAATAAAACATATCCGCACGCGTGTACTACTGTTCGGCTTTTCGAAACAATTTCAACTTCAAAAGTATTTTATAAAACCCCTTTGAAACATACCCAAAATCATGGCATTATAAGCCTAATATCATTATAGAAGGGTTAGGAAAGGATTAGAAGAGGATTGGAATCGATCGGGATCGTTTTGGGCAAGTTTGGAAAATTTGGACAGAACACAGCGCACGGTCCGTGCTCCCACACGCATAGGTCGTGCGCCCTGTAAGTCATCTTTGCAAAACACAAACCGAAAGGGGCGCACGGTCCGTGCGCCTGGGACGCACGGGTCTTGCGCTTTTGACAGCACTGAATTTTATCCCATTTTCGCATTTTTCGTCGTTCCGATCAATTCTGATACTTGTTCCAGTCCAGTCCCAACATAAAAACAGTCCAAAAACATATCCAATAACATCACTCGATCAGTCAATCCAATCAAAATTCAACATAAACGAATTTCGTCAAAACGCGATATATTTCGAAATAACATTTTCGACTCAAAATCTTTCAAAACCAATTCTCATAAAATTCATTGTAAAACGAAATAATCCTAAGCGTGAGTAAAACTCACCGATTGTGATGAAAATCACAAATAGCCGAGACTTTCCACGAAATCGCTTTTCCGACATAACCACGCGAACGTTCCCCGTATAAAGTTTACGCTCCGACGACAATCGAATCCGCTCCCAACCTTTGAACCTACAATCAATCACAAAACCTCCATGAAATTACTATTCATCGTCTTCAAGCTTCAATTCACTATTCACACATAACCCGAATTTGAACCCTAACCTCTTGATTCTTCACAAACCCCAAATCGGACTTAAATATTTGCGCAATCCACCTTGAGCTCGCTCCCAAACACCATCCAAAGCTTTCCTTTGAGCTTGAACAACAATATCCTCCATTTTCCTCTTAAATTCGAAAATGGCAAAGTGAGAGAGAGTGAGTTGATGATGATGATGTTGGTACCAAATCGAAGAGGAAGTAACGCTGAACATTTTTCGTGTTGGAAGAAACTCGTTTTGAAGAGCCTAAATCCTCCCTTTTTCCTCTTCTTCCTCCTTACCCATTCTTTCTCTTCTCCCTTCTTTTCTCTCCTTTCTCTCTTTTCTCCTCTCTGTTCGCGTATCCTTCTTTCTTTCTTTCTTTTTAATTCTTTTCTTCCTTTTAACACACACACACACACACACACACACATATATTTATTTATTTAATATATAAGTTTTAACGTGGTCAAATTACCATATTGATCTTAATCTCTTATTTCGATTCCAAAACTTCTTTGACCTGTATTATCTGGTTAACGAACTGATGACAACCAATAAATAATTTTAGCACTCAATAAATTTACCAGTCAAGTACTAAAACAATTCAATTGGGTTAACATCCAAATAATTCTATTAATTATTTTGCGGATGTTAAAGACTCTCTTCTGTGGAACCAATTGGGAACAAGATCTGATAACCAAGCGACACAAACGAAAATTGCACAAAAAAATGATTCAACAACAGCCTAGCTTTTAGAATTGAGCAAAGATTAAGGAGTAAGGCCACATGAAATTTAGCTTGATTGTGAGAATGCCCCTGTACCCGTAGAATTTGAGGTGTAGGTGTTTAAGGTGCTACAAATTTCCAGATTTTTCTAACAAAGCCTACACCTAATAGGCATTTCTAGATTTATGTAAATTACAAGAAGTCTAGAAAATTCCTCATAGAACTTTCAAGAGAAAAAGAACCGACTTATGAAGGGTATAAATAGGCTACTTGCTTCTCATTTTGGAGCAAGCTAAAAACTAGTCATCCACTAACACTATCAACTATCCTTGTACTACTACTATTATAACCAATACAATTAAAAGTTTTCTATAAATTCCTTACTATCTTCTTATCAAGAGAAAGACTCTCGGTTTGGAGACAAGAACCAAGCCAGCAGTGTCAGTGTTATGAATGAAGAACGGATTGGAAGTATCATTCGTCGAAGTCATCGTGGGAGAGACGCACGAGAGGTAGAAGACGAAGTATGAAACGCGAGGAAGAAAAAATCTGCATATCTTTGATTTAGCAGCAGAGGAGTAGGAGAAGAGTGAAAAGGAAAAATATATTTTTCATTCAACAAAACTAACTGATATTACAAGGTTATATAGATACTAACATAACTAATAGATCCAGTGGTAACTAACTACTTAACAACTAAAACTACCCTAAACAGATTTATCTATCTGTAACAACTTATGGAACAGAATTAACAAAAGGATAACAATGATAATGACTTAAGTGACTCTAATACTTCTTCCGATAAAATCCTATCTTCACTATTTCAATTATTTACTCCCAAACTACTAACAGTGATATCAGAACTTCGTTTGGCCCTATACTGGACGTAGATAAACTATCCAACTACCTACTAAGAATCACTACCGACATTCTACACTACTTCCATAATTGTCTTAGCCTATGGCTAACAACACCCAACCATCCTCTATTCTAGTCCCGCCTTTTTTTGGTGAAAACTATGATTTTTGGAGTATTAAAATGAAGACATTTTTTTTGCTCTCAAGATCTTTGGGATAATGTAGAAGAAGGATTTACGCCTCTTGCAGAAACTTCAACCCTTATGGCAGTTCAAAAGAAAGAGTTGGAGGAAAATAAACAAAAAGATTCAAAAGCATTATACTACATGCAACAAGTTGTGAGTGACTCTATTTTCCCGAGGATAATGGATGTCTGGAGTACACTACAGGAGGAGTTCCAAGGAAGCCCCAAGGTACGTGCCATCAAACTCCAATGTTTAAGCCAAAAGTTTGAATTATTAAATATGAGGGAGTCTGAGACTGTAACACCCCGAAAAAATATTTTAATTAATTTAATTAATTTGATAAGTTGAATTATTAATTTTTAGTTGAAGCGTGATTTAATTAAATTAAGGGGAAAATATCATGTTTTGTGTAGGAGTGGGATCGAGTAATAGCGGGGGTGTAGCGGTGGGCCCAACGCGTGAAAGGCCCACAGCTTAAACCCAAGGGTATGCGAAACCCTCACTCTCATTTTCCACTTGAGAGAAATCGAAATTTGAGAGAGGGTGAGAAAGAAGAGGGGCGCGGCGAAGATAGAAGGAGAAAGGAGAGGGGCGCGGCGAAGATAGGAGGAGGAGAAGAAGGGCTTCGAATTCTCAAGGCTTTGGCTCGTTGTGTTGCTGGGTTTTGTACGTGACTCCTTCGTCGTTGTTCCGGATCATACAAATTCGAGGTAAGGGTGAGCGTTTCAATTGAATATAATTGGGTATGTGGTGGGTTTTATGGGGTTTTGGGGTTGTGATGATTTTGTGATGTATATGTAAGATTGATGAGGGATTAGATTAATTGTGGTGTTATTTTGATGAATTTTTGGTGTTGATATGCGATTTACCCTTATGAGATGATGAGATGAATTTCGATTTTTGGTGAATTTGGTGTGGTTGGTAGCGAATTCATGTGTATGGTGATGGGAATATATGAATGAGTAAATTGGGATTAAATTAGGAGATGTGATAATTTAATTGATATGCTTATAATTAGTTGAAATAATACCAAGAAATTGAGGATAAAATAGTGTTGCTGTTTGCTGTGTATCAATAAAACTGTTGCTGTATATCACTTGACAGTGTCGCTGTTGCTGTGTATCAATAAAAATGTTGCTGTATATCGATTGGCAGTGTTGCTGTATGCTGTTTTACCAAAAGAAAATGTGCTGTCCATAAATTAAAAATGTTGCTGTTTGCTGTTTATCAAAAATAAAAGGTTGCTGTCTTGCTGTTATCTTTATATAGGAGTTGCTGTTTTATGAAGGAAATGCGCTACTATTTTACAAAAAGTGAAGCGCTGTTTTTGTGTGTAAATCGTGCTGTTTTCTTGCTGCTGTTTGCGCTAAAAGGCCACTATTCTGTTGCTGTTTTTGGACTCGAAAAATACTGCTGTTTTTCCACACTGTTTTTCTACTGTTTTGCTATTGTTGCGCGCCTACAAAAGCTACTGTTTTCCATTCTGATTTGTTGCTGTTTGAGAACCGAATTTCTGCATTTTGCAAATGAAAGGAGCGTGTTAATGGGGCTGTTGTTCTATTACTGCTTTTCCAATTAAAAACGTGATGTTTTTCCACTTTGAAAATGGGATGTTTTCTCAAGTTTAATTGTGATGTTTCCTAAGCATGAAAATGAAATGTTTGTCCAAAATTTAAATATGTTGCTATTCGAGTTTTTAAATAGGTTGTCACTTAAAATTTTATGCGTAGTTACTTAAATTTAAATGGTTTGTCACTTAGACTTTTAATGTGTAGCTACTTACATTTAAATGGTTTGTCACCTAAATTTTTAATGTGTTGTTACTTAAAAATTTAGGAGTATTGTTACTTAAGATTTAAAGATGTTGTTACTCCAATTTTTGAATGTAATGTTTATGAAGAAGTTGTGATATTATTATGGTGACTATGACGAATACACTCTATGAGTGTTCTATGATGACGATGACGAGTACTCCGGGTGAGTGAATTGGTGATTGCACATGTGTCCATAGTGTCTCATAGCATGTGCATATTATGACGAATAGGCTTCGGCCTCTTATTGACGAAAACCAGTGACGATGTGCCCTAGTGGCTAACTCATGACGAATATGGTACCATCATGCATATGCCCAGGTGTGGGTTGCATTTTCATGCGCATACATGTTTATGACTGGTGATATGAATTATGACTTTGGTTTGTGTGTAGTGACGATGAGGTTGATGATAATGACGATGTTGTATGATGGTTTGCTCATATTACTCTACTATATGCTTGATTATGTTTTGTTGAAAATTCTCACCCCTTCTGCTTGGAATATTGCTCTATTGTGGCAACGCTACAGGTAACCGCGAGTGAAGGACATGATGCCTTCCTTTATAGCCATTGGGATGTCTGTCGAGTCGCTCTCTGATACTGTGACACCTAGGGGGCGTGGTTGAAATTGTTATTTAAATAATAAATTGTTTAGTATTTGTATTGATGGTGTGAGACGTGTTTGAGTGGTATTTAGTGAGTTTTATTCCGCTGTGACGTAACTCTTGGAGTTTAATTTTTTTATGACGGGTGATGATGTTGCGCAAATTTTAATGAGTGCAAGTTGACGTTCTTTTTGTTAATGACGATGTGGCATTTCCTTTCTATCAGTTAAATTAAATTTTGCGAAAAAGATTTACTCTGATAAGTGACTTGTAAATTATGGGGGTAGAAAGGGGGTGTTACAATAGTGGTATCAGAGCAGTTCGGTCTGTCCGGCCGGTGGTCGAGTTGTCAAGTCGAGTAGCATTTGATGTTTTGTTACTCGTATCTAAATTCTGTTTTCTGTTGCAGTGCTAGAATGGCAGGACGGAACGATGCTGCACTTGCTGCTGCTTTGCAGGCTATAGTTGGGGTTGTGGGCAACATGGCTGGTGCTGGTGATGCTGGGACGCGCAGTTTGGCTACTTTCCAGCGAGAGAACCCTCCTGCTTTTGAAGGCGGGTATAACTCTGATGGTGCCCTCGAGTGGCTGAGAGATATGGAGCAGATCTTCCGCGTTATGGATTCTACCGATGCTCAGAAGGTTTGTTATGGTACGCACATGTTGAAGAGAGAGGCTGATGATTGGTGGATGGCAGCTAGGCAGAGGTTGCCGGTCGCCAATGAGGGAATTACTTGGGCTGTGTTCGAGAGGGAGTTCAGGAGGAAATACTATCCAGAAGATGTCCGCGGAAAGAAAGAGGTTGAGTTTCTGAGACTTGAACAAGGTAACATGTCGGTAACTGAATATGCTGCAAAATTTACTGAGCTGTCCAAGTTTTATCCACACTATGATGGAGAGGGTGCTGAGTTCTCCAAATGCACTAAGTTCGAAAACGGGTTGCGTGCTGATATTAAGAAAGCCATAGGGTATCAACAAATTCGTGTGTTCTCTCTGTTGGTCGATAGCTGCCGGATTTTTGAGGAGGACAGTAATGCCTTCTCCAGAGTTATGAAAGAAAAGCAAAAGAATTTCTCGAGTCGTGGTAAGCCATATGAGGCGCCTGCTGGTAAGAGCAAAGGGAAGTTTGTTGGTGGGTCTAAGCGAAGTGGGGGAGATGCTGTAGCCAGTATTACTTGCTACACGTGTGGGAGAGCAGGTCATAAAAGTCCAGATTGCCCAAGTGGGGATAAGAAGAGATGTTATCGGTGTGGGAAAGAGGGGCATATATCTTCCGGCTGTGATAAGAAAGAGGTGGTATGCTTTAATTGTGGGGAGAGTGGTCATATCAGTACACAGTGCTCAAAACCCAAGAAGGAGAAGTCTTTTGGGAAGGTGTTCGCTCTGGCTGATTCTGACGTGGTGAATGAGATTCGAGGTACGTGCTATATCAATAATTTTCCTCTTATTGCTATTGTTGATACTGGTGCTACCCATAGTTTTATTGCTGCCGCATGTGTTGAGAAACTGAGTCTTGTTTTATCTGATATGTTGAGGGAGATGGTTATCGATACTCCAGCTAAGGGTTCGGTAACTACCTCCGTTGTTTGTGCGAAATGTCCTGTATCTATTTATGGTAGAGAATTTTTAGTTGATTTGATCTATTTTCCGCTGAGTGGGATGGATGTCATTCTGGGTATGGACTGGTTAGTTGATAATCATGTTCATATCAACTGTCGCGAAAGGTCCGTGAGTTTTGCTTCGCCGGAAGAGAAGTCTGGTTTGCTATCTGCGGGTCAGCTGCATAGGGTGATGAAAGAAGAGGTTCAGCTGTTTTCTCTGTTAGCATCGTTGTCTGCTGAGAGCCAAGCGAAGATTGATGAGTTGCAGGTGGTGTGTGAGTTTTCCGAGGTGTTTCCCGACGAGATCCCTGATATACCACCAGAGAGAGGTGGAGTTCACTATTGATCTAGTCCCTGGCACTAAGCCTGTGTCAATGGCACCATATAGAATGTCTGCGTCTGAGTTGGCAGAATTGAAGAAGCAACATGAAGATTTGTTAGAGAAGAAGTTTGTAAGGCCGAGTGTGTCGCCGTGGGGAGCTCCAGTGTTGCTAGTGAAAAAGAAAGATGGTAGTATGAGGTTGTGTGTAGACTATCGTCAATTGAATAAAGTTACAATCAAGAACAAGTATCCGTTACCAAGGATCGACGACTTGATGGATCAGTTGGTGGGTGCTAAAGTATTCAGCAAGATTGATTTAAGGTCTGGTTATCATCAGATCAAGGTAAAAGATGAAGACATCCAGAAGACGGCGTTTAGGACAAGATATGGGCACTATGAGTATTCCGTAATGCCTTTCGGTGTGACTAATGCACTGGGGGTATTCATGGGGTACATGAACCAAATCTTTCGCGAGTATCTGGACAAGTTTGTGGTGGTTTTCATTGATGATATTCTAATTTATTCTAAGTCAGAAGGGGAACGTGCGGAACATCTGAGGTTGGTGTTAGAAATTCTGAGGGATCGAAAGTTATATGCGAAGTTGTCCAAGTGTGAGTTTTGGTTGAAAGAAGTCAGTTTTCGGTCACGTGATTTCTAGTGAGGGGATTGCGGTAGATCCTTCTAAAGTTGATGCAGTGTTGCAGTGGGAGTCCCCGAAGTCAGTTACGGAGATAAGGAGTTTTCTGGGATTAGCGGGTTATTATAGAAGATTCATTGAGGGGTTTTCGAAGTTGGCTCTGCCGTTGACCCAATTGACTTGCAAGGGTAGGGCTTTTGTTTGGAATGACCGATGTGAAGAAAGTTTCAATGAGTTGAAGAAGAGGTTGACCACGTCTCCGGTTTTGACCATGCATAATCCGGCCGAGCCGTTTGTGGTTTATTGTGATGCGTCCAAGATGGGTTTGGGTGGTGTGCTTATGCAGAATGGGAAAGTGGTCGCTTATGCGTCGAGACAGTTGAGAACTCATGAAAAGAATTATCCTACTCATGATTTGGAACTTGCTGCTGTGGTATTCGCGTTGAAAATCAGGAGACATTATTTGTATGGATCGAGATTCGAGGTGTTCAGTGATCACAAGGGCCTTCAGTATCTGTTCGATCAGAAAGGGTTGAATATGAGGCAGCGTCGGTGGTTAGAGCTATTAAAAGATTATGATTTTGAATTGAGTTATCACCCGGGAAAAGCTAATGTGGTTGCAGATGCTTTGAGTCGGAAGACTTTGCACATGTCGGCATTGATGGCTAGAGAGTTTGAGTTAATTGAGCAGTTCAGGGACATGAGTTTAGTTTGTGAGGTCACGCCTCGGAGTATCAGGTTGGGTATGTTGAAAATTGGCAACGATTTTATGGCTAGTATCCGGGAAGCGCAGAAGTTAGACGTGAAATTGGTTGATCTGATGGGTGGGATTGATCAGTCCGAGAATAAGGACTTTGAGATAGATGCGCAGAATGTATTGAGATATCGGGGAAGAATTTGTGTTCCTGAAGATGAGGAAATGAGAAAGGCAATTCTCGAGGAAGGCCACAGAAGTAAGTTGAGTATCCATCCTGGAGCGACAAAGATGTATCAAGATCTGAAAAAGATGTTCTGGTGGCCTGGGTTGAAGCGCGACGTGGCGGAGTTTGTGTATTCATGTTTGACCTGTCAGAAATCGAAGGTCGAGCATCAAAAACCTGCGGGGATGATGCAGCCATTGAATGTTCCAGAGTGGAAGTGGGATAGTATTTCCATGGATTTCGTGACTGGGTTACCCAATACGGTGAGAGGGCATGATTCGATTTGGGTGGTTGTGGATAGATTGACGAAGTCTGCTAATTTCATTCCTATCGGCATTAAGTATCCGGTGTCGAGATTGGCAGAGATCTATATTCAGGTGATTGTGAAGCTGCATGGCGTTCCTTTGTGCATTGTGTCGGATAGAGACCCAAGGTTCACGTCGGACTTTTGGAGTAGTCTGCAGAAGGAGTTGGGTTCGAAGTTGAGGTTGAGTTCGGCTTATCATCCTCAAACTGATGGGCAGACAGAGAGAACGATTCAATCGTTGGAGGATTTGTTGAGGTCATGTGTTCTAGAGCAGGGAGGTGCGTGGGATACTCATCTTCCATTGATCGAGTTTACCTACAACAACAGTTATCATTCCAGTATCGGGATGGCGCCGTTTGAGGCGTTGTATGGTCGGAGGTGCAGGACTCCGGTGTGTTGGTATGAGACTGGAGAAAGTTTAGTGCTTGGACCTGAGCTAGTCAGAGAAACTACTGAGAAAGTAAAGGTGATCCGGGAGAAAATGAAAGCGTCGCAGAGTAGACAGAAGAGCTACCATGATAAGAGAAGGAAAGATTTAGAATTTGAAGCTGGTGACCACGTGTTCCTGAGGGTCACACCTATGACTGGTGTTGGGCGGGCGCTGAAATCGAAAAAGTTGACTCCTCGGTTCATCGGGCCGTATCAGATTACGGAGAGAGTTGGAAATGTTGCATATCGGGTGGCCTTGGCACCTAATCTTTCGAACTTGCACGACGTGTTTCACGTGTCGTAGCTTCGGAAGTATGTTGCGGATCCGTCTCATGTGATTCAACTAGATGATGTGGAGGTGCGGGACAATCTCACTGTGGAGACCATGCCGGTACGAATTGAGGATCGTGAAGTGAAGACCTTACGAGGTAAGGAGATCAATCTGGTGAAGGTCGTTTGGTTTGGAGCAGCTGGTGAAAGCCTGACATGGGAGCTGGAGGATAAGATGCGAGAGTCGTATCCGGAGTTGTTTGAATCAGGTATGTTTTCGAGGGCGAAAAATCCTAAGTAGGGGAGAGTTGTAACACCCCGAAAAAAATAATTTAATTAATTTAATTAATTTGATAAGTTGAATTATTAATTTTTAGTTGAAGCGTGATTTAATTAAATTAAGGGGAAAATATCATGTTTTGTGTAGGAGTGGGATCGAGTAATAGCGGGGGTGTAGCGGTGGGCCCAACGCGTGAAAGGCCCACAGCTTAAACCCAAGGGTATGCGAAACCCTCACTCTCATTTTCCACTTGAGAGAAATCGAAATTTGAGAGAGGGTGAGAAATGTAACACCCCCTTTCCTACCCAACGGTTTATTAAAAAAATATCAGAGTTTTTCGCGCCAAAAGAGTGTCACATTTTTCGAACCGGAAAAACCACTTCGCAAACAGAGTACTTTAATTATAACTAACTTCTTTTCAAAAACGTGCAGCGGAAATAAAAAGGTTTAACTTGGCAATCATACTTCAAAAGGTTTACAACTTAGAAAGGCATATACATAACACATAAGGAAAGACACAAGGACAACCCTCCCGAGTGCTACGTATCAGAGCCGACTCGACCATACTAGAAGAAGAATCTCTAGCCACCTTCAGTCACCGTCACCTGCAGGTTGCCGACATACGAGGCAACACGACGCAGTAGGGTGAGTCTCAATACATAGATAATAATAGATAAAACAAGAAACACAGTATAATAGGCACACCAGGGATACCATCAAGTTAACTACACCATCAATTCAGTTACACCAAATCCAGTTACGCCGAATACTGTTACACAGAGTACCGTCACACCAAATACAGTTACACCCAGAATACAGTTACACCATTAGTTCAAGAAGACGCAATCAAACACAGGACGCGTATGCAATGTATGAGATGCAACCCAAAACTCCACTGGGCATATGCATGTGGATCCATTCACCAAAAATTAGCCTTGAGGGCATTCACCAAAATTTATAATAAGGCCGAAGCCTATTCACCAAAAATGCATATGATTATGTGACACCATGACAATGCATCAAGCACAACAAAATCACCAAAGTACGCCATTGCATATTCACCAATAGTTTTACTTATTCACCAACACCAAAAGAGGATCATAGACCCCATTCACCAATAATTATTCACACCATATAAATATATACAACACCATTATACATCTCCAAATTTTCAGCTCTAAGGATAGCACACCATTCACACCAAGATATATTCACCATTAATATGCATCATAAACATCACAATCACATCACGACATCGTCATAAACATCACCTTTACATTATTAGCCAGTTAGTACAGGTTTTAGAAACAACCCGAATGGTTCCCAGACTGGACAGATTCTGTCCTTCCACTTCAAATCACTCTAAACTAACTTACACTTGACCAAATGGAACAAAACCTTAGCCTTAACAAAAGCAATTTGAGTATAGTTTCTAATGGAAAAAGAATCGTTCAAATCAGAGTTCAATTGAAGACACAAGATCTGAAACACTGAACCTATACCTAGTTTAAGTCCAGAAATTTGACCTGACTTGGGACGCTCATAACTCGAGCTACACTACTCCAAATGTAACCAAACCAGTGCCAAAGTGACCAAAATTAAGTCTGTTTTCTAACAAAAAAGGTCCCATAATTTTTTGACGAACAGAAAGTTCCCAGTTTTAAAAATACCGAACCTATGTCCAGAATGCTTCCAGAATATTACCCTAACTTGTGGAATTCATAACTCGATCTTCACAGCTCTAAACGCAACCAAACCAGCGTCAAATTAACAAGAATTCATTCAAGTTTTCGAAATGACAAACCACATAATTTTTCAATTAGTAAAACGTTCTCAGTCACTGAAATACTAAACCTATGTCAGAACATCTCAAAACAGTGAATTCAACAACACAAACAACCATCACACTTCAGCCACATATATATCAAACGATCACCCAATCACTCAAATATTTCATGAACCAATTTAAACAACTACTCCTAACACCTAATCCCCATGATTTCGTGGTTTATAAATTATTAACTATGAACGAGAGCCCCCTTACCTTATTGAAGAATTCGAATCCTTAGGCTTAGAAACCTTGAAAAACCTAGCTTTTCTTCTCTCTCCTCTTTTCTTTCTTGGTCACGAACTCCTCTCTTTCTCCTTGCCTTGGCCGCCACTCCTTAGCTCTCACTCTCTCACAAAATCTAATTTTCTCAACTAATGAAACCCTAACTTAAAAACTCCTTATTTATAGGCTCACTTAACCAATCATGGGCTTTCTTAGTTTATGACTTAATCATGGGCCTCCACTAACACCTCTAATTCGCCACCACCTATCCACATATACTAACAACTAATTATTTCTAATATTCTATCACATAAAATCCCTAAATAATTATTCCTATCATTTTATCTTATTTTTCTCAAACACAAACCCTAGATAATTAATTAAATAAATTAACTAATTATTTTGGGCTGTTACAAGAAAGAAGAGGGGCGCGGCGAAGATACGAGGAGGAGAAGAAGGGCTTCGAATTCTCAAGGCTTTGGCTCGTTGTGTTGCTGGGTTTTGTACGTGACTCCTTCGTCGTTGTTTCGGATCATACAAATTCGAGGTAAGGGTGAGCGTTTCAATTGAATATAATTGGGTATGTGGTGGGTTTTATGGGGTTTTGGGGTTGTGATGATTTTGTGATGTATATGTAAGATTGATGAGGGATTAGATTAATTGTGGTGTTATTTTGATGAATTTTTGGTGTTGATATGCGATTTACCCTTATGAGATGATGAGATGAATTTCGATTTTTGGTGAATTTGGTGTGGTTGGTAGCGAATTCATGTGTACGGTGATGGGAATATATGAATGAGTAGATTGGGATTAAATTAGGAGATGTGATAATTTAATTGATATGCTTATAATTAGTTGAAATAATACCAAGAAATTGAGGATAAAATAGTGTTGCTGTTTGCTGTTTATCAATAAAACTGTTGCTGTATATCACTTGACAGTGTCGCTGTTGCTGTGTATCAATAAAAATGATGCTGTATATCGATTGGCAGTGTTGCTGTATGCTATTTTACCAAAAGAAAATGTGCTGTCCATAAATTAAAAATGTTGCTGTTTGCTGTTTATCAAAAATAAAAGGTTGCTGTCTTGCTGTTATCTTTATATAGGAGTTGCTGTTTTATGAAGGAAATGCGCTACTATTTTACAAAAAGTGAAGCGCTGTTTTTGTGTGTAAATCGTGCTGTTTTCTTGCTGCTGTTTGCGCTAAAAGGCCACTATTCTGTTGCTGTTTTTGGACTCGAAAAATACTGCTGTTTTTCCACACTGTTTTGCTATTGTTGCGCGCCTACAAAAGCTACTGTTTTCCATTCTGATTTGTTGCTGTTTGAGAACCGAATTTCTGCATTTTGCAAATGAAAGGAGCGTGTTAATGGGGCTGTTGTTCTATTACTGCTTTTCCAATTAAAAACGTGATGTTTTTCCACTTTGAAAATGGGATGTTTTCTCAAGTTTAATTGTGATGTTTCCTAAGCATGAAAATGAAATGTTTGTCCAAAATTTAAATATGTTGCTATTCGATTTTTTAAATAGGTTGTCACTTAAAATTTTATGTGTAGTTACTTAAATTTAAATGGTTTGTCACTTAGACTTTTAATGTGTAGCTACTTACATTTAAATGGTTTGTCACCTAAATTTTTAATGTGTTGTTACTTAAAAATTTAGGAGTATTGTTACTTAAGATTTAAAGATGTTGTTACTCCAATTTTTGAATGTAATGTTTATGAAGAAGTTGTGATATTATTATGGTGACTATGACGAATACACTCTATGAGTGTTCTATGATGACGATGACGAGTACTCCGGGTGAGTGAATTGGTGATTGCACATGTGTCCATAGTGTCTCATAGCATGTGCATATTATGACGAATAGGCTTCGGCCTCTTATTGACGAAAACCAGTGACAATGTGCCCTAGTGGCTAACTCATGACGAATATGGTACCATCATGCATATGCCCAGGTGTGGGTTGCATTTTCATGCGCATACATGTTTATGACTGGCGATATGAATTATGACTTTGGTTTGTGTGTAGTGACGATGAGGTTGATGATAATGACGATGTTGTATGATGGTTTGCTCATATTACTCTACTATATGCTTGATTATGTTTTGTTGAAAATTCTCACCCCTTCTGCTTGGAATGTTGCTCTATTGTGGCAACGCTACAGGTAACCGCGAGTGAAGGACATGATGCCTTCCTTTATAGCCATTGGGATGTCTGTCGAGTCGCTCTCTGATACTGTGACACCTAGGGGGCGTGGTTGAAATTGTTATTTAAATAATAAATTGTTTAGTATTTGTATTGATGGTGTGAGACGTGTTTGAGTGGTATTTAGTGAGTTTTATTCCGCTGTCACGTAACTCTTGGAGTTTAAATTTTTTATGACGGGTGATGATGTTGCGCAAATTTTAATGAGTGCAAGTTGACGTTCTTTTTGTTAATGACGATGTGGCATTTCCTTTCTATCAGTTAAATTAAATTTTGCGAGAAAGATTTACTCTGATAAGTGACTTGTAAATTATGGGGGTAGAAAGGGGGTGTTACAATAGTGGTATCAGAGCAGTTCGGTCTGTCCGGCCGGTGGTCGAGTTGTCAAGTCGAGTAGCATTTGATGTTTTGTTACTCGTATCTAAATTCTGTTTTCTGTTGCAGTGCTAGAATGGCAGGACGGAACGATGCTGCACTTGCTGCTGCTTTGCAGGCTATAGCTGGGGTTGTGGGCAACATGCCTGGTGCTGGTGATGCTGGGACGCGCAGTTTGGCTACTTTCCAGCGAGAGAACCCTCCTGCTTTTGAAGGCGGGTATAACCCTGATGGTGCCCTCGAGTGGCTGAGAGAGATGGAGCAGATCTTCCGCGTTATGGATTGTACCGATGCTCAGAAGGTTCGTTATGGTACGCACATGTTGAAGAGAGAGGCTGATGATTGGTGGATGGCAGCTAGGCAGAGGTTGACGGTCGCCAATGAGGGAATTACTTGGGCTGTGTTCGAGAGGGAGTTCAGGAGGAAATACTATCCGGAAGATGTCCGCGGAAAGAAAGAGGTTGAGTTTCTGAGACTTGAACAAGGTAACATGTCGGTAACTGAATATGCTGCAAAATTTACTGAGCTGTCCAAGTTTTATCCACACTATGATGGAGAGGGTGCTGAGTTCTCCAAATGCATTATGTTCGAAAACGGGTTGCGTGCTGATATTAAGAAAGCCATAGGGTATCAACAAATTCGTGTGTTCTCTCTGTTGGTCGATAGCTGCCGGATTTTTGAGGAGGACAGTAATGCCTTCTCCAGAGTTATGAAAGAAAAGCAAAAGAATTTCTCGAGTCGTGGTAAGCCATATGAGGAGCCTGCTGGTAAGAGCAAAGGGAAGTTTGTTGGTGGGTCTAAGCGAAGTGGGGGAGATGCTGTAGCCAGTATTACTTGCTACACGTGTGGGAGAGCAGGTCATAAAAGTCCAGATTGCCCAAGTGGGGATAAGAAGAGATGTTATCGGTGTGGGAAAGAGGGGCATATATCTTCCGGCTGTGATAAGAAAGAGGTGGTATGCTTTAATTGTGGGGAGAGTGGTCATATCAGTACACAGTGCTCAAAACCCAAGAAGGAGAAGTCTTTTGGGAAGGTGTTCGCTCTGGCTGAGTCTGACGTGGTGAATGAGATTCGAGGTACGTGCTATATCAATAATTTTCCTCTTATTGCTATTGTTGATACTGGTGCTACCCATAGTTTTATTGCTGCCGCATGTGTTGAGAAACTGAGTCTTGTTTTATCTGATATGTTGAGGGAGATGGTTATCGATACTCCAGCTAAGGGTTCGGTAAGTACCTCCGTTGTTTGTGCGAAATGTCCTGTATCTATTTATGGTAGAGAATTTTTAGTTGATTTGATCTGTTTGCCACTGAGTGGGATGGATGTCATTCTGGGTATGGACTGGTTAGTTGATAATCATGTTCATATCAACTGTCGCGAAAGGTCCGTGAGTTTTGCTTCGCCGGAAGAGAAGTCTGGTTTGCTATCTGCGGGTCAGCTGCATAGGGTGATGAAAGAAGAGGTTCAGCTGTTTTCTCTGTTAGCATCGTTGTCTGCTGAGAGCCAAGCGAAGATTGATGAGTTGCAGGTGGTGTGTGAGTTTTCCGAGGTGTTTCTCGACGAGATCCCTGATATACCACCAGAGAGAGAGGTGGAGTTCACTATTGATCTAGTCCCTGGCACTAAGCCTGTGTCAATGGCACCATATAGAATGTCTGCGTCTGAGTTGGCAGAATTGAAGAAGCAACATGAAGATTTGTTAGAGAAAAATGTTTGTAAGACCGAGTGTGTCGCCGTGGGGAGCTCCAGTGTTGCTAGTGAAAAAGAAACATGGTAGTATGAGGTTGTGTGTAGACTATCGTCAATTGATTAAAGTTACAATCAAGAACAAGTATCCGTTACCAAGGATCGACGACTTGATGGATCAGTTGGTGGGTGCTAAAGTATTCAGCAAGATTGATTTAAGGTCTGGTTATCATCAGATCAAGGTAAAAGATGAAGACATCCAGAAGACGGCGTTTAGGACAAGATATGGGCACTATGAGTATTCCGTAATGCCTTTCGGTGTGACTAATGCGCCGGGGGTATTCATGGGGTACATGAACCAAATCTTTCGCGAGTATCTGGACAAGTTTGTGGTGGTTTTCATTGATGATATTCTAATTTATTCTAAGTCAGAAGGGGAACATGCGGAACATCTGAGGTTGGTGTTTGAAATTCTGAGGGATCGAAAGTTATATGCGAAGTTGTCCAAGTGTGAGTTTTGGTTGAAAGAAGTCAGTTTTCTCGGTCACGTGATTTCTAGTGAGGGGATTGCGGTAGGAAATTGATGACTTTGTCAAATCCAAGATCCGGCTAGGGAATGGTACTACCGTGGAATCGAAAGGCAAAGGCACTGCCATGGTGGAGACAAAGAAACGTACGCGACACATTAAAGATGTCTTACTAGTTCCAATCTTAAAGAAAATCTCTTGAGCATCGGCCAAATGATGGAGAAAGGCTATGTCCTTTACTTTGAAGGAGATAAATGCACAATCTATGATAACAAGAATAAAAAGGTTGAGATATCCCAAGTAAAAATGGAGAAAAGGAATAGAAGCTTCCCGATAAATTTTAAATATACTACTAATATTGCCATGAATGTGCAAGCTGATGATTCATGGCTATGTCATCAAAGATTTGGCTACCTCAACTCTAAAACCTTAAAGTTGTTATATCAAAAAAATATGATGAGAGATTTACCATGCCTAAAAGAAGATAATGGAGCATGTGAAGGATGTAACATCCCTAGTTTCGTTAATTCCGGTTCACGAAATTAACTCACAATTTATTATTCGATTAAATGATAAATCGAGTCTCGGATATGGCTAAGTCGTGAAAGCAATATTTAAATTGCTCAATCATGTGAATTACATACAATTTTATCCGAATTGTGTGAATTATTGTGGGTATTAGAGCACAAGGGTAAAATCATCATTTTGTCTCATGTTGAAGATGTCTTATTTGATAAAATAAAGGATCGAGTCCTAAGCATGTCAGGATTATGGAAATGCTATTTAAATGGCTAAGTTAAATGGATTGTTGAGTGCTTGATGGATTAGAATGAATTTAGATGAGAATTAGAGGATAGGGGTATTTTGGTACCACAGCTGAGTCATTAAATCATTTACTTGCATGGAACCATAACCAGGAATTTAGAGGGATAGGTATTAAATTAGTAGATGATTAGAATTAAGCTAAAGTGATAAAATGAATTAAGGGCAAATTGGTCATTTCCACCCAATAAAGACCCTCAGCTCATTAAACACAACACACTCACACCTGAACCACACACACAATGCTGAATGCCCAGAATTGAGAAAAGAAAGGAGAGTTTGAGAGGAGAGGGAGAACTCGAGAGGGAGGGAGAAGAGAAGGAGAGAGGCCAAACCATGATGCATGTGTGACTTCTTGGTACCATTGTGATCAGCCTTTTATCCTCTTTCTACTGATACTGATTTTGTTACCTGTCCCTTCCTCCTCCTCCAAACACCATTGATGAACCTCCAAGCTCAAAATGCTAGAAATGGAGTCCCAAAGCCTTGCATGTTATATTTAGAGCAAGAATAGAGTTTTAGGGTAGCCACATTATGCATTGGAGTAGCAAGAGGAAGAGTTTTAGTTGCTGAGTTGAAGATTGAAGTAATGGTATGTACATAGGAGCTCAATTTCGTGGCTCGTGGTGGTTGTAAGTTGAAGATATAACCTCACAACAATTTCTGCTCAAGGAACAATTTTGACCACGTATGGTAAATCCTCCGTAACTCCCTCCATCCGTTGAATGTAATTTTTGTTTATTTAGAAACTAGACATAAAATCCTTCAGGTTAGGCACAAGAATCACCTGGTTTGACTGAGTATTGAGGGAGAAAATTCAGTTACAAGTTTCACTTTCGTAACAGTAACGATTTTGAATCAGTCACAGTGTTTTAGCCATAACTCCCTGAATACTCATCATATCAGTGTGGAACCTGAACCATATGAAAGTAGACAAAATTATCTACACATTAGGCACTGGTTTGAAAGGTTTTGGTTAAGAATCGAATTAGTTATGTTTGTTGCAAAACAGCTCACAGATGCTGCCAAGCCGATCTTTGGAGTTAGTTGCCGTGTTCTAGAAGTTGGGGTTAGATCGGAGTAAAAAGGGGATTACATTGTGATTTGAGATGCATTTGAGGAAGCTTCAGTAGCTGGGCACGTTTGGGGATTCATTCAGGATCGATTTGATGTTCGTGGAAGCAAGAAATTCGAGTACGGGGATTGTTCGTGCGGTTCCGTGCGATTGTTAAAGTCTCGTTGTTGTCGTTGTGTGCGATTTCATTGCCAAAGGTGAGTTCTATACTCGCTTAGGGATTTCGTGTCGAAATATTGTTGCATGTTCTGTTTTGTGTTCAGTCGTGCGTTTTCGAGTCAAAACCGTTCTACGAAAATTACTTTTTTTGAGAAATTATACGGTCGATTGATAGATAATGTGATTTTTTGGATTGGTTGATGATGTTTATGATGATTGTTGTTGCTGAACGATGTGTTGTTATGTTTGGGCATCGATTGGAATAAGTTTCGGAATCGAACGGAATGAGAATTTCACACGAAAACAGGATTTTTAGAAATGCTGATAAGTCAGCACGACCTGTGCTGATTTTGGGACGACCCGTGCTGATTTTGGCACGACCCGTGCTGATCTTTCTGTCACAGATTTTAAATGCTGATAAGTCAGCACGACCCGTGCTAAATTTAGCACGACCCCTACTGATCTTTCTCTCCCAGATTTTAAATTGTGTCCAAACCCTTCCTAATTGATTCCAAACCTATTCTAATCCCTTCCCCAACCCTATGTATTGATGAATAAACTGTAATTCGTGGAAAAACACGTGGGTATAATTGAGGTTAATATTATGTCATGATAAGTGGGTTGTATGTTCCCATGAGGTTGAGGTATGTTTTATACTATGGTAATTGGATTATGTGTCCCATGAGGTTGAGGTAAGTTTTATACTATGGTAATTGGCTTATGTGTCCCATGAGGTTGAGGTAAGTTTTATACTATGGTAATTGGGTTATGTGTCCCATGAGGTTGAGGTAAGTTTTATACTATGGTAATTGGATTATGTGTCCCATGAGGTTGAGGTAAGTTTTATGCTATGGTAATTGGACTATGTGTCCCAGGAGGTTGAGGTAAGTTTTATGCTATGGTAATTGCCCTATGTGTCCCATGAGGTTGAGGTTAAAGAATGTAAGGTAATGATGCTAGGATATTGATTGTAATTGAAACAATTATGTTGAATGTGATTGAGGTGATTTACATTAAATTATGTAAATGAATTTAGTAACCATGTGTGAGGTCATGTTAGTTGTTAAAGCGGACTAAATGTCTTTGAAGGATATATATTATATTGTTTATGAGACGGCCCAACGCGGGTGTTTATATATAATTATACAAATTGAGGTTAGGTTATGTCATGAGACGGCCCAATGTGGGTGAAATTATATTTATTTATATAATTTGAGGTTTAGGGTGACGACCCTAATGTTGAAGTTAGTGTACTAGGGGAGGGGAAGTCATGAGCCCTATGAACCTAGACCCCTTTGAGGTTTGCCCGCAGTTTATGGTAAGCGGATTGGGTTCACCGGGAATAGAAAATGGTTCTCGGTGATATGCTAAATAAAGTAAAAGAGGATTGCACGTAGTTATCTTATTGGACTACGAAGAATATGAGCATATATATATATATATATATATATATATATATATATATATATATATATTCTATGTTGTTGAGGTTTCACGTAGTCGCTTAGTAGGGCTACGAGTTAATGATGCATAATAAACTGCTAGAGTTTTAGTAAGGGGTCTCGATAGGACTCACAGAGATAATGTTTATCTCATCCTTTATATGTTGTTGTTTTTACAGAGAGACAGGGAAAGAAGAAAGCGAAGAGGCACGAGTAGGTGATGTGCTTGAGGAGAAGTTCGAAGACTTGGTTCTTTTATCGTTGATATTGAGTTCCCTTGTTGTCTTTGTAACGCGATTTTATGACTTGAATTTGTTTTAAGTTATGTAATCGTTTTCGCTTCTCTTGTGATGGTATTGAACACTAGGTCATGAGGATATTGAAAGACATGGAACCGTTATGGTTTTCAATTAAGTTATGGGATGTTAAGACTGTTTGATGTTAATCATCGAAAATTTTTAGTTGTGTTCAATATCTAAACAGGAAATATTACTCTGATGTATGCCATTTCGTGCATCTTAGCATTTCTACTTGTTAGAAATATTAGGGTGTTACAAAGGATGTCTTCTTGGAAAGCAACAGATTACCGTTTTCAATGAGCAATGCATGGAGGGCTAAAGACGTGCTAGAGATCATCCACACTGATGTTTGTGGACCGATGAGGACACCATCACTCGACAACAATAGGTACTTCATCATCTTCATTGATGACTTTTAAAGAATGACCTGGGTCTATTTCATCTAGGAAAAATTAGAAGTCCTTGGAATATTCAAGAAGTTCAAGGCCCTTGTTGAAAAGCAAAGTGGTAAACATATAAAAAGGCTTAAGACTGATCAGGGAAAGGAGTATAACTCTCACGAGTTTGATAAATTCTGCGAGGATGAAGGCATCGAAAGACAACTTACAGTCATGGAGATAGCTAGATCGATGTTAAAGGAGAAAGGAGTACCAAGCACCTTTTTGGCAGAGGCAGTTTATACCGCTGTTTAGAATATTAATAGATTTCCATCTAAGGCAGTTCAAGACAAGACTCTTATTGAAGTTTGGAATGGGCAAAAACCTTCTGCTAAACATTTAAGGGTCTTTGGATCGATCTGCTACATTCATGTCCCAGATGAAAAGAGGCACAAGTTAGAAGACAAGACAGTTTGAGGCATCTTCCTGGGATATAGTACACAATCAAAAGGCTATCGAGTTTACAACTTACAAACAAAAAACTCATTATTAGCCGAGATGTTGAAGTTGATGAAGCTACTACTTGGAATCAGGATAAAGAAAAAGTTGAGAGAAGCAATATTTTCCGACCAGTACAACAACCCCAAGAAGAATTTGATGAAGTAACAGAAGATTCAGGTATGCCTCCTTCCCCTTCTTTTCAACAAGATTCCTCACCAGAATATACTCTGAGACGAGTAAGATCTCTGCTGGATATATATGAAACATGCAACTTGGCCATACTTGAGTCTGAAAACAATGAAGTAGCATTGAGGAAAGAGGTATGGGTCAAAGCAATAGAGGATGAGATTAAAGCAATTGAGAAAAATAACACATGGGAGCTAGTAAACTGCCTAGAAGATAAAGATATCATAGGAGTCAAATGGGTTTATAAGACATATCCTAACCCTGATGGCTCAATACAAAAGCACTAGGCTAGGCATCTAGCAAAGGGCTACTCTCAGCAACCGGGAGTTGACTACAATAAGACATTTTCTCTAGTTTCACATCTAGACACAATAAGAGCTTTAATAGCTCTTGCAGCACAAAAAGAGTGGAACATTTATCAACTAGATGTCAAGTCTGCCTTTCTAAATGGAATACTAGAAGAAGAGGTTTATGTTGAGCAACCACAAGGCTTCGTCAGCAAAGGAAACGAAGACAAAGTATTTAGACTAAGAAAAGTTCTATAGGGTCTCAAACAAGCTCCTCGAGCATGGTATAGCCGAACTGATCAATACTTCATCGATCAAGGATTCGGGAGGAGAAAGAGAGAGCCAACACTATATGTCAAGGCCCAAGGTCAACATGATACCACTAGTGGAAAAATAACATTATTAAGCATCATTTAGCATTGGTTGTTTGAATATCCGATGCTAAATGTTGAACCGGTGGCATTTTTGTAATTAAATGGAAGATTTCATATTTTGTGCCTACTTTTAGCATCGGGTGTTTAATTTAGCATTGGGTGTTTAAAAACCCGACGCTAAATGTATTTACTTTAGACATTTAGCATCGGGTGTTTAAACAACCGATGCTAAATGTCTAACGCAAATACTTTAGCATCAGGTGTTTAAACACCCGATGCTAAAAGTCCATTTTATTTTTTAGTTTTCCATCGCATATCTCTATCTCTCACGATCTCTTCTCTCACTCTCTGAACCCTAAAACATTCCCACTCTTCGTCACCTCCTCTCCCATCCCTCTCACTGTTCGCCTCTCACCTTCGTCACCTCCTCTCCCACCCCCTTTCACTCCCTCTGGCCTCTTGGGTTCACCTTCACTCCCTCCCACTCTCACTGTTCGCCTCTCACCGTCACGCCATCTCGCCTCTCACGGTCACACCATCTCGCCTCTCACGGTTACGCCGTCTCACTTTTTCATCGTCCTTACCCTCAACCGTATCTCTCTCACATAACCCTAGCAATGGCTAATGCTAACCATCATCACCACGAACGCGAACTCTTCGTGAAACCCTGCACTACTTCTTCTTTCTCTGCGAGAGAAACCCTTGCACCACCTTGTGATTCTCCTTCGCTCTACAATCAGGTACAGATCTCCTTTCATTTCTGCATGCTATTCATGTTTTCCACATCGATTTTGTAACCATGTTCGATTTCCTCTTCTTATGCTGAAACAATTTGATTTTCCTATCTCTTTTATGCTATTTTATTGATTTACTGATTCGTGATTTTTTGAATGTTAGGGTTGATACGCAGGTTGTCCAGTTTACTAATAGTTTGATTGATGCTAGGAATGAGCTACAGCACAAGTATGTACAAATGTTTTCTAAAGCGGTTAGGTTACTTCATATTCCGGACCCAAAATATATATGTTCTCTGTTGTTCTGATTGCTTTTATGTCCTCTTGTTGTAACAGGGCTGATGTGGTTCAACGAAAATTTGTAATAACAAAGGTTTTACTTTGCAAAGCAAACAGATATCTTCTTTTGACCGTCTTCATCAATAGGGTGGTTAGATTTAGATAGCAATTTGTCACAACAAGGGAACCTTTATGTCATCAAGCTTATTTTAATTTTTTATCTCAGATATACCAGTTGGAGTTAGAGCAAAAACGATTAGAGGAGGATGCTTTTGTTTATAACTCACTTCAATACCAGCTTAAACTTTCACCAGCATATCAGAAGGTATACTTTAAATTTGAGGCTTTTATAGAAGGATATAAGCATATTCTCTTTAATATTATCTAATATTTGCTACAACGCGCTAATTACTAAACCTCTTCATAAAGATGCTTGAAGTTGGAGCTTGCATGGAGAAGACAAAACAATGTAGACTTGAATTTACTTAAGGGATCCTCTTCCCTTTTTTTCATTTTGGAGAAGGGTTGCAACTCATCTATAGCTCAAATCCATGTTTACCTGTTCCGTGCCCGTGGATCCGCTGTAGCTCAAATCTATGGTCAAAAATAGTTTCAATGTAATTGTTCATATTTTGAGGCTTTTGTTTTGTTTATACAGCAGTCTTATTCCTTCTCATATCCTCAGCTAATATGACAATTATGCTAATATGAGTCATGTTGCTTTGATTTCTTAAACAAGTTATGCTAGTATCTCTCAGCTAATATGACAATGTGTATTCAGTACATTTTGACATTCTGGACATTCTTGTGGTTAGTGATTTTAGTTGTATGCTTTTGCATCTGCTGTTTCTGAAATTATGATGCACTCTCAGGCTAGTGGCTCCTTAGGTACTGTTTTGGCTTGAATGCTTTTGGTTAACCATTTGTTTTTAACATCATATTATGATCAGTTATCACAGTCATGAGACATTATTTTCATCTGCTTCTATTATGAAGGTATCAAGGAATATTGATCTGGTGTATGGAGGAGGAAGTATTGGTCTAATGGGTTTGGTGTCTCAAGCTGTTCATGATGGTGGTCGTCATGTCATTGGGTATCATATCACTCTTTCTCTCTTTTTCTCACCTTTTCCATTTTTAATTCCTCTTTTTTTTTGTTCTCATGTTTGTCTCTCTCTTTTTCCATTGACACTATTTTTTTAACGGACCAGTGACACTATTTGTATTTGTCATGTTATTGTTTCTTGCAGAGTTATTCCTAAGACACTCATGCCTCGAGAGGTATGTCTGCTGCAGCCATGAAGAAAGCTTATAGTCTTTTTCTTCTTTCTAAAGTATTGTTTTTATTTTATTTTATTTGTTTCTTCTATTCATCAAGATTCCAACAATGATTTTTTCTCTCTTTTAATATTCCCTTTTCCCATTGATCCTATATATTTTATTCATGTATTCCCTTGTTCTGTATCTTCTTCATTTTAAGTTATGCCACCACTCTTTTTGGGTTCGTATAACCTTCTTCTTAGTTTTATTACATAGACTTGTTCATAAATTGGGTTCATATAACATGGTCTGGAACTTTCATCATTACTCAGCTGCTCTTTATCTCTTTACTTTTTGATCCATTTTCTTATTTTCTGAGATGTAGATATGGACCAAAGGAAAGCAGAGATGGCTAAGCATTCAGATGCCTTTACTGCCTTAGCAGGTTAGCCTTAGCTGAGAGTAGTTTGTTGTATCAGGAAACATCATAGTGCTTCTAGCTTTTTTATGTTGCATTGACCATATCTCAGTCTTTGATGGTTTCAAGAATAAGCTGTGAAACTTGTTTTTTAAAATTTTTTTTGACTTAAACAATACTAAATGGAACAACAGAATGTATGTGTTTGTGTGACAGAAGTGCCATCAAGTTTTATGAAGAGGTATTGGGAAGGAATGTCAATTTCGAATTTTGTAATTTACAAAAAAGAAATGGGAGACAAGGCCAAAATCCTACATGGTTGTGAAACTATTAAACATTTCAAAAAAATTAAGAGGATATTGCTTTTAGTTGTGTGCTGGCATTTTCTACTAATGAACAGGATGCTAATTAAGTATGAACCCCCATACTCAACAATTTCTTTATGGCAGGATTACTTGGAAAGTTGGAATGTCCATGCTCTTGGAGGGATGTGGTTCTCTGCATTTCTTTTCTAGAATGTGGATCACAAACAACTATTAATCCTTCTGAAGTTGGATCCCTGCCTACTTCGAAAGGTTTGAATTTGTATATATACATTTGTGTTTATGAAGTTTATTATATATGGTTGCATTAGCATATATGAAAACATGCTTTAGAGGTTTTATTATTTATCTTCTAAGATGGATAACACATGACATACTGAATTATAAGATATGCACTGATGTTTGTATTTTAGATGCAAAATCTGGCCCTTCTGGAACTGATTCATGTAAATTACAAAATAAATATGTCAAAGTAGCTGTTGGGTTTCCTCCCCTGCAAAAGAAGCCTGCTGTTGCAATCAGGTCAACAACAAGTGAAGGAGAGATTAAAATGACTGATAACACCAACCCTGCTTCCATAATCATATTAGTCTTATTAGATTTTATTGTTTGTTCATAAAAAGATTTCTTGTTTACTTCCCTTTATTGGAACACATTAATTTTGTTCAAGCAACAAATGATCCTTGTTCAATTTAATGCCTACTAGTTGTAATGTTGTATACCACGAGTTCCATGTCTGAGATATCATCAATGGGAATGTCATTATTTGAAGGTAGTCATTCTAAGACATCAGCTGAAGGTAGTCATTTGGACGTCTATCTTGAGGGGAGGGATAGTAGGGTGTGGTAAGATGTGAGAACCATTTAGCATCGGTTGTTTAAAAAAACTGATGCTAAATGTCTATTTTTAAAAAAAAAATAGACATTTAACATCAGTTGTTTCAAATAACCGATGCTAAATGTCATTTTCAGAACATTTAGCATCGGGTGGTTAAATAACCGATGCTAAATGTCACATTTAGCATCGGGTGTTTTAGCATCGGGTGTTTAAACAACTGATGCTAAATGTCATTTTCAGACATAAAAAGAGTGATGAATGGACATTTAGCATCGGCTATTTAAACACCCGATGCATGTGACATTTAGCATCCGTTATTTAGCCGATGCTAAATGTATCACTTTTAGCAACGCGACATTTAGCGTCGGGCGATAACCGACGCTAAATGTGCAAAATAACCGACGCTAAATATCTTTTTTCCACTAGTGTACTTTCATTGTCTCCTTGTATGTAGATGATCTAATTTACACGAGGAACAACCCAATGATGGGGAATAAATTCAAAGAAGACACGATGAAGACATTCGAGATGACTTATCTTGGCTTGATGAACTATTTCCTCGGCATTGAAGTAAAACAACAAAAAGAAGGGATATTCATCTGTCATAAGAAATACACTGAAGCACTATTGAAGAAGTTCAACATGAACGAATGCAAGCCAGTAGCTACTCCGCTCACGACAAATGCAAAGTTTCAAAAGGAAGATGGAGCACTAGAAGCTGATGCATCGCGCTATAGAAGTTTAACCGGGAGCCTACTATATCTTACTGCTACACGACCAGACATCATGTATGCTACTAGCCTACTATCAAGATTCATGCAGAAGCCAAGTCAAATTCACTATGTAGCCGGCAAAAGAATCCTAAGATACCTCCAAGTCACAAAGGAGTTTGGTATATGGTACAAAACCATGACCAACTCAAGATTGCTTGGATACACTAACAGTAATTGGGCAGATTCTATTGATGACATGAAAACTACATCAGGCTATGGCTTCTCACTAGGATCAGGATTTCTCTTGGGCGTCTAAGAAGCAAGCAACAGTTGCACAATCAATCGCAGAAGCAAAGTACGTGGCAGCAGCTGAAGCAACAAGTCAAGCTCTATGGCTTCGGAGAATTCTTGAAGACATGGGTGAACAACAAGGTCGCCCTACCACAGTCTACTGCGACAACAAGTCAGCTATAGTAATGGTAAAAAGTCTGATTCATCATCACCGAACAAAGAACATTGCTATAAAATATCACTTCATTAGAGAAGCAGAGAAGACCAAGCAGATTCAACTAGAATATTTCACAATAGAAGATCAAATTGCGGACATATTCACGATGGCACTACCATGATCAAGATTTGAGGAACTACGAATGATGCTTGGAGTTAGCGAAATTTATATCAAGGAGGAGTGTTGAAGGTGCTACAAATTCCCAGATTTTTCTAACAAAGGCTACACCTAATAGACATTTCTAGAATTATGTAAAGTACAAGAAGTCTAGAAAATTCCTCATAAAACTTTCAAGAGAAAAAGAACCGACTTATGAAGGGTATAAATAGGCTACTTGCTTTTCATTTTGGAGCAAGCTAAAAACTAGCTATCCATAACACTATCAACTATCATTGTACTACTACTATTCAAACCAATACAATTACAAGTTTTCTATAAATTCCTTACTATCATCTCCCTATAAAATTGTAACATCCTGGGCCCTTTTCTTACTTAGTAGGCTACCCAGCGATGCATGTAACATCCTCAAAATAATTAGGCGAATTATTTGAATATTTGTTGCACCCCGAAAAATCCCGTTTAGGGTTCTTCAATGTACAACGTAGAAAATTGTGAAGCCGCCACCAATATTTTAGTTTTTAGACCAAAACATTAGAAAAAAGTCTTTTACAAAAAGGCGGGTGGCCTTTTGAAAAATAGAGATATGGGTTCGGGGGTCGGTTAGGAATGGGGAAGGTATTAGCACCCCATTCCTCCTTTCTACTGAAAGGGAACCTCTAATTAAATTGTGTGGTTTTAATGTTTGATTTGAAGAACACCTAGATTTGCCTATTTTATTCTTATTTGAAGATGGATGGGAAATTAATGGAAAACTTATGTAAAGAGGGGGAAAAAGAGAGTTTTTTAGAAAAGAGCTCGACGGGGGGTAACGACCCGCTCCTACGTATCTCCCGGTACAATGGAGAATTCAGAGCTACGTAGTTCTGCCTTGGTTTTTGTTTTTTAACTTTTTAGGTGAGTTTTCGAAATAGGACGAGTACTAGCGGGTGATTAAACTAGCTAAGGCTATGGGTAATCACCGCTAAGTACTCAAAAGGAGTCGCTACCGCTAGTCAAACGAACTAAGGTTCTGGGTGACCGCTGGTAACAACTTGTTTTTATTCTCTTTTTGAAAGCTTTTTTTTGAAAAGGATTGATTTGTTTGATGACCAAACTAGCAAAGGCTATGGGTGGTCATCGCTTATTGTTCTTTTTGGAGAAAAGACATCGATGTCAATAGCTAGACGAACTACGGTTCTGATTAGCTACTAACAACAATGGGTTTGAAAACATTTTTTGTTTGTTTTGAAAATGGAGGTTTTTTATTGTTGTGATAGTGAAGATTTTTTTTTTGATGTGCTTGACGAGAACAAGTCTCGCTCCTACGTATCCCAAGTGGGAATCAAAGCAACGTAGTTCTTGGATTTTTTTGAAAAGTGTGCTTGACGGGTTACGACCCGCTCCTACGTACCCTCTCTGGAAGAGGGATCAAAGCTACGTAGTTCTCGGTTTTTGGTTTTGAAAATGGTTTGAAAGGGGAAGAGCTTTCATAATGATCAAGCAAGCGAAGGCTTTGAGTGATCATTACTAATAACCCTTAATGGCGTTCATGACAATCAAACAAGCCAAGGCTTTGAGTGATAGTCACTAATAACTCGTATTAAATGGAAAAGAGTTTGAAATTTTTTTGGAAAAAGGGTGAAGTTATTATCAATGATTGGTTACAAAGTTCAAGCACATTCAATAATCACGGAACCATGCATATGTTGAACATTAATTAAGACTAAACATGCCAATATGATCAAGAGATACAATTATTGAGGATGCAAAGTAAAGTTCTCAAAATAATTGTGCGTGTGTGAGGGAATTGCTTACGTGGCAAAGGAAGAATGTGCAAGGATCTTAATGACTCTAGTAGTCTTACGTCTTCACAAGAACACATGCAAGTAGAAGGTAATTGTACACAATTCAATCAAGACATTTAAGTGGCATCAACAACAAAAGCATACAATTGATCATAGGCATAAAATAGTCTGAGTTAAATGGATGAGCACGTGATCATGATGTGCTAGATTAGATAAGCATGAATGCATGTAAATGCATGAACATTTGAGAATGAATGCAAGAATGAGTATATACAAAGGTGCATGAGCGTACAAGAATGCATGAGCATTTGATTAATGAATGCATGGACATGTGAGGATGAATGCAAGAATGAGTATATACAAAGATGCATGAGCATACAAGAATGCATGGACATGTGAGGATGCATGGTTATTTAATTATGAATGGACATGTGAGAATGCAAGAAGTATAAACAAGTAGGGATGCATGAGGTACTAACAAGTGAGAGTACAAATGAATATGCAAGAGATATGAATATATGAAAAAGGCATGAAGATTAAAACAAGAGAGTATGCAAGAGATACAAGCAAATGAGAATGCAAGAGAGTGAATAAGGTTTTATTTAAGTGCATGTGTGTGAGAGTGTGTCATAAAAAGTGGTAAAAATTTAGTTACCTTATTCTTAGGAAATGGTGAAATGTTTTGGTGTTTTTAGAGTCTTAGGAAAAAGTGGTAAAAAGTATTTTTGGGTTGATTTTATAAAGTTGAAAAGTTATAAATGTAAACTAGAAAATGTTTTGGGTCTTTTTGTAATTTAAGAAAGGTAAAAAGTAAAGGTAAATTATTAATGAAATGGTAACTTATTTAAGTGAAGGTAAATGGTAAAAGTAAAAGGTAAAATGTTTTTTAGGGTTTTAAGTGAAAGGTAAAAAAAAAAGGTAAGAAAATGTTTTTTTACTATTTAGTAACACTTAAGTGAATGGTAAAAACTAAAAGGTATAAAGAAAAAAACACAATTCACAACAATTAATTTACCAAACAAGATCAAACAACAAATTTGAGTGAGTAAATTGGTCACAAAATTGGCTTTATGGCCGAAACATACATATACACAATAAGGCTCAAATTCAACAAATTTCTTGCAACCAAATCACATCTTTAGACACACACACATAAACCCTAAGATCTACACATGTATATCACACTCAAACAATCATCATTTCATCATTTATTAACATAAAAACAAGAGGGAACAAAAAGTATAAAAACCCTAATTCTACACTATCAAACCTTAGAGCATGAAGGACTACCTTAACCAATTTTATTCCATCAAAACTCAAGAAACAAGCAAGAAAACATGTTATCCAACAAGAGAGGCCCTAGGCCGAAGCAAAAAGGTAAGGAAAAATAAATTTTACTTGGTGAAAATTTCATAAAACAAAGTGCAAATCACAAGAACAACACATAATCAACACATAGTCACAAGAACAAATTATTTGGTGGGTGAGATGCCAACTCTCATCCACAACAGCCCCTAATCTACATTTGGATGATGTTATGAGATGCAAATATAAGTTGAAAAAGGATTTTGATGCAAGAAAGTGGATGAAAATGCAAAGGGTTTTAGGTTATACCTTAGTTCCAAGCTAAACAAGAGTAGAAATGAAGATCAAGAGTAACAAATCACCAACACTCCTCAAAATCAACAACAACAAACACGCAACCTTGAAGGATCAGCCCCTTTGATGATGTAAATGTGGAATCAAAGATGAAAGGAAGAGGATATATGAATATGGAGTGAGTTTGAGGTGAGTTAGTGGATGAAAGTTGAAAAAAAAATGGAGGAGAAAGAGTGAGGGGGCTACGGCCTTGGAGAAGGGAGGAGGGGAGCTAGGGTTTTTGAATGGAGAATCAGCCTAAGAGGAGGTGTGGGCTGGTCATATGAAGGTATATATAGTGCTCACTTATCATTAAGGGCTTCTAGGTCATTTTGATTTCCATTGTGCTCTAGGATTGCATCTAAATTTTGAACCAAGGGTCAAGATCAAATGTCACATGGATTAGGGGCAATTAGAAAGCACAAAGTGAGGAGAGAGAGGGCTGAGGGGCGCAGCTTAAGGATGGTGGTGAAGGATAAGCTTAATTACAAAATTGTATTTTTCTATGAAGCTTATTACAAGAGTGCCATTTTAATTCAAATGAAGGGTGAGGATTGCATTTAGCACTTGGATGGAAGGCCATGATTTAAACACAATTTGCAATCAATAAAATAAATCAAAAATGGGGAGAAAAGGGCTGGAATTCGCAGCCAAGGAGAGAGAGTGAGTGGAATTGCAACTTGTACTATTGTACTACACTTGACCTTTCAAAAATTCAAAGGGATATTCCTTATTCCCTTCTAGATAATTCTTCTAAATTCTTGCCATTTTGGGCTATGTCCCATGATTCAATGATTGGGCTCTGAACTTTATGATCTCACCAATCCCAAAATTGATTTATTGACCCCACTCCAAAGGAAATGACCATTTTGCCCTTTTGTTCAAAAAAACCGAATTTCATGCCAAAAATACTCCTATGATGCATAAAAAAATGCACAACTCCACTCACTTGGACTCACATAAATTCCTCAAGAGATGCATAATGGTTTTTACCGAGAAATTATTTATTTTAGTGAAATGACCAAAATGCCCTTTTGGTCCCGAAAACCCTGATTTTGCTCTAAACTTCATTTCCACTCTAACAATGATCCTGAGACCTTTTGGATGACTCTAAGACCCTCTAAATGCATGCATGATGAGAAAATAAGTCTTTTTGGCGAAATTACCAAAATACCCTTTGAACGAGGAAAAACCCTAGAAACCCTAAAAATGCTCTAAAGTGCTCTAAAATGCCATGCAATGCATTTCTAACCCTAAAATGCATTCTGAAACTTCTAAGATGCAAGCATGATGCTCTTCCTAACCTCTAGGATGAATGCTAAGGCTTGGTTTATTTATTTTTGGTTGAAAATTAGGGTTTTGCCCTAAGCCGGACAAAATTGGGGTATGACAGCTGCCCCTCTTTATTTGGATTTTGACAAGAAATATGAATTGCGCAGGACATATTTCGAGGCAAAATAGAAATAAAGAATTCAGAAATTATACCGATTTTGTCTGCTTAGGGAGACCCGAATTTTCCTCTTTTTCTTTTTCTATTTTTTTTTTGAAAAAAACAATAAATAAAAACTGGTGTGCAAGCAGAAAAGGAAAATGGGCACTTTCGTGCAGAAAGCGGTAAAATAAGCACCTGGCGTGCGGAAAGAAGAATAAGCACCTGACGTGCAAGAAGAAAATAAAGCATCTGATATGCAAAAAGAAAAATAAAGAAAGCAGTAAAGAAAGGTATCGGCCCTCAGTAAGCCGACACCATAGGCTGCCTAAAGCCCTTTAACGAACCGCGAACGATCCGAGCTTGCCCTTGGGCATGGTGGTCTTCACGAGCGACCGGGGGAGGGTACTTTATCAAGTCGCGATCTCGATATTTCCCTAGGACTGCGCCATGTCTTAGGCTGACACAACTATCCTTTTCGTCTGGACCTAACGAGGTCTGAAGGACTTACCTGTAGCTCGAATACAGGGAGAAGTCTGAAGGGATTCACTAATCCTGTTGGTTGATTGGCACCTGGCCTGAAGGGACACTGGGTCCTGAAGGGATTCACTAATCCTGTTGATTGATTGGCACCTGGCCTGAAGGGACACTGGGTCCTGAAGGGATTCACTAATCCTGTTGATTGATTGGCACCTGGCCTGAAGGGACACTGGGTCCTGAAGGGATTCACTAATCCTGTTGATTGATTGGCACCTGGCCTGAAGGGACACTGGGTCCTGAAGGGATTCACTAATCCTGTTGATTGGTTGATTGAGGTACCTGCATACGTCAGCTGATGCAAGGTATGGTGCATGAAGTGTGGATGCATGTTATGCACAGGCCTATCATGCAAGGGCATGTTATGCATGTGCGTGCAATGTGAGTGCATGCGATGTAATGATTTAGTGGAATGATGAATGCAATGGGATGCTATTCTTGATTTTTCTTTTCATTTGTCAGCTTTCTCCTTTCTGACTGTTTGCTTTTCTTGGTTTTTTTTTCTTTGGCCAGCTTTCTTTTTTCTGATGATTTTGCCTGATCAGCTTTCTTTTCTGATCATCTGCTTTTCTTTGTTTTCTTTTGCTCTTTATGAAATGGGAATATGCAAATGTAGTGCTTTGATGTTTGATGCAAAGATTGATACTTGTAATGCAAGTGTGCGATGCAATGGCAGTGATTCATGTTTTGATGAATAGAATGCTTTTTGTTTTATTTTCTGCTCATTTCTTTCTATTTTCATGAAATGCGGGCATGCGAATGCAATGTTTCGATGAGTGGCATGAAGAAATGAACGATAATAGAATGACGAATGACATGAGGAGCCTTTGTGTTGCCTTGCATGATACACATGTAATGCTTTGATGCAAGGACTTTGGTTCTTTCCCTTTTATGAAATGCAAACATTAATATGATGAAAATGCAATGACATGGGATGACGTGTTTTTGCTTTTTCTTTGGCATAGGGACTTTCGAATTCTTGAGTGATCGATTCAAACATCCCGATGACTATCCCGAATCTGTATTCGACTTAGCCCCCCATTTATTGAAAAGGAAATGATGTTTGATACAATGATGTTGAAATATTATGGAGTGCTTGTGTTTTTGCTTTTTCTTTCTTTATGATGCAATGCTTTGATGCTTGATGGAATGAGATGGAAGATTTTTTTGCTTTTATCCGTTGCTTCTTTTTTTGCTGCCTTTCATGAAATGGTGATGTTGGCACGATGCAAATGGGACACTATGATAGACAAAATGGAACGCCTAAATGCATGAGGCGAAAAATAAGATATGAATGATTAAACATTTTTGTGATGATGAGATGCAAGACTTTGAATGCAAGGAATTGGGATGATTATTGACCATTTTGTTGAAAAATTGAATTTGATTCACACTCCGGTGTTCTCAAGGTTTTTATTTACAAACAAGCTCACTTGTTTTCTCTCCCTTCCAATGACGACTGAATCTTAGATATCGCATGACTAACTTGTGTTCTCTCTCTTTGAAGCATTGCCTAGTGCAAATGTGAATGAGTGAGTCTGTTAACTTGGGATTGGTTTAGGATATGTATGACAATTGAAGGGATGACAAACATGATTATTACCGACGCTCATGAGGGACGAAGGAATGCAAGACTGCCCCGGTTTGGGCTTTTGATGAGTGAATAAGCTTGCCCCTGCCTGGTGGTGATAATGACTATGGGTGTAGGAGATGATGAATTGGGAACGCTTCGGCTCTTGGGATGAAAGGTGGAATGAAAAGGGTTTTGTTCCAACCCACAGAATTTGGTGTTGCCCCTGTCAGGACGAAACGAAGTTGCGCCAATTAGAATGACGAGGCCTTATTTAGGATAGTGAGTTGAGAGATTGCCCCGGTGAGGTTTTTATGGGAATGAATGAGGTGGAGGAATGGGAATGCACTTGCCCCACTTTGGGATGACATTTCAAACGGTTTCTTTGAGTGAGGTTGTGAAAGGTGATAGAGTTATGGTGACGGTTACATACGGGGGGTGGTATGTGAACGGGATAGACGACGAACAAATCTCCCCATGGTTGGGTGGAGTGAGAGGTGAAGGAAATGTCCCCTAGTACACATCTTTGATTCTCTTTAAGAAAAACTCAAATGCAATGAAAGTTTTGACTTTTAGTATGAAAGAAAACCTCACTTGGTGATCACTAAACCTTGTTTTAATGCAACTTGAATGCGTCTTGAAGTGCAAGTCTTCCTTTTTCCGTCAGCTTTCTTTTTTCCGACTGTTTATTTTTGTTCCCTCATCTCTTTTTCCTGAGGGTTTGTTTTTCCTTGATCAGCTTTCTCTTTTCTGATCGTTTGTTTTTTCTTTTGAGCAAACACATTGTAGACAGATAAACTTAGTTGTCCTAAGATTAAAATTTGAGAAAACAACAGCATTCGATCATTGATCGGAATGGACTTTTCGGGATTGTGGTGTTTTGTGAAGGAGGGATGATTGGGCTTAATGAAGAGCTTGGGGGCTAATGGTAGGATGATTTTTATTCGGCGTTGGCTGACGATCGATGATTTATGATGGTTAATTGGCTTGATGAGGTGTTTGGAAGTTTTATTCTTGGCTAAGGGTTTGTGGAGGGCGGGATACCGAGGTCAAAGGGAAGTGTTTGCGGTTTATGGAAGGAGGGGTGTATGGGAATGATGAAGTGTTTGAAGGTTATTGAGACAAGGATCTCTTGTGTTTTGTGGTAACAAGTACCAGCTCACCACTTACATTTCTTTTGTATTTTCTTTTGTTTTGGGATTTTTATTTTTGAATCCCTTTTTTGATTTTCTCTTTTCTTTTTGTTTTATGATTCTTTTCCTTCTTTGACTCGGGTGAGCTAATAAAAAGTGATGCACTTTTTATTTATTTATTTTTTTTTTTTTGGATATTTGAGGTGATCCTTGTCTAGGGTGATTTTTGGATTTTGGTTTTTCTTGGCTTAAGGTGGGTAGGAAAGGGAACTTTTGGATGGCCAAACTTCATTTCAAATTCCGATTGCTTATTTTTTCGTAAAACTTGACAACAATTTATCTATCTATATGTGTTTGCTCTTTTCTTTGCATTTTTTTTATGCCCTAATTTTGCCTGGACCGCTCTTTGCGAGTTTTCAATCCACCGGGCGCTCCTTTTTGCCTAGGCTGCCCTTTGCGGGTTTTCAACCTAGCGAGCTTGTTCTTCTCATTTATCTCTTCTTTTCTCCTTTTTTTGGAAAGACTTGCACTAAGGGAATATGATGCCAATAAAGAAAGTTAGTGATCACAGAATTGCCCCAGCATGGAGGACTTAGAGTGTTAGTGAGAATGAACCAAAAAGTCAAGTATGCACTGATGGGAGAGAATATGCGCCTTATGGATGGACGGGGCGGGGTTAGACTTGGATGGTGATGATGACAAGGAAGGAAACTGACTGACTCAAACAAGAGAAACTGCACGTGTCATGCACGTTCACTATAGGAATGCTTCACAGAGAGTCAACATTAGTTAGAACAATGAATTGATGAGCTGCGTCAGTTTTTTTTTTTTTTTTGTCATGGAATGGATGGGGTGCAGTGCTTTTGAAAGACATGCAAATGAGCTATCGATTTGAAAAACTGAGTGCCTTGGAACACTTTGAGTTTGCAACCAAGTAAGGATAAACTTTTTCAAAAAAGGATGATTGTTTTGCAAGAACGTCTCGCTTCTCATCACAACTTTTATTTTATGCAATGAATGAATGAACAAATTATGATATGCAAGTATGATACAAATGCGTGGAGAACGACTACTCGAAAAGTGTGGCCTATTCTAAATTATTTTGTTGTTTTTAATGCAAGACAAAATATGGAATACCAATGCGAATGATACAAGAATGATGCCCCCTTTTTTTCAAAATGATTTTTGATTTTTTTTTATTTTTTTTAGAGGCGAGACAAGATGCGAAATGCCAATGCCCCTTTTTTGAATGATGAGAGATGCAACAATGGTGATATGAGGCAACTGATTGTCGTTACCCTGAGTAACTTGCCTGAAACATTGATTGGATCCTGACTCAATACTTCACACAATGTACTGAAACGTTTCGACAATTAGTTGACTCAATTTAATTTCCTACTTGAAATTAAAACACGTGCGACTGGGTCAAAGTGCTCTGACATCGTAGAGTAACATCTCAAATTTGTAGTCGACAAACAAATTTGAGACATTACCCTTCGTCGTTCAAAGGTGCACTTCTATCCATTAAGCCATCACATGAGAAATTTTTCTTTGTTTCGAAAGGATGCATGCAGGGAGAAATGATGTATTCGAGCTAAGTGATGAGGTTAATGAAATGATGCATGAGTGCCACATTGACACGATGTCCGTATTATTTGATGATGATTTTTTATACATGCACCCGGATGAATGTGATGCTTGTGCAATGCGGATGATAATTGCTTCCTGTTTTATTTTGTTTTTATGCAATGAAATGAAATGCATGATACTCACAATTATTTTTAACGCGTGGAAATGCATGCAAGATGAAACGTTCAAGTGTTTATTTTTTTATGCCATGAAAAAGGGAAAAGGGGTACATGCGATGCATTTTTCTAAATTCTAGTAGAAAACATACATTTTTGGATTTTTGTTTATTTGTTATGATATGAAAGAGAAAAATAATAATGTATGCAGAAAATGGTTCATTTGAGCTAAGGCTGCATGCAATATTGATGTGATGCCCACCTTTATTTGATGACAGCTTTTGCATAATCAAGGATGAATGAAATGCGATATGGATGATAGCTGCTTCTGGTTTTCATTTTTCTTATGCAATGAAATGAAATGCGTGATGCTAGCAATTACTTTCCTAATGCATGAGAGACATTGAAGGAAGGTGCATGTGAGATGAGACGTTAATGCTTATTTTTGATTTGCGACACAGAGAAGTATTAATGCGATGATGTGATATGGAGGGACGACGGAATGAGTGGGTGAATGAATGAACGAATGTGCATTTTGAATGAGGATACCGTAAATTGCATCACTTGATAATTTTTCATGATTATGAATGAATGAAATACCATAGGGATGATAATTGTTTTTTTTTTCCAAAATTTTGTTTTATGTAATACATGATGCCATGATGCAAAGTGCGGATGATGAGGATGCTTTTTCATGTTATTTAAAGAAAGATATTTACAGGTGGGAATTTGAAAATTTAGGGCAGTATACCCTATGTACCACCTCATATGGGTATTTATGAAAGAAAGGGAAAATATTTTGTTGTTTTTCCGAAAATCATTGAAAGAAAAGAACTTGGCTAAATGGGATAATGCAACACACAATTTGGAAAAGCCCTTGTGACCTAAAAAGAGGTGAGACCTACGATCTAGGGCAATTTAAAGGGTAATCCTCCCATATGGCTCTATTCACTCCCTCACAAGGCCACCAGAGCCACAGTCTCTTTCACAAAACTCCCCACAAATGCAGCAAACTGCTAGGTGTGAGGCATCATGAAAGAGCACAACTCTGGTTGAAACTTTCGCAAGTAGCCAAACGGACAAAGGTCCTGATGGGCTCTCACTACTCGAATCCACTCTCCTAATTTTGCAGACCTGGGTTATGGTCCCACTCAGAATATGTAATCATAAAGTACAATTGTAGTGTGTGTCAAGGGCATTTTCCCTAGCACTACCCCACCTGCAAATGAAAACCAGACCAGTCCAGAAAACAGCAATCAATATCAAGTTGCCTACCCTAGGGTTCATTCCTAAGATATCTACAAACAAGGATATTGCTTACCTTTAGAAGAGGAGCCAAGAAGAGGGGACATGAGAGAATATGGGGAAATGCATGCACTTACTAAAGAAAGGGAGCAAAGAAGAAGGGGTCATGGGGATTGGAAGAATGCATGAGCATAAGCAAATAAAAGAAGAGGAGTAGAAGAAGACAAATACCTATGCTTACAATTAATTATAAGAAAGAAAGGCAAACAAGATATTAATCAAATCACAATACATTGAACCACACGTTTTAGTTAGTTAGGCTTGACCCTCGTCTTTTTTTTTTAAAAAAAAAAAAAAAAAATTTCCCCAGCGGAGTCGCCAGCTGTTGCACCCCGAAAAATCCCGTTTAGGGTTCTTCAATGTACAACGTAGAAAATTGTGAAGCCGCCACCAATATTTTAGTTTTTAGACCAAAACATTAGAAAAAAGTCTTTTACAAAAAGGCGGGTGGCCTTTTGAAAAATAGAGATATGGGTTCGGGGGTCGGTTAGGAATGGGGAAGGTATTAGCACCCCATTCCTCCTTTCTACTGAAAGGGAACCTCTAATTAAATTGTGTGGTTTTAATGTTTGATTTGAAGAACACCTAGATTTGCCTATTTTATTCTTATTTGAAGATGGATGGGAAATTAATGGAAAACTTATGTAAAGAGGGGGAAAAAGAGAGTTTTTTAGAAAAGAGCTCGACGGGGGGTAACGACCCGCTCCTACGTATCTCCCGGTACAATGGAGAATTCAGAGCTACGTAGTTCTGCCTTGGTTTTTGTTTTTTAACTTTTTAGGTGAGTTTTCGAAATAGGACGAGTACTAGCGGGTGATTAAACTAGCTAAGGCTATGGGTAATCACCGCTAAGTACTCAAAAGGAGTCGCTACCGCTAGTCAAACGAACTAAGGTTCTGGGTGACCGCTGGTAACAACTTGTTTTTATTCTCTTTTTGAAAGCTTTTTTTTGAAAAGGATTGATTTGTTTGATGACCAAACTAGCAAAGGCTATGGGTGGTCATCGCTTATTGTTCTTTTTGGAGAAAAGACATCGATGTCAATAGCTAGACGAACTACGGTTCTGATTAGCTACTAACAACAATGGGTTTGAAAACATTTTTTGTTTGTTTTGAAAATGGAGGTTTTTTATTGTTGTGATAGTGAAGATTTTTTTTTTGATGTGCTTGACGAGAACAAGTCTCGCTCCTACGTATCCCAAGTGGGAATCAAAGCAACGTAGTTCTTGGATTTTTTTGAAAAGTGTGCTTGACGGGTTACGACCCGCTCCTACGTACCCTCTCTGGAAGAGGGATCAAAGCTACGTAGTTCTCGGTTTTTGGTTTTGAAAATGGTTTGAAAGGGGAAGAGCTTTCATAATGATCAAGCAAGCGAAGGCTTTGAGTGATCATTACTAATAACCCTTAATGGCGTTCATGACAATCAAACAAGCCAAGGCTTTGAGTGATAGTCACTAATAACTCGTATTAAATGGAAAAGAGTTTGAAATTTTTTTGGAAAAAGGGTGAAGTTATTATCAATGATTGGTTACAAAGTTCAAGCACATTCAATAATCACGGAACCATGCATATGTTGAACATTAATTAAGACTAAACATGCCAATATGATCAAGAGATACAATTATTGAGGATGCAAAGTAAAGTTCTCAAAATAATTGTGCGTGTGTGAGGGAATTGCTTACGTGGCAAAGGAAGAATGTGCAAGGATCTTAATGACTCTAGTAGTCTTACGTCTTCACAAGAACACATGCAAGTAGAAGGTAATTGTACACAATTCAATCAAGACATTTAAGTGGCATCAACAACAAAAGCATACAATTGATCATAGGCATAAAATAGTCTGAGTTAAATGGATGAGCACGTGATCATGATGTGCTAGATTAGATAAGCATGAATGCATGTAAATGCATGAACATTTGAGAATGAATGCAAGAATGAGTATATACAAAGGTGCATGAGCGTACAAGAATGCATGAGCATTTGATTAATGAATGCATGGACATGTGAGGATGAATGCAAGAATGAGTATATACAAAGATGCATGAGCATACAAGAATGCATGGACATGTGAGGATGCATGGTTATTTAATTATGAATGGACATGTGAGAATGCAAGAAGTATAAACAAGTAGGGATGCATGAGGTACTAACAAGTGAGAGTACAAATGAATATGCAAGAGATATGAATATATGAAAAAGGCATGAAGATTAAAACAAGAGAGTATGCAAGAGATACAAGCAAATGAGAATGCAAGAGAGTGAATAAGGTTTTATTTAAGTGCATGTGTGTGAGAGTGTGTCATAAAAAGTGGTAAAAATTTAGTTACCTTATTCTTAGGAAATGGTGAAATGTTTTGGTGTTTTTAGAGTCTTAGGAAAAAGTGGTAAAAAGTATTTTTGGGTTGATTTTATAAAGTTGAAAAGTTATAAATGTAAACTAGAAAATGTTTTGGGTCTTTTTGTAATTTAAGAAAGGTAAAAAGTAAAGGTAAATTATTAATGAAATGGTAACTTATTTAAGTGAAGGTAAATGGTAAAAGTAAAAGGTAAAATGTTTTTTAGGGTTTTAAGTGAAAGGTAAAAAAAAAAGGTAAGAAAATGTTTTTTTACTATTTAGTAACACTTAAGTGAATGGTAAAAACTAAAAGGTATAAAGAAAAAAACACAATTCACAACAATTAATTTACCAAACAAGATCAAACAACAAATTTGAGTGAGTAAATTGGTCACAAAATTGGCTTTATGGCCGAAACATACATATACACAATAAGGCTCAAATTCAACAAATTTCTTGCAACCAAATCACATCTTTAGACACACACACATAAACCCTAAGATCTACACATGTATATCACACTCAAACAATCATCATTTCATCATTTATTAACATAAAAACAAGAGGGAACAAAAAGTATAAAAACCCTAATTCTACACTATCAAACCTTAGAGCATGAAGGACTACCTTAACCAATTTTATTCCATCAAAACTCAAGAAACAAGCAAGAAAACATGTTATCCAACAAGAGAGGCCCTAGGCCGAAGCAAAAAGGTAAGGAAAAATAAATTTTACTTGGTGAAAATTTCATAAAACAAAGTGCAAATCACAAGAACAACACATAATCAACACATAGTCACAAGAACAAATTATTTGGTGGGTGAGATGCCAACTCTCATCCACAACAGCCCCTAATCTACATTTGGATGATGTTATGAGATGCAAATATAAGTTGAAAAAGGATTTTGATGCAAGAAAGTGGATGAAAATGCAAAGGGTTTTAGGTTATACCTTAGTTCCAAGCTAAACAAGAGTAGAAATGAAGATCAAGAGTAACAAATCACCAACACTCCTCAAAATCAACAACAACAAACACGCAACCTTGAAGGATCAGCCCCTTTGATGATGTAAATGTGGAATCAAAGATGAAAGGAAGAGGATATATGAATATGGAGTGAGTTTGAGGTGAGTTAGTGGATGAAAGTTGAAAAAAAAATGGAGGAGAAAGAGTGAGGGGGCTACGGCCTTGGAGAAGGGAGGAGGGGAGCTAGGGTTTTTGAATGGAGAATCAGCCTAAGAGGAGGTGTGGGCTGGTCATATGAAGGTATATATAGTGCTCACTTATCATTAAGGGCTTCTAGGTCATTTTGATTTCCATTGTGCTCTAGGATTGCATCTAAATTTTGAACCAAGGGTCAAGATCAAATGTCACATGGATTAGGGGCAATTAGAAAGCACAAAGTGAGGAGAGAGAGGGCTGAGGGGCGCAGCTTAAGGATGGTGGTGAAGGATAAGCTTAATTACAAAATTGTATTTTTCTATGAAGCTTATTACAAGAGTGCCATTTTAATTCAAATGAAGGGTGAGGATTGCATTTAGCACTTGGATGGAAGGCCATGATTTAAACACAATTTGCAATCAATAAAATAAATCAAAAATGGGGAGAAAAGGGCTGGAATTCGCAGCCAAGGAGAGAGAGTGAGTGGAATTGCAACTTGTACTATTGTACTACACTTGACCTTTCAAAAATTCAAAGGGATATTCCTTATTCCCTTCTAGATAATTCTTCTAAATTCTTGCCATTTTGGGCTATGTCCCATGATTCAATGATTGGGCTCTGAACTTTATGATCTCACCAATCCCAAAATTGATTTATTGACCCCACTCCAAAGGAAATGACCATTTTGCCCTTTTGTTCAAAAAAACCGAATTTCATGCCAAAAATACTCCTATGATGCATAAAAAAATGCACAACTCCACTCACTTGGACTCACATAAATTCCTCAAGAGATGCATAATGGTTTTTACCGAGAAATTATTTATTTTAGTGAAATGACCAAAATGCCCTTTTGGTCCCGAAAACCCTGATTTTGCTCTAAACTTCATTTCCACTCTAACAATGATCCTGAGACCTTTTGGATGACTCTAAGACCCTCTAAATGCATGCATGATGAGAAAATAAGTCTTTTTGGCGAAATTACCAAAATACCCTTTGAACGAGGAAAAACCCTAGAAACCCTAAAAATGCTCTAAAGTGCTCTAAAATGCCATGCAATGCATTTCTAACCCTAAAATGCATTCTGAAACTTCTAAGATGCAAGCATGATGCTCTTCCTAACCTCTAGGATGAATGCTAAGGCTTGGTTTATTTATTTTTGGTTGAAAATTAGGGTTTTGCCCTAAGCCGGACAAAATTGGGGTATGACAATATTAACCCAATTGAATTAATTTGGTACTTAATTGGTAAAATTATTGAGTGCTAAAATTAATTATTGGCTGTCACAGGATCGTTAACCGAATAATACGGGTCAAGGAAGTTTTGGAATCGAAATAAGAGATTTAGATCAATATGGTAATTGGCCACGTTACCACTTATATATTAATAAATATATATATGTGTGTGAGTGTGAGAGAATAAAAAGAAAGAAAGGTCCACGAGAGAGAGAAGAGAAACAGAGGAAGAAAATAAGAGAAAGGAAGAGAAAAGAAGAGAAAGAAGAAGAGAAATAAGAAGAGAAAGGAAGAAGAAAAAGTGAAGCCCACCCCTTGTTATACCCCAATTTTGTCCGTCTTCTAGTTTTAGTCGTTTATTTTTTTGTAAATCGTGTTTTGAAGTCGCGTGATTACGAGAATCATCAGTAGGGCGTCTCAGTTACTAATCCTAGCCAATTTCAATTATCCTGTTCAACTAAATCGAAATACCGTTGTTTTAAATTAGGCATGCACGCGAATGATCGGTCGTATCGTGCGTTTTTCAATTTAATCTTTGTATTTGGATTTAGTCGAACCTAATTGGGGCTACCAAAGTCATTTTTCTCGCGATTGGGCTTGTCGTTTCAATTTGGGGTTTAAGAATGCAATTCCAAGTTAATTTTTAGCGCTTTTAGTTAACAGGCCCATTTTTCTATTTTTGGGCCTCGTTTTAGTGTATTTGTTTAGTCTGGCCCGTTCTCGTCTTTGTATTTGGCCCGACTCCTTTTTCTTGTTATTAATCTTATTTTTTTTATATAATTTATTTAGTAAATATAGTATCAAAAATGTCAAAAAATTCTATTTATTGTTTATTTACAATTTAATAGTGTCCAAGATGTCCAAAAGTCCAAAAATACAAAAAATGATAATATTAAAAATACCAAAAAATACAAATCCGAAAATGCAAATAATAATAGGCAGCAGCAGCAGATTCAGGGTTTCCAGCTACTGGGCCTAGGTCGATCCGCTCCAAAACCTGAAAAATAATTCAAAGCCCGGTCAAAAGCAATCAATGCCCAAACCTAAAAATGCAGTATAAATTAGCAGTCAAACAGCAGTAGCAGGACACGGAATTCAAGGCAGAAATAATACTGCGAAAATCACAAAAAAAGGGGTTTGAGTTTCACATTGAAACCCTAATCCACCAAACACAGTTCTGAGTTCCTAAATACAAAAGGGGGAGAGAACGCAGCAATTTTCACAGAAAATTCGTATACAGAAGTTCAGAGAAAAAGAAGGAGGCAGCAGCAGTTGTTGTTCTCGTACAGTAGCCGAAGTGAGTCATTTCAGAAGCTGGAGATTTAGGTTGGTCTTTTATATACTTACGTATGCCTTCATTTCTGTAAATACTAGAAACAGAATAGACAAAGTATGGAGTTAGTTTTCTTTTTTTTCTCTTAAAAAGATGTGTACATATGTATCTGTTCAGTTTCGAAAAGAAATAGGTCCGAGATGTTGCTTCTGTTTGCTTTCCCTAGTTCGTCTGCTTATGTTACTATAAAATAAAAATAGTTTAGTTAATTTATGCTTGTCTTAAACATTAAAAATAAAAATAAAATAAGAAAAATAAAAAAAATACGGAAGATCCAGAACCAGTAAAAGAAAGTAGAAAAAAAAAATGAAAAGGAGTAAGGCAGTAACCTGGGCCGCCGTCAGAGGCGGACTCCGGCCACCCCCACGGTGGTCGTTGTTCGTCACCACCGCGCTATAACCATCGTGAACCCCCATCACAGTCGCAAAGCCTCCGCCGGAAACGCGCTTCGCTGTTCGCATTCTGCTCCGGTGCCGCCACGTCGCCGTCGAGGGAGATGAAGCTGTAGCCATCACCGTCGCCGTTCCCCTTCCTCCCACGATCATCGCCGTCCCTCTTCCTTCCACGATCATCCCCACCACCCTGGGCCGTCGATCCTTCCTCCTTCTCTTCCCTGCTCTCCTTTCCTTTCCCTTCTTTCCCTCACTGATTTCGCGTTTCCCCTTTTTCTTCTCTCTCCTCACATAAATTTTTTCCTCTAAGAGTGCGGCTGCTGAAGAAGAGTATTTGAAACAGATTAGGTTTTCTGAGTTTGTTTCCTTTTATACCTCCATCTGTTTGTTTATTGTATTTAAAATTAAAAAAATCAGATTTAGTAATTGCACCCCCCAATTTTCGGTTGCATAGCCCCCCCTTTTTTGCAAGCCTTTTTTGTTTTTTTTTACACGGACTGGATCTCAAAAAAACAAGCTGAGCCTTATTAATTGCACCCCCTTTTAAAATACAACCACTCTTATTGATCACACCCCCGTTTTACCATTTCACCCCCTTTTCTCGTTTTTTTTATTCTCTTCAAGACAAAATATTTTCTCATAAATTAAAAACTTTGTTAATAGTCTTGTGAAGCCTTTGCTTGCATGATTATTAACAACGAGGTACTAGTGGTGATCACTTGGAGCCTTTGCTCAATTGATCATCATGAATGCCTAATTTTCCTAAAAATTTTCACTAAATCAAAAACTTTGTTAGTAGTCTTGCGAAGCCTTTGCTTGCATGATTATTAATAATGGAGTGCTAATGGTGGTCACTTGGAGCCTTCGCTCAATTGATCATCATGAAAGCTCAATTTTCACAATTAAACAAGATAAAAAACAAAAATCGTTTTCCAAACACAGAAGAACTACGTAGCTTTGAATTCTCCATCGCACCAGGAGATACGTAGGAGCGGGTCACATCCCGTCAAGCATAACAAATAAAAATCATTTTCACAATAAGTTTTCAACAATTATTTTCAAAAGAACCTAGAACTACGTCGCCTTTGATTCTCCACCCGGAGATACGTAGGAGCAGGGCCACGCCCCTGTCAAGCGCAAAAATAAATAAAAATAAATAAAAAATACAAACACATCTCTTTCAAAAATCAAAAATCTTATTTTCAAAGTAGGGGATTAAGTCGGTCGTACGGCCGGGTTAATCATCGTTTTAGGATAAGTGAACTGTGGTCCTTCAGAGCCCCAGCGCTCCTTCAGCCCCCAGTGGCCCTTCAGACCCCCGGTGGTCGTTCAACACAGATCACACAATCCTAAAACCCCTACATTAAAAAACACCAACCCACAAACATTTTCTACACACAAGAACTACGTAGCTTTGAATTCTCCATCGCACCAGGAGATACGTAGGAGCGGGCCATGTCCCGTCAAGCACTTCTTTCTAAAAACCCTTTTTTTTTTCCTTTCTCTCCAAAAATAAAAAAATTTTATTAAGTTCTTTAATTCATTTTCAATAAGAAATAAAGAGGCAAATTAGATATTTTTCAAATCAACATTTAAAAACCACACACTTAATTAAAGGTTCCCTCTCAGTAGAGAGGACGTGTGAGGTGCTAACACCTTCCCCGCGCGTAACCTACCCCCGAACCCAAAACTCTCAGTTTTCAAAGGCCAATCGCTTTCCAAAAAAGGTTTTCCTAATATTTTCCTTAATAAATATTGGTGGCGGCTTCATTGTCTTAAGAAAAGTTGTGAACGAGGAAGGTTTACCCTCGGGGACTTTTTCGGGCGCAATAGCTGGCGACTTCACTGGGGACCCTAAAAAACATTTTTTCAAAGTGGGTCAAGCCTAATTAATTAAATGTGTGGTTTATATGATTGATTTGAATATCTTGCTTTGCCTCTCTTCTTCTTCCTTTTTCATAAGCATGTTACATCCATGTGCATTCTTCTTCTATGTTTGCTTTTGCAATAGATAGTTACTTCTTTGCTTAGTTTCCTCATGCATTTCTTCCCCTTTCTTATCATGTCCCCTTCTCCTATGGTAAGCACATGCATACTTCCCCTTTCTTATCATGTCCCCCTCTTCTTTGCTCCCTTTCTTAAGGTAAGTAGTGCATTGTTATTGGCACCCTTGATTAGTTTATATTGGATCGATATTGAACCCTAGGATAAACAACATGCTATTTGTCTGGACTGCTCTGGATTTTCATTTGCAGGTGGGGAAGGGTAGTTATTCCTAGGTGTTGTGCCCTCGACACACACTTCACATCCTATACTTGTGAGCATTGAGTGGGGCCTAAAACCCAAGGTCTGAACAAAAACCTAGGAGAGTGGGAACGATTAGTGACTGCCATTCGTAGACCTTTGTCTGTATGGCTCTCATGAAAGTTCCGCCCAAGAGTGCGCTTTATCATGATGCCTCACACTCAGTAGCTTTCTACGATTGTGGGTGCCATCATGAGAGAGACTTTAGCTCTTGGTTGCCATTGTAAGGAAGTGATTAGAACCTACATGGGAGGATTACCCCTTTCGTCGACTTTAGACCCTAGGATTCCCACCCTTGTAGGACACAGGGGCACGCCTTTGTTTGTTGCATTAGTTTAGGCATTCCTTTTTCTTAAACTCTATTTCAAAAAATCGTAGAAAATAATATCCTTATTTTCTTACCCTCTTTTATGTAAATGACACATCATTTCGCATCCACATCATTTCGCATTCACATCGTTTCGCATCATTGCATCACTGCATCATTGCATCATTTGCATTGCATAAAATTCCAATTCTGAAATAAACCATTCATCTTGCATTCCCTTTCATTACATAAAGATAAAACAAAAAATAATTATCATCTGCATAGCATAAGCATTTCATTTATAATCATGCAAAAAATCCTCGTCGAGTCCACCCAAGACGAGGCGTTCATGCATAAGCATTATTTCAAAAAAAGAGACACAGTAGAACTACGCAAGCTTTGATTCCTCATTACAATGGGGATACGTATGATCGGGTCATACCCCGTCAAGCACATTTTTCTAAAACCTTTTTTCTAATAAATCATTTGCATCTTCAAATAATTTTCAAAATCATGTTCCAAAAAAACTAAAAAACAAAAAAGAAAATCATTGTGAGTATCATGCATTTCATTGCACAAAAAAAATGAAAACATAAAAGCATCTCATTCATAATCATGAATAAAAATCATCATCAAATTTTTGGTATTTCATACTTTGTCTTGCCTCTAAAAAAAAAAAATCATCATCATTTAGAGAAAAACATCATTCCTACATCTTTCATCATTCAAAAGAAAAAGGGGTATTGGTATTTCATACATTGTCTCGCCTCTAAAAAATAAAAAATAAAAAATCAATCAAAAATCATTTTGAAAAAAAAAATGGGCGTCATTCTTGCATCATTCGCATTGGCATTCCATATTTTGTCTTGCATTAAAAATAACAAAATTATTTAGAATAAGCCACACTCTTCAAGTGGTCATTCTCCACGCATTTGCATCATACTTGCATATCATAATTTGTTCATTCATTCATTGCATAAAATAAGAGTTGTGATGAGAAGCGAGACGTTCTTGCGAAACAATCCTCCTTTTTGAAAAACTTTATCCTTACTTGGTTGCAAACTCAAGGTGTTCCAAGCACTGCATCCCATCCATTCTATGACAAAAGACTGAAATAGTGTATCAAATAAAAAACAAATTTTTAACTGATGTTAACTCCCTGTGAAGCATTCTTCTAATGAACGTGCATGCTATGAGTGCATTCTCTTGTTTGAGTCCGTTGGTTTTTCTCCCTTACCACAGTTTCCCGTCCAAGTCTAGTCCCGCCCCGTCCACCCATAAAGTGCATATTCTCCCCATCAGTGCGTATTTGACTTTTGGTTCAAGTCCTCCATGCTGGGGCAAGTCTGTGATCATTAATCCCCCTTGATTAATATCATATTCCTTCAGTGCAAGTCTCTCAAAAAAATAATAAAAATAATATAATAAACAAGAAAACAAGCTCGCTAGGTTGAAAACCCGCAAAGGGCGGCCTAGGCAAAAAGGAGCGCCTGGTGGACTGAAAACTCACAAAGAGCGGTCCAGGCAAAAATTAGGGCACAAAAAAAAAAGAGCAAACACATGAAGATAGATAAATTATTGTTCTAAAGTTAAGTCTTATAGAAATAAGCAATCGGGATTTGAAATGAAGTTTGGCCATCCCCTCAAAAACCTCAAAATCCCAGAAAGTCCCTTTCCTACCCACCTTGAGCCAAGAAAAACCAAAATCCAAAAATCACCCTAGACAAGGATCACCCCAAATAAAAAAACAGTGCATCACTTTTTATCAGCTCACCCGAGTCAAAGAAGGAAAAGAATCATAAAACAAAAAAAAAAGAAGAAAAAAAAGGGGAAAAGAGAAAATCAAAAAAAAGGGGATTCAAAAATGAAAATCCCAAAACAAAAGAAAATACAAAAGAAATGTGAGTGGTGAGCTGGTACATGTTACCACAAAACACAAGAGATCCTTGTCTAAATAAACCTTCAAACACTTCATCATTCCAACACCTGATTCCATAAACCTTCAAACACTTCCTTTGGGCTCAACATCAAACCCCTTAGTCATTCTACCATGAGACACGAATTTGCTTTAACAGAGCCCAAACAAGCCCAATAACCATCTTCCTCATAGACCATTAACCGTCAATCAACGCCAAACAAAACTCATCCTCCCTTTAGCCTCAAACACTTCATTAAGCCTAACCCTCTTTCCTCCACAAAACACCACAATCCCGAAAAGTCCATTCCGATCAATGACCGGTTGCTTTTGTTCACTCGAATTCTAATCTTAGGACGAACAAGCTTATCTATGTACAATGTGTTTGCTCAAAAGAAAAACAAACGATCAGAAAAAAGAAAGCTGATCAAGAAAGAATAAACCCTCAGAAAAAAGAGAACTGAGGAAACAAAAACGAACAGTCAGAAAAAAGAAAGCTGACAAAATAAAAAAGAGGGACTTGCACTCCAAAACACATTCAAGATGCATTAAAACAAGGTTTAGTGATCACCAGGTAAGGATTCTTTCGCACCAAAAGTCAAGACATCAGTAGAGAATCAAAGATTTGCACTGAGAATACCACTCAGACCCAAAAGTTGGGGCATTCTCTTCACCACCCACACACCCTAGTCTTGGGAAATTCTGTTCAATGCCCATCCCATGTCACTCCAGTTGTCAATGTCATTCCAAAGTGGGGCAAGTGCATTCCCATTCCTTCACCTCATTCATTCCCATAAAAACCTCACCGGGGCAATCTCTCAACTCACTATCCTAAACAAGGCCTTGTCATTCTAATTGGGGCAGCTTTGTCCTTGTTATGACTGGGGCAACGTCAAACTTTATGGGTTGAGACAAAATCTCTTTTGATCCACCTTCCCTTTCAAAAGCCAAAGCATTCCCAATTCATCATCTTCTACACCCCTAGTTGTTGTCACCACTAGACAGGGGCAAACTATTCACTCATCAAAGACCTGAATTGGGGCAATCTTGTATCTCTTGGTCCCTCATAAGCTTCGGCAATAACCATGTCTGTCATTCCTTCACTTGCCATAAAAGTCCATGCCCTAAACCAATTCCAAGTTAACTGACTCATTCATTAACATTTGCACTCTTATGCATGCTTACTAGACAATGCTTCAAAAAGAGAGAACACCAGTTGTTTACGTGATATCTAAAATTCAGTCATCATGGAAAGAAGGAGAAAACAAATGAGGTTGTTTGTAAATAAAAACCTTGAGAACACCGGAGTTTGAATCAAATTCAGTTTTTCAACAGAATGGGCAATAGTCATCTCAATTCCTTGCATTCAAAGTCTCGCATCTCATCATCACAAAAATGTTTACCTCATGCATATAGGCATTATAGCATATGCATCAAAGCATTACATTTGCATCTTCACATTTTGTACATTTATCACATAGCAAAAAAAAAATAAAAAAATAAAAAAATAAAAAAATAAGTAAAATTTCACGTCAGTTGCACAGAAAAAGCAGAAATCTTTTCATTGCATTGGCATCATGTTAATGTTCGCACTTCATAAAAAGAAAAGAACAAAATCATTGCATGTCATTCATCACTAGAGCATTACATTTTGCATCAGATATTTCACAGAAAAAACAAAGAAAGCAAAAAGAAAATAAAGAAAAGACAAAAGCATTCCATGTCATTCATCATTTCACAAAGCATTCCTTTGTCATTCAATCATCAAACATTAAGGTAGTGCATATGCATCATATTAACGTTAGCATTTCCACAAAAAAAAAAAGAACAAGAATCATTGCATCAAACATCAGAGCATTGCATCATATTAATGTCTGCATTTCATAGAAGAAGCAAAAAGAAACAAACAGAAGTTAGAACAGGAGCATTCCATTCATCAAAGCATCAATCACCGCATACATTTGCATTCAAACATCAAAGCAATACTGTTGCATCACATCAATACTGGCATGTCACAGAAGAAAAGAAAGCTAGAACATCCCATGTCCTTCATCATTTCATATCATTCATCATTTTACAACAATATCCCCATTTCAAAAAAAAAAAAAAAAAATAAGGGGTTTTCCTTTGCATGTCATTGCATTCGCATACCCGTGATCCTTAAAAGAGCAAAAAGAGAAGCCAAAAGAGAGAAAAGAAAAGAGCCAAGAGAGCAACAAAAGAAAAAGAAAGAAGAGAAGCTAGAGAAAGAGAAAAAGCATATAAGAACAGTAGAAAATCATGCATTCATAAGCGAAAGAAAAAGAAAAATCATGCATTGCGTACAGACAAGAGAAGAAAAGGAAAATCATTGCATCCATCAAGCATATAGGAACAGTAGAAGATCATGCATTCATCCGACACAGACAAAGGAAATAAGAAATTCATCATTCATCATAAGAAAAAAGAAAACAGCAATCATGGCATTTGCATTGCATGCATTTGTTCATTTTCAGCTACAGGTACAAAAGAGGATGAGCACTTCGGTGTTAGCCCTCGCCCCCAGATTCCAGAAAATGTTCCCCAAGTTGGGAGTTCAGAAAGAGAAAAAAAAAGAAAAGAGAGAAATAGAAAAGAAAGAGAGAAAAGAAAAGAGAGCGCTCAAGCGCGCATTGCGGATTGGAGCACGGAGATCATCGCTCCCTTCTGCCCAGGTCTCACGTCGCGTACGAGCAACGCGATGGACTGCAGCCCCATGTGAGGTTCAACGGAATAGTTGTATCAGCCTAAGATACAGTGGACGCCGTGCATTGATCAGTATATCAGTTCCGGAGCTGATAACGATCCCCCCGGTCGCTCGAAAAGGCCAACAGGAAGCGTGCTCCTCAAAGCCACGTGCAAACTCGGATTCACCAAGAGTCCGTTTAAGGATTACAGGTTTTAGGCAGCCTGGGCAATTTACCGCTTTCTGCACGCCAAGTGCCCATTTACCGCTTTCTGCACGCCAAGTGCCCATTTACCGCTTTCTGCACGCCAAGTGCCCATTTACCGCTTTTCTGCACGCCAAGTGCCCGTTTAGCGCTTTCTGCACGCCAAGTGCCCGTTTTACCTTTTTTTTGCCTCAGGTTTCTCTAGGTAGACAAAATTGGTATAATTTCTGAATTCTTTATTTCTATTTTGCCTCGGAATATGTTTCGGCCAATTCATATTCCTTGTCAAAATCCAAATAAAGAGGGGCAGCTGTTATACCCCAATTTTGTCCGTCTTCTAGTTTTAGTCGTTTATTTTTTTGTAAATCGTGTTTTGAAGTCGCGTGATTACGAGAATCATCAGTAGGGCGTCTCAGTTACTAATCCTAGCCAATTTCAATTATCCTGTTCAACTAAATCGAAATACCGTTGTTTTAAATTAGGCATGCACGCGAATGATCGGTCGTATCGTGCGTTTTTCAATTTAATCTTTGTATTTGGATTTAGTCGAACCTAATTGGGGCTACCAAAGTCATTTTTCTCGCGATTGGGCTTGTCGTTTCAATTTGGGGTTTAAGAATGCAATTCCAAGTTAATTTTTAGCGCTTTTAGTTAACAGGCCCATTTTTCTATTTTTGGGCCTCGTTTTAGTGTATTTGTTTAGTCTGGCCCGTTCTCGTCTTTGTATTTGGCCCGACTCCTTTTTCTTGTTATTAATCTTATTTTTTTTATATAATTTATTTAGTAAATATAGTATCAAAAATGTCAAAAAATTCTATTTATTGTTTATTTACAATTTAATAGTGTCCAAGATGTCCAAAAGTCCAAAAATACAAAAAATGATAATATTAAAAATACCAAAAAATACAAATCCGAAAATGCAAATAATAATAGGCAGCAGCAGCAGATTCAGGGTTTCCAGCTACTGGGCCTAGGTCGATCCGCTCCAAAACCTGAAAAATAATTCAAAGCCCGGTCAAAAGCAATCAATGCCCAAACCTAAAAATGCAGTATAAATTAGCAGTCAAACAGCAGTAGCAGGACACGAAATTCAAGGCAGAAATAATACTGCGAAAATCACAAAAAAAGGGGTTTGAGTTTCACATTGAAACCCTAATCCACCAAACACAGTTCTGAGTTCCTAAATACAAAAGGGGGAGAGAACGCAGCAATTTTCACAGAAAATTCGTATACAGAAGTTCAGAGAAAAAGAAGGAGGCAGCAGCAGTTGTTGTTCTCGTACAGTAGCCGAAGTGAGTCATTTCAGAAGCTGGAGATTTAGGTTGGTCTTTTATATACTTACGTATGCCTTCATTTCTGTAAATACTAGAAACAGAATAGACAAAGTATGGAGTTAGTTTTCTTTTTTTTCTCTTAAAAAGATGTGTACATATGTATCTGTTCAGTTTCGAAAAGAAATAGGTCCGAGATGTTGCTTCTGTTTGCTTTCCCTAGTTCGTCTGCTTATGTTACTATAAAATAAAAATAGTTTAGTTAATTTATGCTTGTCTTAAACATTAAAAATAAAAATAAAATAAGAAAAATAAAAAAAATACGGAAGATCCAGAACCAGTAAAAGAAAGTAGAAAAAAAAATGAAAAGGAGTAAGGCAGTAACCTGGGCCGCCGTCAGAGGCGGACTCCGGCCACCCCCACGGTGGTCGTTGTTCGTCACCACTGCGCTATAACCATCGTGAACCCCCATCACAGTCGCAAAGCCTCCGCCGGAAACGCGCTTCGCTGTTCGCATTCTCCTCCGGTGCCGCCACGTCGCCGTCGAGGGAGATGAAGCTGTAGCCATCACCGTCGCCGTTCCCCTTCCTCCCACGATCATCGCCGTCCCTCTTCCTTCCACGATCATCCCCACCACCCTGGGCCGTCGATCCTTCCTCCTTCTCTTCCCTGCTCTCCTTTCCTTTCCCTTCTTTCCCTCACTGATTTCGCGTTTCCCCTTTTTCTTCTCTCTCCTCACATAAATTTTTTCCTCTAAGAGTGCGGCTGCTGAAGAAGAGTATTTGAAACAGATTAGGTTTTCTGAGTTTGTTTCCTTTTATACCTCCATCTGTTTGTTTATTGTATTTAAAATTAAAAAAATCAGATTTAGTAATTGCACCCCCCAATTTTCGGTTGCATAGCCACCCCCTTTTTTGCAAGCCTTTTTTGTTTTTTTTTTACACGGACTGGATCTCAAAAAAACAAGCTGAGCCTTATTAATTGCACCCCCTTTTAAAATACAACCACTCTTATTGATCACACCCCCGTTTTACCATTTCACCCCCTTTTCTCGTTTTTTTTATTCTCTTCAAGACAAAATATTTTCTCATAAATTAAAAACTTTGTTAATAGTCTTGTGAAGCCTTTGCTTGCATGATTATTAACAACGAGGTACTAGTGGTGATCACTTGGAGCCTTTGCTCAATTGATCATCATGAATGCCTAATTTTCCTAAAAATTTTCACTAAATCAAAAACTTTGTTAGTAGTCTTGCGAAGCCTTTGCTTGCATGATTATTAATAATGGAGTGCTAATGGTGGTCACTTGGAGCCTTCGCTCAATTGATCATCATGAAAGCTCAATTTTCACAATTAAACAAGATAAAAAACAAAAATCGTTTTCCAAACACAGAAGAACTACGTAGCTTTGAATTCTCCATCGCACCAGGAGATACGTAGGAGCGGGTCACATCCCGTCAAGCATAACAAATAAAAATCATTTTCACAATAAGTTTTCAACAATTATTTTCAAAAGAACCTAGAACTACGTCGCCTTTGATTCTCCACCCGGAGATACGTAGGAGCAGGGCCACGCCCCTGTCAAGCGCAAAAATAAATAAAAATAAATAAAAAATACAAACACATCTCTTTCAAAAATCAAAAATCTTATTTTCAAAGTAGGGGATTAAGTCGGTCGTACGGCCGGGTTAATCATCGTTTTAGGATAAGTGAACTGTAGTCCTTCAGAGCCCCAGCGCTCCTTCAGCCCCCAGTGGCCCTTCAGACCCCCGGTGGTCCTTCAACACAGATCACACAATCCTAAAACCCCTACATTAAAAAACACCAACCCACAAACATTTTCTACACACAAGAACTACGTAGCTTTGAATTCTCCATCGCACCAGGAGATACGTAGGAGCGGGCCATGTCCCGTCAAGCACTTCTTTCTAAAAACCCTTTTTTTTCCTTTCTCTCCAAAAATAAAAAAATTTTATTAAGTTCTTTAAGTCATTTTCAATAAGAAATAAAGAGGCAAATTAGATATTTTTCAAATCAACATTTAAAAACCACACACTTAATTAAAGGTTCCCTCTCAGTAGAGAGGACGTGTGAGGTGCTAACACCTTCCCCGCGCGTAACCGACCCCCGAACCCAAAACTCTCAGTTTTCAAAGGCCAATCGCTTTCCAAAAAAGGTTTTCCTAATATTTTCCTTAATAAATATTGGTGGCGGCTTCATTGTCTTAAGAAAAGTTGTGAACGAGGAAGGTTTACCCTCGGGGACTTTTTCGGGCGCAACACCCCTCCAAATTTCAGCACCATCATCATCTACCCTCCATTACCAAACCCTCAAAGCTTGGTAAGTTTTCATCTGTTTTTCCCCAACTTATGGACCTACGAATTTTATGATGATTTTGATGGAAAGTTTTGAAATCTTGGGTTGTGTGATGAAAGTGATGATTGAATCACGCTTAGGATCGAAGTCAAGAGCGATTGAACGCGATTGGAAGCTCGAAACGAAGTAAGGAGCGGTTCGGTGTTGATTGGGTTCGATTCGGTGGTTTTGACATCTCGGTGATTTCGGCTCGGCAACGACTCTCGCTTCAAGGGTGAGTTTTACTCACGCTTAGGATGTTTTTGTGTCTCGATAAATTTTATGTGATGTGATTCCGAGAGCTTTTGACTTGAAAACCGCTATTTGGAAAAATATGTCGTTTTTGATAAAATTCGTTTCGATTGAGTTTTTGATTGAATTGATTGATTGTGTGCTATTGGTTGGGTTTGTTTTGCTGGTTGTTAAATCTGTTTTCAGTCCGGAACGAGAATCGGAATTGAGCGGAATAGCGAATTTCGCAAGAGAACGGAAAAATTGCACTTTTCTGCAGAGGGTCGCGTCGCGACCCGTTCCCATCGCGTCGCGACCTGGCCCTGTTTTCTCACGCAAAAAGTTTCTGTCGCTTTTCGTGTCGCGACGGTAGCAGTTCGCGTCGCGACGCTTTGCAGATTTTCAGCAACTGTACACTGTTTTTGTTTTCGCAATATCTTTTGATCCGGGAACCCGATTGAGGTGTTCTAAGATGCGTTGGAAAGCTTATTCAGAGGCCTAACTGAATATTCTATTTTTAAGGTAAAACTGAACTGTTTTGGAGTTGTAAATTGTGTTCGAAAAGCGGTAAATTAGTACCCGAGAGAGAACTTAATCTTTTTCTTAATCGAAACTGAATGTTCGAGTATTGGTATGAATGTAAACGGACCTTGAGTTCATATGATTGTAGATATATGTTTATATATCGAGTTGGGTGACGACCCATGTGTAACATACTAGGCGGGGTAGTCATGATCCCCTTCCCTAGGCTCCATGCCAATAGGAGAATGTACTATTGGTAGGGGGGTTCACCGGGATTAGCAATGTTCTGCAGTCGGTGCCGTACTTTGTTTATTTTACGACATTCCGGGAGTAGCAATGTTTTGCAGTCGGTGTCGTGTTAAGCCATAAAAGAACTAATAAATGAACCGAGAGTGTTAGTAGGGGTCTCGGTAGAACTCACTGAGATTGTATCTCACTGTTTAAATGTTGTTGTTTTACAGAGACACAGGGACAGAGGAAACCCAAGAGGAACGAGTAGGTTGGGCTCGGACTGGTTGCGGATAACTTAGCATTATGTTTAAGTTTACATTTCCTTTTGTTGTCTATGTACCGCAACACTACGACTTTAGTGTAAATCATTTTTATTTTCCGCTTTCTTGTATGATACTGAGCACAATAGTCGCTGAATTTTATGGTCTTATGTGTATTAAGACTGCTTGGTTGTCGTCCAGTGAAAACTATTTTGCAGTGTTCAGTATTTATGCAGGAATTTTATATCTCTGATGTGTTACTAATGTGCACTTGGGTATTTTTAATAAATAAAAATACCGGGGTGTTACAGTTGGTATCAGAGCGGTTCGACCTAGTCGGACTTAGCTGTTAGAGTCTTTTACTTCCTTCGGTCGTGATTTTCTTAGTATGCTATTTGACATTGAGCTTGATCAACTTAATACTTTGTGCATATTTTGCAGAATCATGGCTAGAAGAGGTAGAGGAGTTCCTCCCCCTGCTGCTGATTCACATTTTGACTGGATGCAAAATGTGATCAAGAACCAACAGAAAATGATGCAAGACATGATGCTTATGCATCAGCAGCAACAGATCCAACAGCAAAATGCTCAACAGCATCAAGCTCAAGAGCCACAAGTGAACCCAATGAGAATTTATACACAATTCCTGAAAATGAAACCCTCCGAGTTCAGAGGTGGGCCGGATGTCATGAAAGCACAGCATTGGCTAGATGACATTGAAAAGATCTTTCTCATAATGCAAGTAACCGATGAAGATAAGCTGAGATTGGCATCCCATATGTTGAAGGGAGAAGCCAATAACTGGTGGACAAATGCTAGGGCCATGATGGAGACCATGGAACAATTCTTTCCCACGGCTATGAGGTTTGATAAAGAAAATGAGTTCTTAGCTCTCACACAGGGAGGCTTGGCCGTGGGCCAATACACGGCTAAATTTGAAGAGTTGTATCAATTCTTCGGTTTAGCTGGGTATGCCCCCAATGACCGATGGAAAAATGACAGGTATAAATATGGGTTGAGAGAGGATATTGCTCAAAGTCTAAGTTCTTTTCCGAAGACCAATTATGCAGCCATGGTTCAACAAGCTTATATTGCCGAAAGTGATTTGGCAAGATTGTATGCAAGTAGGAAGGCGTTCCATCAGAGTAAGAGGAACACTGGGTCATCTAGTTCTCAGATGGGTCCCAAGCATGACTCAGGCAAGAGTGGTAATTATAAAGGAAAGCAGGTGCAAACAACAGACCAAATGAAGTTTAGGAATTGTTTTAAGTGCGGAAGGTATCACCACGGCGGTTGTGCACAACGATCCGATAGGTGCTATGTCTATAATGAGGAAGGTCACTATGCGAATCAGTGCCCAACAAAGAAGAACTTCCAAAGAACACCAAATGCTCCTGGTCAGGGACGGATCAACACATTGGATGCTCGAACCATCCCACCTACTGATAATCTTCTGAGGGGTACGGGATCTCTTTTTAATAACTTAGTCAATATTTTATATGATTCCGGTGCAACTCACTGTTTTATATCACAAGCGTGTGTGGATCGGTTGGGACTAGCATTGTCTGAGCTATCCGAACCGATAACTATTTTAACTGCTGCCAAGGGTCGTGTCCAGACCCAATCATTGTGTGAAAATTGCCTACTTGTCATAGGGGACAGACATTTTGTTGTGAAATTTATTTGCTTGCCAATGAGAAGTATGGACATTGTTCTGGGTATGAATTGGATGGCTGAAAATCATGTAACCATCAACTGTGTCGATCGAACCATTAGCTTCGCCTCCGAATCAGTAGGATTGACACAGGCAGATTCTGAAGCAACGATCTCTTACACCGAAGCGAGCCAGTCATTATTCCAAGGTGCGGAAGCTATTCTTATTATGTTGACTGCATCTACTGAAACGGGTTTAGATTTGTCATCTGTGCAAGTGGTAAATGAATTTTTAGATGTCTTTCCAGAAGAAATTTCATCCCTACCTCCTGACCGAGAGGTAGAATTCTCAATAGAATTGATTCCTGGTGCGGGATCAATATCTATTGCTCCTTATAGAATGTCTCCTTTGGAATTGAAGGAATTAAAGTCCCAACTTGAAGAATTAATATCAAAGAGGTTCATTCGACCGGGTGCCTCTCCATGGGGTGCTCCGGTGTTGCTAGTTGAGAAGAAAGACGGAAGCATGAGATTGTGTATTGACTACCGTCAACTCAACAAGGTGACGATTAAGAACAAATATCCATTGCCAAGGATAGACGATTTGCTTGACCAACTTCGGGGTGCCGTGGTATTTTCAAAAATTGATCTGAGGTCGGGCTATCATCAAATAAAGGTGAGAGCCTTAGATATTCCGAAGACAGCTTTCCGTACGAGGTATGGACATTACGAGTTCGTAGTGATGCCCTTCGGTTTGACTAATGCTCCGGCAGTATTCATGGATTACATGAACCGAGTTTTCCACACATACCTGGATCAGTTTGTTGTGGTCTTCATTGATGATATCTTGGTGTACTCTAAGACCATTGAGGATCATGTTCAACATCTCCGCATTGTTCTGAACGTACTCCGAGAAAAGAAATTGTATGCCAAGCCGTCGAAGTGTGACTTCTGGATGCCGGAAGTGAAGTTTTTGGGACACGTGATTTCCCAATCGGGAGTTGCGGTGGATCCCGGTAAAGTAGAAGCGGTGTTGAACTGGGAACGACCAACATCTGTCACTGAAATAAGAAGTTTCTTGGGTCTAGCTGGTTACTACAGGAGGTTTATTCAAGGTTTTTCACAATTGGTTCTTCCACTTACTCGGTTGACTCGTAAGGCCCAACCGTTTATATGGAATGCCGATTGTGAGGAATGTTTTCAAGAGTTGAAGGTTAGGTTGACTTCTGCTCCAATGCTAATTCTTCCAGATCCGTCTTTGGATTTTCAAATTTACAGCGATGCTTCTGGAAAGGGTTTGGGATGTGTTCTCATGGAGAACCAACAAGTTGTAGCTTATGCCTCCAGACAGTTGAAGACTCATGAAGAGAATTATCCGACTCATGAATTGGAGTTGGCAGCTATTGTGTATGCACTGAAGATTTGGAGACATTACCTGTATGGGTCTCGTTTCGAAGTCTTTAGTGATCACAAAAGTTTGAAATATTTTTTTGATCAAAAGGAGTTGAATAACAGACAGAGAAGATGGGTGGAGTTTCTGAAAGATTATGACTTCGAATTGAAGTATCATCCGGGAAAGGCTAATGTTGTAGCCGATGCACTAAGTAGGAAATCCATTCATATAGCAGGGTTAATGATGCATGAAATGGAATTGTTGGAGTCTTTCCGGGACTTAAATTTGGATTCAAAGCCAAAAAGGAACCGGTTGGTGTTGAGCCACATGAGGATCTCTAGTTCCATAAGAGATTCTATTCGCTTAGCACAGGAAGTTGATGTGAAACTACAATCACAGAAAGTGTTGCCAGATTTTACCGAAGATAGTGATGGGGTTATTTGTTTCAACGGTAGGATCTGTGTGCCCGACGATGAGAGTATTAAAAGGCAAGTGCTAGAGGTAGCACACCGAAGTTTATTTTCCGTACATCCTGGGTCCACCAAGATGTATAGAGATTTAAAACAGATGTATTGGTGGCCGGGAATGAAGTTAGAAATTGCTGAATTCGTATCACAATGCTTAACTTGTCAAAAAGTTAAGATAGAACATCAGAAGCCTGCTGGTCTGTTACGGTCACTAGACGTGCCAGTATGGAAGTGGGAAGACATTTCTATGGATTTTGTAATGGCGTTGCCAAGGTCTCAAGCCGGTAACGACTCCATATGGGTAGTCGTGGATCGGTTAACCAAATCAGCTCATTTTATTCCAGCTCATTCGAGCAGTAAAGTATCCAAGTTAGCTGAGGTGTATTTGAAGAACATAGTAAGGTTACATGGGGTTCCTACCAGTATAGTGTCGGATCGAGATCCGAAATTCACTTCTCGATTTTGGAAAGCTCTTAATGAAGCGTTGGGAACTAAAGTACTTCTTAGTACCGCTTATCACCCGCAGACAGATGGTCAGACCGAGAGAACTATCCAGACATTGGGGGATATGCTTAGGGCTTCGGTACTCGATAACGGAAAGAAATGGGAGGATCATCTTCCATTGGTGGAATTCTCTTACAACAACAGTTATCATTCCAGTATCGGAATGGCACCTTTTGAAGCCTTGTATGGTAGGAAATGTAGAACTCCATTGTGTTGGTGGGAAGTTGGTGAGAACCGATTATTAGGACCTGAGATGATTCATGACACTACTGAAAAGATCCGCCAGATCAGGGAAAGAATGAAAGCTGCTCAGAGTAGGCAAAAGAGTTATGCCGACAAAAGGAGAAGGCCGTTAGAGTTTGAGTCGGGTGATCATGTGTTTTTGAGATTGTCACCAACAATTGGCACAGGTAGGGCATTACGGGTGAAGAAACTCAGTCCTCGGTATATTGGACCCTTCCAAATTATCGAGCGAGTTGGGCCTCTTGCATACCGTATCGCTTTGCCTCCACCATTGTCAAATCTACATGATGTATTCCATGTGTCTCAATTGCGGAAGTACATTCCCGATCCAAGTCAACAGTTAGATTTTGAAACGATTGACCTTCGACCAGACTTGTCTTTCAAACCTCATCCAAATTACATCATGGAACGTGGCGAGAGGACGCTACGGACGAAGTCGATTCCCATTGTCAAAGTGGTTTTGGATGGTTTTTCCGTCGAGGAAGCTACTTGGGAGTTGGAGGACGATATGCGGACTCAGTATCCGTATTTGTTTACTTGAGGTACGTTGTGTTTAATTTTGAGGACAAAATTCTTTTGAAGCCTTGTATGGTAGGAAATGTAGAACTCCATTGTGTTGGTGGGAAGTCGGTGAGAACCGATTATTAGGACCTGAGATGATTCATGACACTACTGAAAAGATCCGCCAGATCAGGGAAAGAATGAAAGCTGCTCAGAGTAGGCAAAAGAGTTATGCCGACAAAAGGAGAAGGCCGTTAGAGTTTGAGTCGGGTGATCATGTGTTTTTGAGATTGTCACCAACAATTGGCACAGGTAGGGCATTACGGGTGAAGAAACTCAGTCCTCGGTATATTGGACCCTTCCAAATTATCGAGCGAGTTGGGCCTCTTGCATACCGTATCGCTTTGCCTCCACCATTGTCAAATCTACATGATGTATTCCATGTGTCTCAATTGCGGAAGTACATTCCCGATCCAAGTCAACCGTTAGATTTTGAAACGATTGACCTTCGACCGGACTTGTCTTTCCAACCTCATCCAAATTACATCATGGAACGTGGCGAGAGGACGCTACGGACGAAGTCGATTCCCATTGTCAAAGTGGTTTGGGATGGTTTTTCCGTCGAGGAAGCTACTTGGGAGTTGGAGGACGATATGCGGACTCAGTATCCGTATTTGTTTACTTGAGGTACGTTGTGTTTAATTTTGAGGACAAAATTCTTTTAAGTGGGGGAGAATGTAACATCCTCAAAATAATTAGGCGAATTATTTGAATATTAACCCAATTGAATTAATTTGGTACTTAATTGGTAAAATTATTGAGTGCTAAAATTAATTATTGGCTGTCACAGGATCGTTAACCGAATAATACGCGTCAAGGAAGTTTTGGAATCGAAATAAGAGATTTAGATCAATATGGTAATTGGCCACGTTACCACTTATATATTAATAAATATATATATATATATATATATATATATATATATATATATATATATATATATATGTGTGTGTAAGTGTGAGAGAATAAAAAGAAAGAAAGGTCCACGAGAGAGAGAAGAGAAACAGAGGAAGAAAAGAAGAGAAAAGAAGAGAAAAGAAGAGAAAGAAGAAGAGAAAGGAAGAAGAAAAAGTGAAGCCCACCCCTCCAAATTTCAGCACCATCATCATCTACCCTCCATTACCAAACCCTCAAAGCTTGGTAAGTTTTCATCCGTTTTTCCCCAACTTATGGACCTACGAATTTTATGATGATTTTGATGGAAATTGTTGAAATCTTGGGTTGTGTGATGAAATTGATGATTGAATCACGCTTAGGATCGAAGTCAAGAGCGATTGAACGCGATTGGAAGCTCGAACTGAAGTTAGGAGCGGTTCGGTGTTGATTGGGTTCGATTCGGTGATTTTGACATCTCGGTGATTTCGGCTCGGCAACGACTCTCGCTTCAAGGGTGAGTTTTACTCACGCTTAGGATGTTTTTGTGTCTCGATAAATTTTATGTGATGTGATTCCGAGAGCTTTTGACTTGAAAACCGCTATTTGGAAAAATATGTCGCTTTTGATAAAATTCGTTTCGATTGAGTTTTTGATTGAATTGATTGATTGTGTGCTATTGGTTGGGTTTGTTTTGCTGGTTGTTAAATCTGTTTTCAGTCGGAACGAGAATCGGAATTGAGCGGAATAGCGAATTTCGCAAGAGAACGGAAAAACTGCACTTTTCTGCAGAGGGTCGCGTCGCGACCCGTTCCCATCGCGTCGCGACCTGGCCCAGTTTTGTCACGCAAAAAGTTTCTGTCGCTTTTCGCGTCGCGACGGTAGCAGTTCGCGTCGCGACGCTTTGCAGATTTTTCAACAACTGTACACTGTTTTTGTTTTCGCAATATCATTTGATCCGGGAACCTGATTGAGGTGTTCTAAGATGCGTTGGAAAGCTTATTCAGAGGCCTAACTGAATATTATATTTTTAAGGTAAAACTGAACTGTTTTGGAGTTGTAAATTGTGTTCGAAAAGCGGTAAATTAGTACCCGAGAGAGAACTTAATCTTTTTCTTAATCGAAACTGAATGTTCGAGTATTGGTATGAATGTAAACGGACCTTGAGTTCATATGATTGTAGATATATGTTTATATATCGAGTTGGGTGACGACCCATGTGTAACATACTAGGCGGGGCAGTCATGATCCCCTTCCCTAGGCTCCATGCCAATAGGAGAATGTACTATTGGTAGGGGGGTTCACCGGTATTAGCAATGTTCTGCAGTCGGTGTTATGTTAAAGATTGATGTACGATACACCGGGATTAGCAATGTTCTGCAGTCGGTGCCGTACTTTGTTTATTTTACGACATTCCGGGAGTAGCAATGTTTTGCAGTCGGTGTCGTGTTAAGCCATAAAAGAACTAATAAATGAACCGAGAGTGTTAGTAGGGGTCTCGGTAGAACTCACTGAGATTTTATCTCACTGTTTAAATGTTGTTGTTTTACAGAGACACAGGGACAGAGGAAACCCAAGAGGCACGAGTAGGTTGGGTTCGGACTGGTTGCGGATAACTTAGCATTATGTTTAAGTTTACATTTCCTTTTGTTGTCTATGTACCGCAACACTACGGCTTTAGTGTAAATCATTTTTATTTTCCGCTTTCTTGTATGATACTGAGCACAATAGTCGCTGAATTTTATGGTCTTATGTGTATTAAGACTGCTTGGTTGTCGTCCAGTGAAAACTATTTTGCAGTGTTCAGTATTTATGCAGGAATTTTATATCTCTGATGTGTTACTAATGTGCACTTGGGTATTTTTAATAAATAAAAATACCGGGGTGTTACAATGCACTCATGATCTTCTCTACCCCCCATGTAGAGTTTTTGCCTTCCGTGGGAATCGAACCATGTACCCTGAGACTTAGGTACATGCTCAATGCATTCCCACTACCAATTGAACTACCTTTTTTTGTAACATCCTGGGCCATTTTCTTACTTAGTAGGCTACCCAGCGATGCACTCATGATCTTCTCTAACCCCCATATAGAGTTTTTGCCTTCCGTGGGAATCGAACCATGTACCCTGGGGCTCAAGTACATGCTTCGATTCCCACGGAAGGCAAAAACTCCACAGGGGCGTGGAGAAGGTCATGAGTGACAGTGCCAATGCCATAAGCCGAAAATGAGTAGGTAAAAGGGTTGGGCTGTTACAAAAATCCTATCTTCACTAGTTCAATTATTTACTCCCAAACTACTAACAGTAGCAAAAAGGTTTGACAAAAGGGATGGCGGCTTTCTCAACCATTACCAAAAACACCAAACTACCCATTTATAAAATATTAGATGGGAAAATATCTTTACTATTATAAATGGGTATTTTGATTTTTTTTTTCTAAATCTTTTTTTATCTTTCTTTTGAGTTTCAAAGGGTAAACATTACATTTTGTTGATATTATTTTATTTTTTTTATTTCTTACGGGGAAATGTAACACGTTGTCGATATAATCATTTTTTGAGCCGCGACAAGAAAGTACTAGAGATTGTCGAAAAAATTAGTTTTTATATTTTATTTTTTAGTTTCAGCGGGTATACATAATATATAAATGCTATAATTTCATTTAATTTTTTATTGTAGATCGTTACACATTATCAGAATAATTATTTTATGTTTTGCATTTGATTCAATGGGAAAAAGTTACATGTTGCTATCATAATATTACCAAAAATGTCAAATGAAGAAAATATTTTACAATAGTAAAATTTTTTTTTTATTAATAACTTAAAAATTTTATTATAAATGAAATTTATCTAAATTTATTTATAAAAAGAATATGATATTATACGCACATGTATAGTTTTAGTTACTTATGAACAACGTTATTGTAGTCCAAGTGTGTGGTGTAAGTTTAGCTGGGGTCCAAGTTAGTAACTTTGCAATATCAAATTTTGTCGGTTCCATGCAGTCATTAAATGCTTTTTCTGTCAACAAAGTCATTAAATGCTGTCCTTCAACAGCTCGTGTTTTACTGCTAGTAATAATAACACTCCTCTTACCGAAAAAAGTAATAATATTAATAACCATAATATTTAGGTGTTCCAATAAAATAATTATTTTTTATATATAATCCTTCCGTCTTTAGTACTCCCTTCGGTCTTTAGCGAAAAACAACCTTAATTTGGCCAACTCAAATATACGTCAATTAGTCAAGAAATTTAACTCTATTTAATATCATTATTTCAAAAATATTGCTTGTTAATTGTCCTCGTGTTTCCCAAGATATGTTCCCAAGATAAAAAGTGTCATTTTAATAAAAACTAGGCTAAATAGCACTTTTGGTTCTTTATCTTTGCTTCAGATTTCAGTTTGGTCCTTTATTTTTTTTTTGGTCCGTTTTGGTCCTTTATCTTTCATTTGCGTTTCACTTTGGTCCTTTATCATTTTTTTGGTCCGTTTTGGTCCTTTATGTTTCATTTTCGTTTCATTTTGGTCCCTCACGTTATTATTTAATTCAATTAAAACATTAAAACAATTAAAACAATTAATTCAATTAAAACAATTAAAAAAAATTAGGGAAATTACTCCCCCACCGTGAACCACCGTGAACCACCGTCAGCCACCAACAACCACCAACAACCACCACCCACCACCACCACCTCCCAAACCCAGATCTGGTTCGCCTAACCACCACCCACCCAACCACCACCCAACCACCCCCAAATCGCAAGCCAGTCCACCCCCGAAACGCAAGCCAAATCCAAAACGGACCAAAACGTGGAAATGCCCAGAAACGTGGAAATGCCCAGGAACATTTTCATCATGAACATCTCATCCCCCAACATCTCATTACAGAAAAACGCATTGAAAAATAATTCCCAGTTCATCTTCAAACAAAAACGAAAACGAAATCGAACTCAAAAAGCTGAAACGCGAAATCGAAATAGAACTCAGATTTTGAAGGTTGATGATTTGGGCGTTTGATTTTGTTCTAGATTTGTTCCAACGACAGTTTCGTTTCCAGATCTGTTTCCGAATGCGACAGGTTCGCAGTTGAGAACTTGTAATCGCTGAGAAATTCATCTCCTTCGTTTCCAGAAATTCATCTCCTTCATCTCCTTCGTTTCCAGAAATTCAATTAATTCAGTTTCGTTTCTCTCTCTCACCCAGAAATTCATCTCCTTCTTCTCCTTCGTTTCCAAAAATGTTGGTGACTCACGGTGAGGGGGGGGGGGGGGTTCACGGTGGGGGACCAAAATATTGTTTTAATTGTTTTAAAATAATTTTGTTGTAATTGTTTTAATTGTTTTAATGTTTTAATTGAATTAAATAATAACGTGAGTGACCAAAATGAAACGAAAATGAAACATAAAGGACCAAAACGGACCAAAAAAAAGATAAAGGACCAAAGTGAAACGAAAATGAAAGATAAAGGACCAAAACGGACCCAAAAAAATATAAAGGACCAAAGTGAAATCTGGAGCAAAGATAAAGGACCAAAAGTGCTATTTAGCCTAAAAACTACCTTCACAATATAAGAGATAAGCCCCCACATCACACATACTACTACTACTACAAAGGAATGACTTGAAATAAACTACTTTTATTAAATAAGAATAAAAGTTTAACTTCTTTCTAAAATTGTCCTTTCAATAATTGATGATTTACACTCCTAATTAAAAACAACATTTTAATTACACACTTAAGTAAGCGTAAAGTTTGGATTCATCATTAAATACACCTTAAAAATTGTGTTTGTTTCTTATGTTGTGGACCCCTAAAAAGAACTATTCGTCTATTTGTGGTAGTAGTATAGCTTATTATTAGTATATTAAAGCAAGACAGTTAAACTAATTTAATTAACTTCTTAATAAATGTGAAGTTGGGTACTTTTACTTATTGATAAGTCCAAATGGAGTATAATTAGAGCTTTTTTTTGACAAATTTATTTGTTCCATTTTTTATGATATTTTCAAAGTTTTTATTGCATTACTTTTTATTGAAAAATACAAACCACATAATCAACCTAATATCTTGCAGAAATTAAATTATTTAAAATAATAATGTCACTAATATAAATATGTGTAACTACTACTCCCTCCGTCTCAATTCTTCTGATGTTTTAGCAAATGACAAATGGAATAAGAAAACATTAGCTAGGTAAATATGTAGACTAAAATACCGCCATATGATACTTTGGCCACTCTAAAAAGTCTTACACTTCCAAAGTATGTGTGTATCATTAGTTGGAAGTTGGAATATTCACTCTTGGAAACTCAAAACTTCTTCAATAAGTGGAGAGATGTTAGTTTTGGTATTGGTAGCTAATAAAGACTCAATTATACTAGTCTCTTGATTCATTATGAATACAGTTGAAACTGATTAAATTAACATTGCTTTATAAAATATCAAAAGTTTGAGGACCCAATTCTAAAACTAAAGTACAAGACGGATGGAGTATTTATCAACTAACTCTTTAAAAAATTAATGGGCTAACCAAATTATCAATTTGCTCTTTTAATTTTTTCTTTGTTGAGGGCAAATATGGAAACTTATTATTATTCAACATCATATTTTATTTTTCTTCACTTTCTCACCTTATCTTTTAAAGTTTTTATCTCACATTTAAAACTCACTCTTTTATCTCTCTCTCTCACTCTTATCTTTCTGAAATCTCTCTCTCTCTCTCTCTCTCTCTCTCTCTCTCTTCACATTTTATTTTTTATTCTATCTACTGTCTATTTAATCAAAGTACTAACCATCAACTATCTAATTTTCAACTGTCAACTACCTATGTAATCAACTCAACCACTACCAAAAATACCAAACTACCCATTTATAAAATATTGGATGGGAAAATATCTTTACTATTATAAATGGGTATTTTGATTTTTTTTTATAAATCTTTTTTTATCTTTCTTTTAAGTTTTAACGAGTTAACATTACATTTTGTTCATATTATTTTATTTTTTTTATTTTTTACGGGAAAATGTAACACGTTGTGGATATAATCAATTTTTGGGCCGCGACAAGAAAGTACTAAATATTATAATTGCTATAATTTCATTTAATTTTTTATTGTAGAACGTTACACATTATCAGAATAATTATTTTATATTTTGCATTTGATTCAACCGGAAAAAGTTACATGTTGCTATCCTAATTTTATCAAAAATGTCAAATGAAGAAAATATTTTACAATTGTAAAAATTTTGCTTATTAATAACTTAAAAATTTTAATATAAATGAATTTTATCTAAATTTATTTATAAAAAGAATATGATATTATACGCACGGGTATAGTTTTAGTTACTTATGAACAACGTTATTGTAGTACAAGTGTGTGGTGTAAGTTTAGCTGGGGTCCAAGTCAGTAACTTAGTAATATTAAATTTTGTCGGTTCCATGCAGTCATTAAATGCTTTTTTCCTTAACAAAGTCATTAAATACTGTCCTTCAACAACTCGTGTTTTTTTTGGTAAACCAAGGTATCCTCCACGTAGATTATGGAGACTAATCCTTCGAAGTATCTGAGATCCATTTAAGGGGTTGACCTCTCCCAACAAATATTTTTCCATACGCACCGGTCAGAGATCGAACCCAAGACCAAATGGTTTCAACAGCTCATGTTTTACTGCTAGTAATAATAGCACTCCTCTTACCGAAAAAAGTAATAATATTAATAACACCCCAATTAATGTTGTTTCTTTGTTAACAAAGTCTTTAAATGCTGTCCCACAAAAAATGATCTCAACAGCTTGCCTTATTGCTAGTAAATAGTAATAATAGCACATACCTAATTTTTTACAAATATTATTGAGATACAAATGAATATGAATATCATCTTTAAATGCTGTCCCACAGAAATTGTTCTTTCTTTGTTACATTTACATATCATCTTTTAATAGTTTTTTACTCAACTCCTCTAATCCAGCACTTACATAGTACTATCATATTTAGTGATTTTTATTACTAGGTACAAGTACCACTTAAGTATTACCATCAATATAGCCACTGTTGGTAATTAGTGTGTAGTTATTAGAGGGGATAGTGAAGTTCGAGTCTCATACGCCTACTTTTCACCAATAACTAGAGCAATACCCGTGCATTTGCACCAGTAGTTATAGTATATTTTAATTAATTAGATAGAGATTATAATTTTTTTTATCAACATATGGAGATTATACATGAAAATATAATTTTTTTAACATAAATTATGTATTTTAAGACGATATTTGATATAAGGTAGGTATTTTTTAATATAAATTGTTGTCAACAAATTTTATGAGAGTGAAAATATGATTTTGCAAAAGTGATATCAATGAAAGAAATATTGTTAAAAATCTATTGTTGAAAAAATTTGTAAATATATTTTCAGGTATTTATATTAGAGTAATACATTATATTTCGCTATACTTAGTAATAATAAATATAATACATTTTAATATTCAATTTAAGGGTAAAAATATTAGTAAGATACAAATGAATGTGGTGAAACATAAATCAAAGCAAAAATCACTACCCATTATTATTTTCTTCATCAACTAATTATTCATAAATTAAAATTAAGGATATCAATGAAAATCAAAATATAAGTAAAGTCAAATAAATTTAATTTAAAATTTCGTTTGAAAGAAGAAAAAATTGAAAGTCGTTCTTACTTTTTAAAAAATAAAGAAAAGAAAACTAATTGAAAAATATAGTATCCATAGAAAAAAAAACAGACGTTTTATTTAAAAAAAAATTAAAATAAATTTATTTAAAAACAGACGTTTTATTTTTATTATTTTAAAAATGATTAAAATAACTTTTGGTGTCTCAATATACCATATAATGTAACTAAATATTAGATAAATAATACATTATATTTTTTCTTTTCAAAAAATAATTAGAGTAAATACCCTAATTCAAATAATACTCAATATTTTATTTATTTAAAAGTCCAACGAATGGTTTAACATGTGGGTGACGACCCATGTGTAACATACTAGGCGGGGCAGTCATGATCCCCTTCCCTAGGCTCCATGCCAATAGGAGAATGTACTATTGGTAGGGGGGTTCACCGGTATTAGCAATGTTCTGCAGTCGGTGTTATGTTAAAGATTGTTGTACGATACACCGGGATTAGCAATGTTCTGCAGTCGGTGCCGTACTTTGTTTATTTTACGACATTCCGGGAGTAGCAATGTTTTGCAGTCGGTGTCGTGTTAAGCCATAAAAGAACTAATAAATGAACCGAGAGTGTTAGTAGGGGTCTCGGTAGAACTCACTGAGATTTTATCTCACTGTTTAAATGTTGTTGTTTTACAGAGACACAGGGACAGAGGAAACCCAAGAGGCACGAGTAGGTTGGGTTCGGACTGGTTGCGGATAACTTAGCATTATGTTTAAGTTTACATTTCCTTTTGTTGTCTATGTACCGCAACACTACGACTTTAGTGTAAATCATTTTTATTTTCCGCTTTCTTGTATGATACTGAGCACAATAGTCGCTGAATTTTATGGTCTTATGTGTATTAAGACTGCTTGGTTGTCGTCCAGTGAAAACTATTTTGCAGTGTTCAGTATTTATGCAGGAATTTTATATCTCTGATGTGTTACTAATGTGCACTTGGGTACTTTTTAATAAATAAAAATACCGGGGTGTTACAATGCACTCATGATCTTCTCTACCCCCCATGTAGAGTTTTTGCCTTCCGTGGGAATCGAACCATGTACCCTGAGACTTAGGTACATGCTCAATGCATTCCCACTACCAATTGAACTACCTTTTTTTGTAACATCCTGGGCCATTTTCTTACTTAGTAGGCTACCCAGCGATGCACTCATGATCTTCTCTACCCCCCATATAGAGTTTTTGCCTTCCGTGGGAATCGAACCATGTACCCTGGGGCTCAAGTACATGCTTCGATTCCCACGGAAGGCAAAAACTCCACAGGGGCGTGGAGAAGGTCATGAGTGACAGTGCCAATGCCATAAGCCGAAAATGAGTAGGTAAAAGGGTTGGGCTGTTACAAAAATCCTATCTTCACTAGTTCAATTATTTACTCCCAAACTACTAACAGTAGCAAAAAGGTTTGACAAAAGGGATGGCGGCTTTCTCAACCATTACCAAAAACACCAAACTACCGATTTATAAAATATTAGATGGGAAAATATCTTTACTATTATAAATGGGTATTTTGATTTTTTTTTTCTAAATCTTTTTTTATCTTTCTTTTGAGTTTCAAAGGGTAAACATTACATTTTGTTGATATTATTTTATTTTTTTTATTTCTTACGGGGAAATGTAACACGTTGTCGATATAATCATTTTTTGAGCCGCGACAAGAAAGTACTAGAGATTGTCGAAAAAATTAGTTTTTATATTTTATTTTTTAGTTTCAGCGGGTATACATAATATATAAATGCTATAATTTCATTTAATTTTTTATTGTAGATCGTTACACATTATCAGAATAATTATTTTATGTTTTGCATTTGATTCAATGGGAAAAAGTTACATGTTGCTATCATAATATTACCAAAAATGTCAAATGAAGAAAATATTTTACAATAGTAAAATTTTTTTTTTATTAATAACTTAAAAATTTTATTATAAATGAAATTTATCTAAATTTATTTATAAAAAGAATATGATATTATACGCACATGTATAGTTTTAGTTACTTATGAACAACGTTATTGTAGTCCAAGTGTGTGGTGTAAGTTTAGCTGGGGTCCAAGTTAGTAACTTTGCAATATCAAATTTTGTCGGTTCCATGCAGTCATTAAATGCTTTTTCTGTCAACAAAGTCATTAAATGCTGTCCTTCAACAGCTCGTGTTTTACTGCTAGTAATAATAACACTCCTCTTACCGAAAAAAGTAATAATATTAATAACCATAATATTTAGGTGTTCCAATAAAATAATTATTTTTTATATATAATCCTTCCGTCTTTAGTACTCCCTTCGGTCTTTAGCGAAAAACAACCTTAATTTGGCCAACTCAAATATACGTCAATTAGTCAAGAAATTTAACTCTATTTAATATCATTATTTCAAAAATATTGCTTGTTAATTGTCCTCGTGTTTCCCAAGATATGTTCCCAAGATAAAAAGTGTCATTTTAATAAAAACTAGGCTAAATAGCACTTTTGGTTCTTTATCTTTGCTTCAGATTTCAGTTTGGTCCTTTATTTTTTTTTTGGTCCGTTTTGGTCCTTTATCTTTCATTTGCGTTTCACTTTGGTCCTTTATCATTTTTTTGGTCCGTTTTGGTCCTTTATGTTTCATTTTCGTTTCATTTTGGTCCCTCACGTTATTATTTAATTCAATTAAAACATTAAAACAATTAAAACAATTAATTCAATTAAAATAATTAAAAAAAATTAGGGAAATTACTCCCCCACCGTGAACCACCGTGAACCACCGTCAGCCACCAACAACCACCAACAACCACCACCCACCACCACCACCTCCCAAACCCAGATCTGGTTCGCCTAACCACCACCCACCCAACCACCACCCAACCACCCCCAAATCGCAAGCCAGTCCACCCCCGAAACGCAAGCCAAATCCAAAACGGACCAAAACGTGGAAATGCCCAGAAACGTGGAAATGCCCAGGAACATTTTCATCATGAACATCTCATCCCCCAACATCTCATTACAGAAAAACGCATTGAAAAATAATTCCCAGTTCATCTTCAAACAAAAACGAAAACGAAATCGAACTCAAAAAGCAGAAACGCGAAATCGAAATAGAACTCAGATTTTGAAGGTTGATGATTTGGGCGTTTGATTTTGTTCTAGATTTGTTCCAGCGACAGTTTCGTTTCCAGATCTGTTTCCGAATGCGACAGGTTCGCAGTTGAGAACTTGTAATCGCTGAGAAATTCATCTCCTTCGTTTCCAGAAATTCTTCTCCTTCATCTCCTTCGTTTCCAGAAATTCAATTAATTCAGTTTCGTTTCTCTCTCTCTCACCCAGAAATTCATCTCCTTCTTCTCCTTCGTTTCCAAAAATGTTGGTGACTCACGGTGAGGGGGGGGGGGGTTCACGGTGGGGGACCAAAATATTGTTTTAATTGTTTTAAAATAATTTTGTTGTAATTGTTTTAATTGTTTTAATGTTTTAATTGAATTAAATAATAACGTGAGTGACCAAAATGAAACGAAAATGAAACATAAAGGACCAAAACGGACCAAAAAAAAGATAAAGGACCAAAGTGAAACGAAAATGAAAGATAAAGGACCAAAACGGACCCAAAAAAATATAAAGGACCAAAGTGAAATCTGGAGCAAAGATAAAGGACCAAAAGTGCTATTTAGCCTAAAAACTACCTTCACAATATAAGAGATAAGCCCCCACATCACACATACTACTACTACTACAAAGGAATGACTTGAAATAAACTACTTTTATTAAATAAGAATAAAAGTTTAACTTCTTTCTAAAATTGTCCTTTCAATAATTGATGATTTACACTCCTAATTAAAAACAACATTTTAATTACACACTTAAGTAAGCGTAAAGTTTGGATTCATCATTAAATACACCTTAAAAATTGTGTTTGTTTCTTATGTTGTGGACCCCTAAAAAGAACTATTCGTCTATTTGTGGTAGTAGTATAGCTTATTATTAGTATATTAAAGCAAGACAGTTAAACTAATTTAATTAACTTCTTAATAAATGTGAAGTTGGGTACTTTTACTTATTGATAAGTCCAAATGGAGTATAATTAGAGCTTTTTTTTGACAAATTTATTTGTTCCATTTTTTATGATATTTTCAAAGTTTTTATTGCATTACTTTTTATTGAAAAATACAAACCACATAATCAACCTAATATCTTGCAGAAATTAAATTATTTAAAATAATAATGTCACTAATATAAATATGTGTAACTACTACTCCCTCCGTCTCAATTCTTCTGATGTTTTAGCAAATGACAAATGGAATAAGAAAACATTAGCTAGGTAAATATGTAGACTAAAATACCGCCATATGATACTTTGGCCACTCTAAAAAGTCTTACACTTCCAAAGTATGTGTGTATCATTAGTTGGAAGTTGGAATATTCACTCTTGGAAACTCAAAACTTCTTCAATAAGTGGAGAGATGTTAGTTTTGGTATTGGTAGCTAATAAAGACTCAATTATACTAGTCTCTTGATTCATTATGAATACAGTTGAAACTGATTAAATTAACATTGCTTTATAAAATATCAAAAGTTTGAGGACCCAATTCTAAAACTAAAGTACAAGACGGATGGAGTATTTATCAACTAACTCTTTCAAAAAATAATGGGCTAACCAAATTATCAATTTGCTCTTTTAATTTTTTCTTTGTTGAGGGCAAATATGGAAACTTATTATTATTCAACATCATATTTTATTTTTCTTCACTTTCTCACCTTATCTTTTAAAGTTTTTATCTCACATTTAAAACTCACTCTTTTATCTCTCTCTCTCACTCTTATCTTTCTGAAATCTCTCTCTCTCTCTCTCTCTTCACATTTTATTTTTTATTCTATCTACTGTCTATTTAATCAAAGTACTAACCATCAACTATCTAATTTTCAACTGTCAACTACCTATGTAATCAACTCAACCACTACCAAAAATACCAAACTACCCATTTATAAAATATTGGATGGGAAAATATCTTTACTATTATAAATGGGTATTTTGATTTTTTTTTATAAATCTTTTTTTATCTTTCTTTTAAGTTTTAACGAGTTAACATTACATTTTGTTCATATTATTTTATTTTTTTTATTTTTTACGGGAAAATGTAACACGTTGTGGATATAATCAATTTTTGGGCCGCGACAAGAAAGTACTAAATATTATAATTGCTATAATTTCATTTAATTTTTTATTGTAGAACGTTACACATTATCAGAATAATTATTTTATATTTTGCATTTGATTCAACCGGAAAAAGTTACATGTTGCTATCCTAATTTTATCAAAAATGTCAAATGAAGAAAATATTTTACAATTGTAAAAATTTTGCTTATTAATAACTTAAAAATTTTAATATAAATGAATTTTATCTAAATTTATTTATAAAAAGAATATGATATTATACGCACGGGTATAGTTTTAGTTACTTATGAACAACGTTATTGTAGTACAAGTGTGTGGTGTAAGTTTAGCTGGGGTCCAAGTCAGTAACTTAGTAATATTAAATTTTGTCGGTTCCATGCAGTCATTAAATGCTTTTTTCCTTAACAAAGTCATTAAATACTGTCCTTCAACAACTCGTGTTTTTTTTTGGTAAACCAAGGTATCCTCCACGTAGATTATGGAGACTAATCCTTCGAAGTATCTGAGATCCATTTAAGGGGTTGACCTCTCCCAACAAATATTTTTCCATACGCACCGGTCAGAGATCGAACCCAAGACCAAATGGTTTCAACAGCTCATGTTTTACTGCTAGTAATAATAGCACTCCTCTTACCGAAAAAAGTAATAATATTAATAACACTCCAATTAATGTTGTTTCTTTGTTAACAAAGTCTTTAAATGCTGTCCCACAAAAAATGATCTCAACAGCTTGCCTTATTGCTAGTAAATAGTAATAATAGCACATACCTAATTTTTTACAAATATTATTGAGATACAAATGAATATGAATATCATCTTTAAATGCTGTCCCACAGAAATTGTTCTTTCTTTGTTACATTTACATATCATCTTTTAATAGTTTTTTACTCAACTCCTCTAATCCAGCACTTACATAGTACTATCATATTTAGTGATTTTTATTACTAGGTACAAGTACCACTTAAGTATTACCATCAATATAGCCACTGTTGGTAATTAGTGTGTAGTTATTAGAGGGGATAGTGAAGTTCGAGTCTCATACGCCTACTTTTCACCAATAACTAGAGCAATACCCGTGCATTTGCACCAGTAGTTATAGTATATTTTAATTAATTAGATAGAGATTATAATTTTTTTTATCAACATATGGAGATTATACATGAAAATATAATTTTTTTAACATAAATTATGTATTTTAAGACGATATTTGATATAAGGTAGGTATTTTTTAATATAAATTGTTGTCAACAAATTTTATGAGAGTGAAAATATGATTTTGCAAAAGTGATATCAATGAAAGAAATATTGTTAAAAATCTATTGTTGAAAAAATTTGTAAATATATTTTCAGGTATTTATATTAGAGTAATACATTATATTTCGCTATACTTAGTAATAATAAATATAATACATTTTAATATTCAATTTAAGGGTAAAAATATTAGTAAGATACAAATGAATGTGGTGAAACATAAATCAAAGCAAAAATCACTACCCATTATTATTTTCTTCATCAACTAATTATTCATAAATTAAAATTAAGGATATCAATGAAAATCAAAAAATATAAGTAAAGTCAAATAAATTTAATTTAAAATTTCGTTTGAAAGAAGAAAAAATTGAAAGTCGTTCTTACTTTTTAAAAAATAAAGAAAAGAAAACTAATTGAAAAATATAGTATCCATAGAAAAAAAAACAGACGTTTTATTTAAAAAAAAATTAAAATAAATTTATTTAAAAACAGACGTTTTATTTTTATTATTTTAAAAATGATTAAAATAACTTTTGGTGTCTCAATATACCATATAATGTAACTAAATATTAGATAAATAATACATTATATTTTTTCTTTTCAAAAAATAATTAGAGTAAATACCCTAATTCAAATAATACTCAATATTTTATTTATTTAAAAGTCCAACGAATGGTTTAACATGTGGGTGACGACCCATGTGTAACATACTAGGCGGGGCAGTCATGATCCCCTTCCCTAGGCTCCATGCCAATAGGAGAATGTACTATTGGTAGGGGGGGTTCACCGGTATTAGCAATGTTCTGCAGTCGGTGTTATGTTAAAGATTGTTGTACGATACACCGGGATTAGCAATGTTCTGCAGTCGGTGCCGTACTTTGTTTATTTTACGACATTCCGGGAGTAGCAATGTTTTGCAGTCGGTGTCGTGTTAAGCCATAAAAGAACTAATAAATGAACCGAGAGTGTTAGTAGGGGTCTCGGTAGAACTCACTGAGATTTTATCTCACTGTTTAAATGTTGTTGTTTTACAGAGACACAGGGACAGAGGAAACCCAAGAGGCACGAGTAGGTTGGGTTCGGACTGGTTGCGGATAACTTAGCATTATGTTTAAGTTTACATTTCCTTTTGTTGTCTATGTACCGCAACACTACGACTTTAGTGTAAATCATTTTTATTTTCCGCTTTCTTGTATGATACTGAGCACAATAGTCGCTGAATTTTATGGTCTTATGTGTATTAAGACTGCTTGGTTGTCGTCCAGTGAAAACTATTTTGCAGTGTTCAGTATTTATGCAGGAATTTTATATCTCTGATGTGTTACTAATGTGCACTTGGGTATTTTTAATAAATAAAAATACCGGGGTGTTACAATGCACTCATGATCTTCTCTACCCCCCATGTAGAGTTTTTGCCTTCCGTGGGAATCGAACCATGTACCCTGAGACTTAGGTACATGCTCAATGCATTCCCACTACCAATTGAACTACCTTTTTTTGTAACATCCTGGGCAATTTTCATACTTAGTAGGCTACCCAGCGATGCACTCATGATCTTCTCTACCCCCCATATAGAGTTTTTGCCTTCCGTGGGAATCGAACCATGTACCCTGGGGCTCAAGTACATGCTTCGATTCCCACGGAAGGCAAAAACTCCACAGGGGCGTGGAGAAGGTCATGAGTGACAGTGCCAATGCCATAAGCCGAAAATGAGTAGGTAAAAGGGTTGGGCTGTTACAAAAATCCTATCTTCACTAGTTCAATTATTTACTCCCAAACTACTAACAGTAGCAAAAAGGTTTGACAAAAGGGATGGCGGCTTTCTCAACCATTACCAAAAACACCAAACTACCGATTTATAAAATATTAGATGGGAAAATATCTTTACTATTATAAATGGGTATTTTGATTTTTTTTTTCTAAATCTTTTTTTATCTTTCTTTTGAGTTTCAAAGGGTAAACATTACATTTTGTTGATATTATTTTATTTTTTTTATTTCTTACGGGGAAATGTAACACGTTGTCGATATAATCATTTTTTGAGCCGCGACAAGAAAGTACTAGAGATTGTCGAAAAAATTAGTTTTTATATTTTATTTTTTAGTTTCAGCGGGTATACATAATATATAAATGCTATAATTTCATTTAATTTTTTATTGTAGATCGTTACACATTATCAGAATAATTATTTTATGTTTTGCATTTGATTCAATGGGAAAAAGTTACATGTTGCTATCATAATATTACCAAAAATGTCAAATGAAGAAAATATTTTACAATAGTAAAAATTTTTTTTTATTAATAACTTAAAAATTTTATTATAAATGAAATTTATCTAAATTTATTTATAAAAAGAATATGATATTATACGCACATGTATAGTTTTAGTTACTTATGAACAACGTTATTGTAGTCCAAGTGTGTGGTGTAAGTTTAGCTGGGGTCCAAGTTAGTAACTTTGCAATATCAAATTTTGTCGGTTCCATGCAGTCATTAAATGCTTTTTCTGTCAACAAAGTCATTAAATGCTGTCCTTCAACAGCTCGTGTTTTACTGCTAGTAATAATAACACTCCTCTTACCGAAAAAAGTAATAATATTAATAACCATAATATTTAGGTGTTCCAATAAAATAATTATTTTTTATATATAATCCTTCCGTCTTTAGTACTCCCTTCGGTCTTTAGCGAAAAACAACCTTAATTTGGCCAACTCAAATATACGTCAATTAGTCAATAAATTTAACTCTATTTAATATCATTATTTCAAAAATATTGCTTGTTAATTGTCCTCGTGTTTCCCAAGATATGTTCCCAAGATAAAAAGTGTCATTTTAATAAAAACTAGGCTAAATAGCACTTTTGGTTCTTTATCTTTGCTTCAGATTTCAGTTTGGTCCTTTATTTTTTTTTTTGGTCCGTTTTGGTCCTTTATCTTTCATTTGCGTTTGACTTTGGTCCTTTATCATTTTTTTGGTCCGTTTTGGTCCTTTATGTTTCATTTTCGTTTCATTTTGGTCCCTCACGTTATTATTTAATTCAATTAAAACATTAAAACAATTAAAACAATTAATTCAATTAAAACAATTAAAAAAAATTAGGGAAATTACTCCCCCACCGTGAACCACCGTCAGCCACCAACAACCACCAACAACCACCACCCACCACCACCACCTCCCAAACCCAGATCTGGTTCGCCTAACCACCACCCACCCAACCACCCCCAAATCGCAAGCCAGTCCACCCCCGAAACGCAAGCCAAATCCAAAACGGACCAAAACGTGGAAATGCCCAGAAACGTGGAAATGCCCAAGAACATTTTCATCATGAACATCTCATCCCCCAACATCTCATTACAGAAAAACGCATTGAAAAATAATTCCCAGTTCATCTTCAAACAAAAACGAAAACGAAATCGAACTCAAAAAGCTGAAACGCGAAATCGAAATAGAACTCAGATTTTGAAGGTTGATGATTTGGGCGTTTGATTTTGTTCTAGATTTGTTCCAGCGACAGTTTCGTTTCCAGATCTGTTTCCGAATGCGACAGGTTCGCAGTTGAGAACTTGTAATCGCTGAGAAATTCATCTCCTTCGTTTCCAGAAATTCTTCTCCTTCATCTCCTTCGTTTCCAGAAATTCAATTAATTCAGTTTCGTTTCTCTCTCTCTCACCCAGAAATTCATCTCCTTCTTCTCCTTCGTTTCCAAAAATGTTGGTGACTCACGGTGAGGGGGGGGGGGGTTCACGGTGGGGGACCAAAATATTGTTTTAATTGTTTTAAAATAATTTTGTTGTAATTGTTTTAATTGTTTTAATGTTTTAATTGAATTAAATAATAACCTGAGTGACCAAAATGAAACGAAAATGAAACATAAAGGACCAAAACGGACCAAAAAAAAGATAAAGGACCAAAGTGAAACGAAAATGAAAGATAAAGGACCAAAACGGACCCAAAAAAATATAAAGGACCAAAGTGAAATCTGGAGCAAAGATAAAGGACCAAAAGTGCTATTTAGCCTAAAAACTACCTTCACAATATAAGAGATAAGCCCCCACATCACACATACTACTACTACTACAAAGGAATGACTTGAAATAAACTACTTTTATTAAATAAGAATAAAAGTTTAACTTCTTTCTAAAATTGTCCTTTCAATAATTGATGATTTACACTCCTAATTAAAAACAACATTTTAATTACACACTTAAGTAAGCGTAAAGTTTGGATTCATCATTAAATACACCTTAAAAATTGTGTTTGTTTCTTATGTTGTGGACCCCTAAAAAGAACTATTCGTCTATTTGTGGTAGTAGTATAGCTTATTATTAGTATATTAAAGCAAGACAGTTAAACTAATTTAATTAACTTCTTAATAAATGTGAAGTTGGGTACTTTTACTTATTGATAAGTCCAAATGGAGTATAATTAGAGCTTTTTTTTGACAAATTTATTTGTTCCATTTTTTATGATATTTTCAAAGTTTTTATTGCATTACTTTTTATTGAAAAATACAAACCACATAATCAACCTAATATCTTGCAGAAATTAAATTATTTAAAATAATAATGTCACTAATATAAATATGTGTAACTACTACTCCCTCCGTCTCAATTCTTCTGATGTTTTAGCAAATGACAAATGGAATAAGAAAACATTAGCTAGGTAAATATGTAGACTAAAATACCGCCATATGATACTTTGGCCACTCTAAAAAGTCTTACACTTCCAAAGTATGTGTGTATCATTAGTTGGAAGTTGGAATATTCACTCTTGGAAACTCAAAACTTCTTCAATAAGTGGAGAGATGTTAGTTTTGGTATTGGTAGCTAATAAAGACTCAATTATACTAGTCTCTTGATTCATTATGAATACAGTTGAAACTGATTAAATTAACATTGCTTTATAAAATATCAAAAGTTTGAGGACCCAATTCTAAAACTAAAGTACAAGACGGATGGAGTATTTATCAACTAACTCTTTCAAAAAATAATGGGCTAACCAAATTATCAATTTGCTCTTTTAATTTTTTCTTTGTTGAGGGCAAATATGGAAACTTATTATTATTCAACATCATATTTTATTTTTCTTCACTTTCTCACCTTATCTTTTAAAGTTTTTATCTCACATTTAAAACTCACTCTTTTATCTCTCTCTCTCACTCTTATCTTTCTGAAATCTCTCTCTCTCTCTCTCTCTCTTCACATTTTATTTTTTATTCTATCTACTGTCTATTTAATCAAAGTACTAACCATCAACTATCTAATTTTCAACTGTCAACTACCTATGTAATCAACTCAACCACTACCAAAAATACCAAACTACCCATTTATAAAATATTGGATGGGAAAATATCTTTACTATTATAAATGGGTATTTTGATTTTTTTTTATAAATCTTTTTTTATCTTTCTTTTAAGTTTTAACGAGTTAACATTACATTTTGTTCATATTATTTTATTTTTTTTATTTTTTACGGGAAAATGTAACACGTTGTGGATATAATCAATTTTTGGGCCGCGACAAGAAAGTACTAAATATTATAATTGCTATAATTTCATTTAATTTTTTATTGTAGAACGTTACACATTATCAGAATAATTATTTTATATTTTGCATTTGATTCAACCGGAAAAAGTTACATGTTGCTATCCTAATTTTATCAAAAATGTCAAATGAAGAAAATATTTTACAATTGTAAAAATTTTGCTTATTAATAACTTAAAAATTTTAATATAAATGAATTTTATCTAAATTTATTTATAAAAAGAATATGATATTATACGCACGGGTATAGTTTTAGTTACTTATGAACAACGTTATTGTAGTACAAGTGTGTGGTGTAAGTTTAGCTGGGGTCCAAGTCAGTAACTTAGTAATATTAAATTTTGTCGGTTCCATGCAGTCATTAAATGCTTTTTTCCTTAACAAAGTCATTAAATACTGTCCTTCAACAACTCGTGTTTTTTTTGGTAAACCAAGGTATCCTCCACGTAGATTATGGAGACTAATCCTTCGAAGTATCTGAGATCCATTTAAGGGGTTGACCTCTCCCAACAAATATTTTTCCATACGCACCGGTCAGAGATCGAACCCAAGACCAAATGGTTTCAACAGCTCATGTTTTACTGCTAGTAATAATAGCACTCCTCTTACCGAAAAAAGTAATAATATTAATAACACTCCAATTAATGTTGTTTCTTTGTTAACAAAGTCTTTAAATGCTGTCCCACAAAAAATGATCTCAACAGCTTGCCTTATTGCTAGTAAATAGTAATAATAGCACATACCTAATTTTTTACAAATATTATTGAGATACAAATGAATATGAATATCATCTTTAAATGCTGTCCCACAGAAATTGTTCTTTCTTTGTTACATTTACATATCATCTTTTAATAGTTTTTTACTCAACTCCTCTAATCCAGCACTTACATAGTACTATCATATTTAGTGATTTTTATTACTAGGTACAAGTACCACTTAAGTATTGTATGACTACCATCAATATAGCCACTGTTGGTAATTAGTGTGTAGTTATTAGAGGGGATAGTGAAGTTCGAGTCTCATACGCCTACTTTTCACCAATAACTAGAGCAATACCCGTGCATTTGCACCAGTAGTTATAGTATATTTTAATTAATTAGATAGAGATTATAATTTTTTTTATCAACATATGGAGATTATACATGAAAATATAATTTTTTTAACATAAATTATGTATTTTAAGACGATATTTGATATAAGGTAGGTATTTTTTAATATAAATTGTTGTCAACAAATTTTATGAGAGTGAAAATATGATTTTGCAAAAGTGATATCAATGAAAGAAATATTGTTAAAAATCTATTGTTGAAAAAATTTGTAAATATATTTTCAGGTATTTATATTAGAGTAATACATTATATTTCGCTATACTTAGTAATAATAAATATAATACATTTTAATATTCAATTTAAGGGTAAAAATATTAGTAAGATACAAATGAATGTGGTGAAACATAAATCAAAGCAAAAATCACTACCCATTATTATTTTCTTCATCAACTAATTATTCATAAATTAAAATTAAGGATATCAATGAAAATCAAAATATAAGTAAAGTCAAATAAATTTAATTTAAAATTTCGTTTGAAAGAAGAAAAAATTGAAAGTCGTTCTTACTTTTTAAAAAATAAAGAAAAGAAAACTAATTGAAAAATATAGTATCCATAGAAAAAAAAACAGACGTTTTATTTAAAAAAAAAATTAAAATAAATTTATTTAAAAACAGACGTTTTATTTTTATTATTTTAAAAATGATTAAAATAACTTATGGTGTCTCAATATACCATATAATGTAACTAAATATTAGATAAATAATACATTATATTTTTTCTTTTCAAAAAATAATTAGAGTAAATACCCTAATTCAAATAATACTCAATATTTTATTTATTTAAAAGTCCAACGAATGGTTTAACATGTGGGTGACGACCCATGTGTAACATACTAGGCGGGGCAGTCATGATCCCCTTCCCTAGGCTCCATGCCAATAGGAGAATGTACTATTGGTAGGGGGGGTTCACCGGTATTAGCAATGTTCTGCAGTCGGTGTTATGTTAAAGATTGTTGTACGATACACCGGGATTAGCAATGTTCTGCAGTCGGTGCCGTACTTTGTTTATTTTACGACATTCCGGGAGTAGCAATGTTTTGCAGTCGGTGTCGTGTTAAGCCATAAAAGAACTAATAAATGAACCGAGAGTGTTAGTAGGGGTCTCGGTAGAACTCACTGAGATTTTATCTCACTGTTTAAATGTTGTTGTTTTACAGAGACACAGGGACAGAGGAAACCCAAGAGGCACGAGTAGGTTGGGTTCGGACTGGTTGCGGATAACTTAGCATTATGTTTAGGTTTACATTTCCTTTTGTTGTCTATGTACCGCAACACTACGACTTTAGTGTAAATCATTTTTATTTTCCGCTTTCTTGTATGATACTGAGCACAATAGTCGCTGAATTTTATGGTCTTATGTGTATTAAGACTGCTTGGTTGTCGTCCAGTGAAAACTATTTTGCAGTGTTCAGTATTTATGCAGGAATTTTATATCTCTGATGTGTTACTAATGTGCACTTGGGTATTTTTAATAAATAAAAATACCGGGGTGTTACAATGCACTCATGATCTTCTCTACCCCCCATGTAGAGTTTTTGCCTTCCGTGGGAATCGAACCATGTACCCTGAGACTTAGGTACATGCTCAATGCATTCCCACTACCAATTGAACTACTTTTTTTTGTAACATCCTGGGCAATTTTCTTACTTAGTAGGCTACCCAGCGATGCACTCATGATCTTCTCTACCCCCCATATAGAGTTTTTGCCTTCCGTGGGAATCGAACCATGTACCCTGGGGCTCAAGTACATGCTTCGATTCCCACGGAAGGCAAAAACTCCACAGGGGCGTGGAGAAGGTCATGAGTGACAGTGCCAATGCCATAAGCCGAAAATGAGTAGGTAAAAGGGTTGGGCTGTTACAAAAATCCTATCTTCACTAGTTCAATTATTTACTCCCAAACTACTAACAGTAGCAAAAAGGTTTGACAAAAGGGATGGCGGCTTTCTCAACCATTACCAAAAACACCAAACTACCGATTTATAAAATATTAGATGGCAAAATATCTTTACTATTATAAATGGGTATTTTGATTTTTTTTTTCTAAATCTTTTTTTATCTTTCTTTTGAGTTTCAAAGGGTAAACATTACATTTTGTTGATATTATTTTATTTTTTTTATTTCTTACGGGGAAATGTAACACGTCGATATAATCATTTTTTGAGCCGCGACAAGAAAGTACTAGAGATTGTCGAAAAAATTAGTTTTTATATTTTATTTTTTAGTTTCAGCGGGTATACATAATATATAAATGCTATAATTTCATTTAATTTTTTATTGTAGATCGTTACACATTATCAGAATAATTATTTTATGTTTTGCATTTGATTCAATGGGAAAAAGTTACATGTTGCTATCATAATATTACCAAAAATGTCAAATGAAGAAAATATTTTACAATAGTAAAAATTTTTTTTTATTAATAACTTAAAAATTTTATTATAAATGAAATTTATCTAAATTTATTTATAAAAAGAATATGATATTATACGCACATGTATAGTTTTAGTTACTTATGAACAACGTTATTGTAGTCCAAGTGTGTGGTGTAAGTTTAGCTGGGGTCCAAGTTAGTAACTTTGCAATATCAAATTTTGTCGGTTCCATGCAGTCATTAAATGCTTTTTCTGTCAACAAAGTCATTAAATGCTGTCCTTCAACAGCTCGTGTTTTACTGCTAGTAATAATAACACTCCTCTTACCGAAAAAAGTAATAATATTAATAACCATAATATTTAGGTGTTCCAATAAAATAATTATTTTTTATATATAATCCTTCCGTCTTTAGTACTCCCTTCGGTCTTTAGCGAAAAACAACCTTAATTTGGCCAACTCAAATATACGTCAATTAGTCAATAAATTTAACTCTATTTAATATCATTATTTCAAAAATATTGCTTGTTAATTGTCCTCGTGTTTCCCAAGATATGTTCCCAAGATAAAAAGTGTCATTTTAATAAAAACTAGGCTAAATAGCACTTTTGGTTCTTTATCTTTGCTTCAGATTTCAGTTTGGTCCTTTATTTTTTTTTTTGGTCCGTTTTGGTCCTTTATCTTTCATTTGCGTTTGACTTTGGTCCTTTATCATTTTTTTGGTCCGTTTTGGTCCTTTATGTTTCATTTTCGTTTCATTTTGGTCCCTCACGTTATTATTTAATTCAATTAAAACATTAAAACAATTAAAACAATTAATTCAATTAAAACAATTAAAAAAAATTAGGGAAATTACTCCCCCACCGTGAACCACCGTCAGCCACCAACAACCACCAACAACCACCACCCACCACCACCACCTCCCAAACCCAGATCTGGTTCGCCTAACCACCACCCACCCAACCACCCCCAAATCGCAAGCCAGTCCACCCCCGAAACGCAAGCCAAATCCAAAACGGACCAAAACGTGGAAATGCCCAGAAACGTGGAAATGCCCAAGAACATTTTCATCATGAACATCTCATCCCCCAACATCTCATTACAGAAAAACGCATTGAAAAATAATTCCCAGTTCATCTTCAAACAAAAACGAAAACGAAATCGAAATAGAACTCAGATTTTGAAGGTTGATGATTTGGGCGTTTGATTTTGTTCTAGATTTGTTCCAGCGACAGTTTCGTTTCCAGATCTGTTTCCGAATGCGACAGGTTCGCAGTTGAGAACTTGTAATCGCTGAGAAATTCATCTCCTTCGTTTCCAGAAATTCTTCTCCTTCATCTCCTTCGTTTCCAGAAATTCAATTAATTCAGTTTCGTTTCTCTCTCTCTCACCCAGAAATTCATCTCCTTCTTCTCCTTCGTTTCCAAAAATGTTGGTGACTCACGGTGAGGGGGGGGGGGGGGGTTCACGGTGGGGGACCAAAATATTGTTTTAATTGTTTTAAAATAATTTTGTTGTAATTGTTTTAATTGTTTTAATGTTTTAATTGAATTAAATAATAACGTGAGTGACCAAAATGAAACGAAAATGAAACATAAAGGACCAAAACGGACCAAAAAAAAGATAAAGGACCAAAGTGAAACGAAAATGAAAGATAAAGGACCAAAACGGACCCAAAAAAATATAAAGGACCAAAGTGAAATCTGGAGCAAAGATAAAGGACCAAAAGTGCTATTTAGCCTAAAAACTACCTTCACAATATAAGAGATAAGCCCCCACATCACACATACTACTACTACTACAAAGGAATGACTTGAAATAAACTACTTTTATTAAATAAGAATAAAAGTTTAACTTCTTTCTAAAATTGTCCTTTCAATAATTGATGATTTACACTCCTAATTAAAAACAACATTTTAATTACACACTTAAGTAAGCGTAAAGTTTGGATTCATCATTAAATACACCTTAAAAATTGTGTTTGTTTCTTATGTTGTGGACCCCTAAAAAGAACTATTCGTCTATTTGTGGTAGTAGTATAGCTTATTATTAGTATATTAAAGCAAGACAGTTAAACTAATTTAATTAACTTCTTAATAAATGTGAAGTTGGGTACTTTTACTTATTGATAAGTCCAAATGGAGTATAATTAGAGCTTTTTTTTGACAAATTTATTTGTTCCATTTTTTATGATATTTTCAAAGTTTTTATTGCATTACTTTTTATTGAAAAATACAAACCACATAATCAACCTAATATCTTGCAGAAATTAAATTATTTAAAATAATAATGTCACTAATATAAATATGTGTAACTACTACTCCCTCCGTCTCAATTCTTCTGATGTTTTAGCAAATGACAAATGGAATAAGAAAACATTAGCTAGGTAAATATGTAGACTAAAATACCGCCATATGATACTTTGGCCACTCTAAAAAGTCTTACACTTCCAAAGTATGTGTGTATCATTAGTTGGAAGTTGGAATATTCACTCTTGGAAACTCAAAACTTCTTCAATAAGTGGAGAGATGTTAGTTTTGGTATTGGTAGCTAATAAAGACTCAATTATACTAGTCTCTTGATTCATTATGAATACAGTTGAAACTGATTAAATTAACATTGCTTTATAAAATATCAAAAGTTTGAGGACCCAATTCTAAAACTAAAGTACAAGACGGATGGAGTATTTATCAACTAACTCTTTCAAAAAATAATGGGCTAACCAAATTATCAATTTGCTCTTTTAATTTTTTCTTTGTTGAGGGCAAATATGGAAACTTATTATTATTCAACATCATATTTTATTTTTCTTCACTTTCTCACCTTATCTTTTAAAGTTTTTATCTCACATTTAAAACTCACTCTTTTATCTCTCTCTCTCACTCTTATCTTTCTGAAATCTCTCTCTCTCTCTCTCTCTTCACATTTTATTTTTTATTCTATCTACTGTCTATTTAATCAAAGTACTAACCATCAACTATCTAATTTTCAACTGTCAACTACCTATGTAATCAACTCAACCACTACCAAAAATACCAAACTACCCATTTATAAAATATTGGATGGGAAAATATCTTTACTATTATAAATGGGTATTTTGATTTTTTTTTATAAATCTTTTTTTATCTTTCTTTTAAGTTTTAACGAGTTAACATTACATTTTGTTCATATTATTTTATTTTTTTTATTTTTTACGGGAAAATGTAACACGTTGTGGATATAATCAATTTTTGGGCCGCGACAAGAAAGTACTAAATATTATAATTGCTATAATTTCATTTAATTTTTTATTGTAGAACGTTACACATTATCAGAATAATTATTTTATATTTTGCATTTGATTCAACCGGAAAAAGTTACATGTTGCTATCCTAATTTTATCAAAAATGTCAAATGAAGAAAATATTTTACAATTGTAAAAATTTTGCTTATTAATAACTTAAAAATTTTAATATAAATGAATTTTATCTAAATTTATTTATAAAAAGAATATGATATTATACGCACGGGTATAGTTTTAGTTACTTATGAACAACGTTATTGTAGTACAAGTGTGTGGTGTAAGTTTAGCTGGGGTCCAAGTCAGTAACTTAGTAATATTAAATTTTGTCGGTTCCATGCAGTCATTAAATGCTTTTTTCCTTAACAAAGTCATTAAATACTGTCCTTCAACAACTCGTGTTTTTTTTGGTAAACCAAGGTATCCTCCACGTAGATTATGGAGACTAATCCTTCGAAGTATCTGAGATCCATTTAAGGGGTTGACCTCTCCCAACAAATATTTTTCCATACGCACCGGTCAGAGATCGAACCCAAGACCAAATGGTTTCAACAGCTCATGTTTTACTGCTAGTAATAATAGCACTCCTCTTACCGAAAAAAGTAATAATATTAATAACACTCCAATTAATGTTGTTTCTTTGTTAACAAAGTCTTTAAATGCTGTCCCACAAAAAATGATCTCAACAGCTTGCCTTATTGCTAGTAAATAGTAATAATAGCACATACCTAATTTTTTACAAATATTATTGAGATACAAATGAATATGAATATCATCTTTAAATGCTGTCCCACAGAAATTGTTCTTTCTTTGTTACATTTACATATCATCTTTTAATAGTTTTTTACTCAACTCCTCTAATCCAGCACTTACATAGTACTATCATATTTAGTGATTTTTATTACTAGGTACAAGTACCACTTAAGTATTGTATGACTACCATCAATATAGCCACTGTTGGTAATTAGTGTGTAGTTATTAGAGGGGATAGTGAAGTTCGAGTCTCATACGCCTACTTTTCACCAATAACTAGAGCAATACCCGTGCATTTGCACCAGTAGTTATAGTATATTTTAATTAATTAGATAGAGATTATAATTTTTTTTATCAACATATGGAGATTATACATGAAAATATAATTTTTTTAACATAAATTATGTATTTTAAGACGATATTTGATATAAGGTAGGTATTTTTTAATATAAATTGTTGTCAACAAATTTTATGAGAGTGAAAATATGATTTTGCAAAAGTGATATCAATGAAAGAAATATTGTTAAAAATCTATTGTTGAAAAAATTTGTAAATATATTTTCAGGTATTTATATTAGAGTAATACATTATATTTCGCTATACTTAGTAATAATAAATATAATACATTTTAATATTCAATTTAAGGGTAAAAATATTAGTAAGATACAAATGAATGTGGTGAAACATAAATCAAAGCAAAAATCACTACCCATTATTATTTTCTTCATCAACTAATTATTCATAAATTAAAATTAAGGATATCAATGAAAATCAAAATATAAGTAAAGTCAAATAAATTTAATTTAAAATTTCGTTTGAAAGAAGAAAAAATTGAAAGTCGTTCTTACTTTTTAAAAAATAAAGAAAAGAAAACTAATTGAAAAATATAGTATCCATAGAAAAAAAACAGACGTTTTATTTAAAAAAAAATTAAAATAAATTTATTTAAAAACAGACGTTTTATTTTTATTATTTTAAAAATGATTAAAATAACTTTTGGTGTCTCAATATACCATATAATGTAACTAAATATTAGATAAATAATACATTATATTTTTTCTTTTCAAAAAATAATTAGAGTAAATACCCTAATTCAAATAATACTCAATATTTTATTTATTTAAAAGTCCAACGAATGGTTTAACATGTGGAAGTTAAAGGAAGATATTGATAATTATAGTAACTAAATATAAATAATTCTAAAAATATTTTTGATATTGTATATAATCTAAATAAACGTTAGAAAATTAATAAAAATTATGTTTTCTTCTAGAGAAAACAATTGGAGAAAATAATTGGGATCCAAAATAATCTAAATGAACAATATTTTTCTGTTTAGAAACCAAAATAGTTGTTTAACATGTGGAAGTTTAAGGAAGAAACTAATAGTGATAATAATCTAATATAAAGAATAAAAATTAATAGAGTATAAATTATACAATAAAGGTAGTTCTCAAGTCTATTTAAGCAATATAAGTTTTCATGTTTTTCACTTTTTATATTAGACATATTTAAGGTCGCGATGATGACCAAAAAGGTTAGCTATCTACAAGTTAAGGTCGCAACAAACCTGTGTGTTGTATCTTCTTAACTCTCGAGTCATAGGTGAATCAAAAAGGTTAGATAGACATATTTGAGAGTTCTATCTTCTTAACTCTCGAGTCATCGGTGAATCAGGTAGATCATTGACGGACCTGTGTGTTGTTGGTGGGGTTCACTTGAACTCCCTAAAAAAATAGTTCTATTTACACCTAATTACACCTAAGATACAATTTTAAATCCCGAGTCCCGCGGGCACTAATGTAGATGCAGTTTATTTTTTCTTGAACTAATGTGTTTCTCAACCCCTTTCACGTTAACTTTTCAAAACCTTTCAAACTTAATTTTTCTAAAATAAAAATTACTCCCCATTGCACATGTATTGCAACTACCACCGGGTATTAGTGAAATATGACATCGCACAGGTTTCTAGGTTTGATTGCAAGCTAAAAGACAGCTATTATTATTATTATTATTATTATTATTATTATTATTATTATTATTATTATTATTATTATTATTATTATTATTATTATATGGAAGGAGCATCATTTTTCCCACTCTAAAGTTTTATGGAAGGAGGTCCCCTAGTATAAATCATGGAAATATTTCGGAGACCTATTATGCATTTGATTTTTTCCACATGGCTTCTCTGAAGATTCATGAACAATGCAAAGTTGGTCCTCCATCGGCAACTGCAACCCTGTTATCTCTCCCTCTCACCTTCTTTGACTTGATTTTTCTAAGGCTTGGGCCAATTGAACAGATCTTCTTTTACTCCCTTCCTCCCTCTCAATCAGATCCTTGTTTTTTCTTTGACAAAGTTGCTCCAAAACTCAAAACCTCACTCTCTCTCACCCTCCAACACTTTCTTCCTTTGGTTGGTAACATCGTCTGGCCTTCTGATTCCCCAAAACCCATCATTCAATTCAACCCCGGCGTCGATGACGGTGTCTCCTTCATTCTAGCACAATGTGATGATGCAAACTTCAACCAAATCTTGGAGTACAATTCACCCCATAAAGCCATACAGTCTCGCACTTTTTTACCCCACTTGGAATCAAATGAATCTTTTACTTGTGTTATCTCCCTCCAGATAACCCTTTTCCCAAATAGTGGCTTTTGCATTGGCATCAGCGCCAACCATGCCGTTCTTGATGGAAAATCTTTAATCATGTTCATCAAGGCTTGGGCTTCTCTATGTAAAAGTGAAGAATCTCTAACTTTGGGGTCAAATTTAGAACCTTCATTCAATAGAGATATCATCAAAGACCCCAATGACCTTGGTATCACATGCGCAAATAACACGACTGATTTCATATCAAAAATTTTTCCAATTAATATTGAGAACGACAACAAACGAAGCTTGAAGAATTTCTCGTTTGAACTAAAACTTGAGAACTCTGTTCGAGCCACATTCAAACTCACACGAGCAGATTTGGATAAGATTAAGAAAACAGTGTTAGCCAAATGGGACGAGTTTGATGGAGGAGAGTCAAAACCACAAACTTTATCAACGTTTGTTGTGACTTGTGCTTATGTGCTCGTCTGTATTGCTAAAGCGATTCATGGAGTTGATAGGAAGAGAGACAAGTTTGGTTTTATGTTCATGGCGGATTGCAGGGCAAGGTTAGAACCTCCAATTCCAAATAACTATTTTGGGAATTGCTTGTGGTTGCATTTTCTTGATACACAACCATTGGACTTCCTAAAAAAGGAAGGCCTATTTTATGTTGCTAAGAGCATTTACGAGAAGATAAAAATGATAGATGAAAAGGGAGTTTTTGTTGGAGCGGAGGACTGGTATGCTAGATATAGATCATTCATTAATCAGGGAATTAACCTAATAGGAGTTTCGATGTCCAATCGATTTGGTGTTTATGAGTCTGATTTTGGTTGGGGAAGGCCTGCCAAGGTGGATATAACGTCGGCTGATACAGGTTTAACTATTGGTTTAGCAGAGAGTAGGGACGCGAGAGGTGGTGTTGAAGTTGGCCTCGTTCTTAATACACGTGTGATGGATCTCTTTACAACCCTATTTCGTGAAGGAATGACTATGCATTAATTGATAGTGTGTTATGAAATATTTCAGTCTGTATTTCGAGTAATATGTGTAGCATGTTGATTAATTGAATACTTTATGTTTGGGTTTAATTAAATCGATTCTAATAATTTAAAATAATCATAATTGTTTGATAGTAAATTCTATAATACTACATCTTACTTCTTATTGGTATGTTAGTTTCTTTTGTTAGTTTAGATGAAGTGGGAAATAAACACCAAACATACAATCAACGGTCACACTCGGGCTTTAACTCAGAAGTCAGTGTCCCCATATCGTTGAAACTGCCAATGCAATTAACAGTGGGACTCTTACTCTGTTATGAATCAATAATTTTTTATTAAAGGCTAAAAGCTGTAAGATAGGAGTATTAAATGGAAAGTAAGAGACGCCTAGCAATTAACATGCAACCTCTGACTAAGGGTTAGGAGAAAGAGGATAATATGCATGAATCCCTTGGAGACTATGGAAAGGGAAACTATCCACCATACACTAATTTTTGGAGAAATTACACTGGGTATGAAGGTGTTCGTAGTGAATCATAGTAATCATTTAAAGTCTAATCTCTAGTGCGCTTGTGCAGATACTTGGAACTCTATAATTGTCCTTAACGTTGATCAGCAAGTGAAATTCATTAATTATTTATAAAGGAGACTGTTTTGGCGAGATTTAAATGCCATGCATATGACAACTACATCAAATTCCTTTGTTCTTCTTTGGCGGTTTAATGTTTTTTTTTTAACAAAAGAAATGGTTATGGAGCCTCATTAAAACCCTCGTTAGTAAAAAAACATCAAGAAGGAAAAAGAGTACTCCCTCTACAATTTATTGAAAAAAACCGAAAAGATACAAAGGACATGGGGGGACAATACCCATGAAAAAAACATTACAACCAAAAGGAAAATATAACAATCCTATTAAAAGGAATCTAGTCCAAAAAAAGATAAAATTGGCATGCAAAAGCATCACTATAATGACTCTTATCCCAACCAGGTTGGCACCAAAGTCATTAACAATCATTTGCAGCACACCAAAAACAAAAGGCCAAAAGGGGACTGAAACCATTGAACAGAAATCAGCAGAATCTATAGCTAGGCAAACCTAGCCTATTTTTGGAGAAATCCTCAGCAATGAAAATCCCACCAGACAAAACCACTTAAGCTAGTACCACGCCCGGCAAGCTTATTAGCACAGGTGTTACCTTCTCTATAAATATGAGTGCAAACGAAGATCATTGGTCTCGTCAAATATAAGCAATTAATTGAGAATCGAATTCAAACCACAAATACTTCCAATGGAGGCAGAAAAGCAATGGAGGCAGAAACTGTTGCCAATGGAGGCAGAAAAGCAATCAAGAATAGCAATGCTTCTGTGTCTAAAAATACCACCACATGCGGCTGGTCCCGGACAACCCTTAGCAGCACCATCAGTATTGCACTTAATCATGTAGGGTGCTGGGGGGATCCAATTAACCTCTTTGATGTTAGCAGAGCTTCTATAATTTCCAGTGGTAGCGAAGGTGTAGATAATCAAAAACTCAGCAACAGAGGAAGACATCGAAGATTTAAAAGCATTCCCAGCTAAAGCAACATTAGAAAGGATTAAATTGATAGTTGAGTTTAAGGAGATCACATGATTACTAAACCTAACCTGATTCCCGCAGTACCAAATAGCCCAGAAAATATTAACAATAGCAGTAAAGACAATACCTTGCAATTGGGGGCTCCAGCCATGAGCAGGGGTGTCAAAAAAACCCGGACCCGCGGGTAAAACCCGTCACGGGCCCGGGGCGGGTAGTTAAACGGGTACCCGCGGGCCAAATAAACGGGTATTTTGGCTACCCGTCAATAAACGGGGCGGGTCCGGGTAGCGAGGTACCCGTGCCCGCGGGTACCCGTACCCGTTAATGTAGATAATTGCCCTCATATATATACCAACATAAAAACCAAATCCCTAAATTGTTGTCGCTGTGAGCCTGTAGCCGCAAATTCACATCTTCAGTATTACGCATCATCTTCAGAATTCAGATCATCATATTCACAATATTCACATCTTCTCCTTCAGGACCTTCACGCATCATCTTCTGATTCGTCTCCTTCACGCATCTGTTGTTCTCATCCTTCACGGTTCACGCATTCTTCACGGTTCACGACTTCACGCATCCTTCACGGTTCACTCAGTCGCCGCGTCGCTTCTTCGCGCTTCTTCCTCACTCAGTCGCCGGCGTCGCTTCTTCTTCCACCAGCATCTGCGACTTCGGTTTCCCTCACTCAGTCAGTCACCGGCGTCGCTTCTCACTCAGTCGCTTCTTCGTCGGTTGTTCACGCATCTTCGGTTTCCCTCACTCTGTTTTTGTTTCCGCTTCTTCCTCACTCAGTCGTCGGTTGTTCACGCATCTTCAAGGTTGGTTACCTGATTTACGGTTGTTACTAAGTTTGCGTATGTTGATTTATGTTGATATAGCTGATTTGCGTATGTTACTAAATTTGCTGATTTATGTTAGCTGATTGATGATAATGAATCATGTTGCTAAATTTGTTCCTGATTTATGTTCCTAAATTTGTTAGCTGATTTATGTTAGCTGATTTTTGTTCCTGATTTATGTTCCTAAATTTGTTAGCTGATTTATGTTAGCTGATTTATGTTAGCTGATTTATGTTCATTTAGAGTAACAATGCTGCTGAATAAATACAAGGCTGATTTGCTATAGCTGATTGAATCATGTTCATTTATAGTAATAAATTTCCTGATTGAATCATGTTCATTTATAGTAACAATGTTGCTAAATTTGTTTATTTGTAGAATGTCTACTCAACATACCTCTACCCCTATGGAAATTGGGACTAATGCGGGTGAATCTATTGTGGGTGAATCAAATGTGGGTGAATCAAATGCGTGTGCTCCTTCTATGAATGTAGAAACAAATTCAACTCCTACCGATGAAGTTGAAAGCTTACTTCCAACTGAAATCGAAGGTCGTCAAAGAAAGCTAACTTCCAATGTTTGGAATCATTTTAAAAAGCAAAAAATAGGTGAAAAGATGAGGGCAATTTGCAACTACTGTGGAGTAGATCTTTTAGGTGCATCAAGTCAAGGAACATCACACTTGCGCAAGCACTTTCTTAGTTGCACCCGTCGCACAACTAGAGATATTAGGCAAGCTTTTATCAAAACCGAGAATGTTGGAAATGAAACAGTAGTGGTTGGTTCTTATGCATTTAATCAAGATGCAGCAAGGCGTTCAGCGGCTAGAATGATTGTTCTTCACGAGTATCCTATGAAAATGGTTGACCATATTGGTTTTAAAGACTTTTGTGCTACTATGCAACCTTTATTTAAGGTTGTTTCCCGCAACACTATCAAGGCCGACATAATAAAACGTTTTCAAGAAGAGAAAGAGAGTACATTGAAGCTTTTGTCAAAGAATCAAAGTCGTGTTGCAATCACTACTGATATGTGGACAGCTAGCCACCAAAATAAAGGCTACATGACGGTCACAACTCATTTCATTGATGATTCATGGACCCTACAAAGTAGACTTGTAAGGTAAAATTACTAAACCTTCTTGACTTTGTTACAATTGTTATTTTGTTTACATCTTGTTCTTATTTAAATTTCAATCTAATTTTATATCATAGGTTTATTTATGTGCCTGCTCCTCATACTGCAAAAGTTCTAGCTGATGTTTTAGTTGGGTGTTTGATGGATTGGAATTTAGATAGAAAGTTGTCTACATTGACTGTTGATAATTGCTCTACAAATGATGCTATGATTAAGGAGATTTTTGATAAAATTCCACTTAGCTCACTTATTTTAAGAGGTCAATTTTTTCACATGAGATGCTGTGCTCACATATTAAATTTGATTGTGAAAGATGGTTTGTTAATAATCTCTAAGACTATTGAGAATGTTAGAGAAAGTGTGGATTTTTGGAGAGCAACACCCAAAAGAGAGGAGAAATTCATAGAGACATGTGGACAACTGAGCATCTCATATAACAAAAAGCTTATTTCTGATTGTAAGACTAGGTGGAATTCTACCTTTTTAATGCTTAAGGTTGCCATAGAATACAAAGATGTGTTTAGTCGATTGGCACAGCGAGAAACTCAATATAAAACTTTGCCCAGTGAAAGTGATTGGATGATGGCAAATGAAATTTGTGATAAGTTGGAAATATTTTATGAAGTCACACAACTATTTTCTGGTACTTTGTATCCGACTGCCAATGTTTATTTTCCAAAAGTCTGTGTAATTAAGTTGTCTTTGATTGAGTGGCTCCAATCTCCTGATTCTGTTATTTATACAATGGCCGCATCTATGAATGAGAAATTTGACAAGTATTGGGGTGTGATCAATGAGGTCATGGTTGTAGGCATTATGTTAGATCCCAGGTACAAACTTTACATGGTTGATATTTTAAGTAATATTTCTACAATTTAATTTCAAAGCTCATAAATATGGTTGTTTGGGTTTTAATTTTAAATTGTTTTTTGTTTCAGGAAACAAGTGAACCAAGTGGTGCTACAGCTACTTAGCTGAAATCTGTTGAAAATTCTGTTGTTGTTGTTGTTTATCTATTGTTGTTGTTGTTGTTTAAGTGAATGTTTAAGTGAATGTTTAAGTGGATGTTTAAGTGGATAAACATTCACATGTTATTGTTTGTTTAAGTGGATGTTTAAGTTGATGTTTACGTAGTTATTTTTCAAGTTAAGTGCTGTGCTACTGCTGTCCAGGAATTAAGAAATTAAGGAATTATGAATTTTTAAGTGGATTATGATTTATGAATTCAGGAATTAAGGAATTATGAATTCACATGTTTAAGTGGATAAAAATTAGGAATTAAGGAATTATGAAGTTTTTGCAGTACTGTGCTGTCCAGGAATTTTTTTTAACTAATTATTTATTTTCAAAAGTTTTTTTTATTAATTCATAAATACCCGCGGGTACCCGCGGGTACCCATTTAAAAAAGTACCCGTTTAAAACCCGTTAAGCGGGTACCCGAGCGGGTCCGGGACGGGTCCGGGGCCCATTTATTATAAACGGGGCGGGTCCGGGTAGTGAGATACCCGTGCCCGCCCCGCCCCGTTGACATTCCTAGCCATGAGAAGTCAAGGCTAAAATGTTCTGAAAAGAGGTTGTATTAATATGGGTACCCAGGATGCCTCTAAGCCAGCTCCAAATATGTTGGGCAAAAGGGAAATAAAGGAAGAGATGTTGAGAAGTTTCAGAAGCATTGCCGCATATAGAAGTATTAGAATACATAAGTAATGAGAAGTAAGTTTAATCCCACACCTACAAAACACACACTTGGAGAGCGCGAAGTTTTCATCAATTTTCTTTCGTAATCAGTGTAAAAGGAAGTTGCTCAAATCACCTACTTCGACTCATCTGACTTCGACTTCAGGACGTGAAGTTGTTAAGGAAGCTTCTCAAATCATCGACTCCAACTCATCCGACTCAGACTCATCTGACTCATCACATCTGCCGAATGAAGTTTGAAGTTGCCGGTCGCCGAACATAATTCACATATGTTACAGTGATGAGAGGAAGAGGAGGAAGAGGGAGAGCACGAGGAGTCTACGTTAGTAGAGGAAGGTGGAATGGAAGACTTGATCGCGATGGGCGGCTGAGAAGGGGATACGTGGACGAAGAGAATTGAAGGGGCTTTAGGAGTCATGTGGTGAGATACGAAAATGGTGTTGAACCAAGAGACGACAAAGAAGGATGACAATTGGTTCGGGGATGACGGGAACATGGAGGTTCATGGAAGGGTGCATCGAAGGTAGATATTGAGTCTAGATCTAGTAGGGGGTGAGGAATGATAACATCTCATCGTTCTTCTTCACCAATTTCCCGGCTAGGTTTAGGGAAAAAGATATGTTCCATGTCTTCTCCAATCACAGGAGAGTGACGAAGGTGGTGATCCCCGCACGTGGTTCGTTTGTTTCGTCTTTTGACTAGGTCGCCGGTGTGTGGCGAGCCATTTTGACAGTGAAGGGATTAACATAATTAAGTTTCTTGGATGATTTCCCATACTGAAGGATAATATGATTTTAAGTTCTTGCCATTAATTTTCCTTTCAAACTCGTCTCTGTCCAAGGAGACTAATCTATAGACACCCCCATCGTAGACTTCACTCACAATATAAGCTCCGTCTCAGTTCGACGACCACTTACCAAACTCAGGATCTTTGATCTCAATTGGCAAGATGGTTTTCCAAACTAGGTTGCCTTCAACAAACTTCTTAGGCATAACATGTTTGTTGTAAGCTCGGGCCGTTTTAATATTATTGAGTTCTAGCCTGTTGAGGGCAGCAAATTTCTCATCGTCCACCGAGTCTAACTCAATTAACATAGCTTGCTCGTATTCGTCAAGGATGAGTGAGTGTTGTCGAGCCACCCATCGAGCGGCAACACTGCATCTTGCCCGTATACCAATCGGTAAGGGGTTATTCTAGTGACCGTAGACTTTGTGTTTCTCATAGCCCACAAGACTTTGTTCAGGGTGTCATGCCATCTTCTGGGCTTGTCTTCCGTGTTTTTTTGAAATGAGTTCAATGATAATCTTGTTGGTAGACTCGGCTTGTTCGTTAGCATGGGCATAGTAAGCCGCCGAGTGCCTAGTCTTGATGCCATATTCTCTAGCGAAGGCCACCACTCGTTCTCCTGTAAACATGGTACCCTGGTCAGCAATGATGGTCTCAGGGATTCCAAATCTGTATATGACCTGGTTATCAATAAACCTAATCACTGCTGCCTGGTTGATATTAACCAGGGGCATAACTTCCACCCACTTGGTGAAATTGTCTGTGGCTACAATAATAAAATTAGTGGCTTGGTATCAAAGGATTGGTCTTCCTACGACCGCTCTTTGCATACTCAGCCCAATACATTGGTAAACCCTATCGAGAGCCTGTTCCTGTTCTTTTCAACCCTCAGTCGCCTGTCATACCCCAATTTTGTCCGGCTTAGGTCAAAAATGAATAACAAAATAATATTGGATGCTTATTGTATTTTTAGAATTAGGGCTAATTCCTTTTTAGGTGCTTTTTGCTTTTATCCATTTTTAGCTAAAGTAAGCACTAATTTTACAAGCAAACAACCTCCCTCACTCCATCCTCATGCTCCACTCCACTCCTCACATCAGCCCACATCAAGTGCACATCACAAAAGCCTTTCATCATTACAAGCACACCCTTGAGTCCAATAACATTCAATACACAACATATGTTTTACCTTCCTTCTCTCTACACCACTAAATACACACTAATTTCTTTACTTCCCTCACTCCATCCTCATGCTCCACGCCACCCCTCACTTCAGCCCACATCAAGTGCACATCACAAAAGCCTTTCATCATTTCTTTGACAAGCACACCTTTGAGTCCAATAACATTCAATACACAACATATTTTTTACCTTCCTTCTCTCTACACCACTAAATACACACTAATTTCTTTACTTCCCTCTCACAACTTTAAACCCATTAGATCTTTGGCCTCCCAAGGAAATTCAATAAGAACAACTCACTCCTCTCCTCCCAAGGCCAACAAAACCGTAGCCCTTCTCCTCTCCCTCACTTCCTCTTGTTTTTCTTTCATCGCAAAGGAACCTTCCCATTTCTCCTACACCAAAAAACCCTAGCACACCAAAAACCTCCCCTTTTCTCTCCCAAAACCGTGGCCTCCCCACTCCCTTCCTTCATCCATTTTTGATTTCCTCTTCACCCAAACACCACCATCTCACTTCATTCTCATCCCTCTTTCATATATCTTCTCCATTTTCCATTCAAGATCAAACATCATCATCAAGGAAGGTTTTCATCAAGCTTTTTTGGGTTGGAGTTGAAGTTCCTTGGAGGTTCTTGTTGATTTGGTTTCTATTTTATTCATCTCATTGCATTTTCTAGCTTGGATTTGAGGTAAAAACTTTCAAACCCTTGCATCATCTTCAACCTTTTTGCATTAAAACCCATTTTCCTCTTCACTTTGCATTTCACATATCATCATCATTTTGTTTAAAATGTAGCTTGTTGTTGTTGGTGAGAGGAGCCTTAAACACTATTGACAAGCACTTAGGGAGGCTTGGGTGTTTAAGGTGCCTCTCACTCTTGAATAAATTGAGTCATGTTGTTTTGTGTTGATTTTTTGCATTTGTTGTGAAATAAAATTGTTGTTTCATGTGTTGTTTGGTTCGCATATCCTATTAAAATTAGCTTTAATTTGATTTTGTTGTTTCTCTTTGCTTGATGGGGCTTAATCATGTTGTAGATATTTGATTTTAGTGTTTTCATGCTTAGATACTTTGTTTAGGTTTGCAAATTTCTTTTCTCACATAGATTTCGCACAAAGTAAAGAGTTTGAGAATAAATGTTGATTTGAGGTTTTAGTGTTTAAATTATGTGATTAATTGTTCCTAAATCTTGTTAGTATCTTTTGCTTGCTTGATTTTGGGAGTTTGATGAATAAATTTACGGTTTGACTATGTATTGGTTTCGCAAGTCATGAAGAATAAATAGAGTTTTTATATGTTTGCTTATTGTCTCAAGTTGATGATAGGCAATATGATTCTCACTTGTGCCTAGTGCACCTTGCCTAAAGTGATGAGGATTGTTCTATATGATTCAACCCTTTTAGTTTGTATGTTGTTTAAGTTGATGATTGGCAAGAAGATTCACACTTGTGCACTTGCGCACACTAATTTAAGTGTTGAGGATTGACCAAAGTGATTCAACATGCTTTGGTGTTTTGATTGTTAAGATGACTTGCTTGTTTAGGGTTTGCCCATGATCATGCTTGAGGCTACTCTTTTGAATTCATTTGTGCCTACCACTTCCTTGTCTACTCCCATGTGGAATCATTAATACTTAGATAGACCCATTCCTCACATTGCATCTTCCACTAGATGTGCATTTAGATTCCCTTGCGTTTTGTAGAAATATTTGAGTATGGTTCTCGCCTAGCATCTTCCACTAGATGTGCATTTAGGTTCAATCTTGCCCACTCTTGTATTTTTGCTTAATGCCCAATTCAAGTTCCTTCTTTGCCTATTTATGTGTTGTGGTCTAACATGTGTAGTCTAGGCTAATATTTGCTCAAGAATTCAAATGAGGTTGTTGTTTGCCTAAGGATTCGATTTGCATTCAATGCTTTCTTTTCTAAATGGCCTAGCGTGAAAATGGTGACTAGTGACAATCACCCATAACCTTTGTTAGTTTGGTTGTCCTAAGAGCCTAAATTTCAAAAAAGGATGTTTTCATATGCATAAGCTACTAGTGATAATCACCCATAACCTTTGATAGTTTGATTATCATGAATGCTTTCAATTTCAAAAGATATTTTCCTAAGCATCAAAAGTCATAGCAAGTGTTAGTGATGATCACCCATAACCTTTGTTAGTTTGATCATCATGAACGCCCCTCACTTTTCAAAACCAAAGCAAAAAGACTTTCACTTTCAAGGCTCGTTAGAACTACGTCGCTTTGATTCCCATTTGGGATACGTAGGAGCAAGTCACATTCTCGTCAAGCGCAACCATAAAAAGTTTAGCATTTGCATAATAAAAAGAAAAGAGTTATTTTCGTAACAAAAAAAGAATCACTTTCGCAAACCAAGATCATTTTCAGAACAAAAACATTTTCCTTTCTAAAATCATTTTCAACCCATCGTCGCTAGTAGCTAATCAGAACCTTTGTTCGTCTAGCCATTGGTGGCGATGTCTTTTTCCCAAAAGAACAACAAGCGATGATCACTCATAACCTTTGTTAGTTTGATCATTCGTGCCAATCAATCTCTTTCAAAAACCACTTTCAAAAGAGCAAATAAAAAATGGGTTGCTACTAACACTAGTGGAAAAAATGCCTTTTATAACTGTCTTTGATATCGGTTAAAAACGGCCTGATATTAAAAGTGACGCGGTGGCAGTTTTGTAATTAAAATTACAATTTTTATATCGGTTGCCACTAAAACCGATATAAAAAGTGCAAAAACCATCTTTCATATCGGTTCCCTTGCATAACCGTTATAGAAAGTCCAAAATTTTTGGCTTCCATAACGGGTCACAAGACCATCCGTTATAGAAACCAAAAAAATTAGGCTTTTACAACCATTGGCTCCCTCTCACTCTCGCGTGTCTTTCCTCCCACTGTCCTCGATCACTCTCAGTCACCTCCGCCCTTCGCAGAAATCTTGCTCTTCCCTTGCAAGAGCCGCCCTCCGCTGCTCCTCACCATAACTCCTCACGCCTCCTCCGCTGCTCCTCACGCCTCCTCCGCTGCTCCTCACGCCTCCTCCGTCGCTCCTCACGCGTCACTGTCACCATAACCCAGATTCGGTTCATCTCCCTCGCGAACAGCTAGTGCTGCTGGTTCATCTCTCTCCCTAACCCTCGCGACCAGAAGCCCTATTCGATTGAACCTAGAAACCCCAAACGAAACCCTATTGATCGAACCCAGAAACCCCAAATCCTACACACAAAGCCCTCCTCGTTTCTGCTTTGAGAAATCGGAAGCTCAAGAGGAATGAGTTCGGTCTCGGTCCAAGATTTTGTTCGGTCTTGAGGTCTTCAATCTCATTCCAAGTATCATCTCCTAGGCTAGGAACGTTGCTCAGGCCTCCGCCAAATTTCTTTGCATTCTCAGGTCAGCTTTGCTCTTTCATTTTTACAATCTCCTCACAAATACTTCTCTCTTTGCATATATGAAATATTGTACTTACCTTGTATTGTATCTCAGACATTTTTGAATTTAGCTACAAGATTTTGAAACTTCAAATATTCAACCAATTCATGGCTTATTCCACTGATTTTTTTAGCCTTTAGAGGCTTTTGCTAACAGTTTGGTCCTTAATTTACAAAAATTACAATGGTCTATTTTGCAAGTAAAAAAAGTCCTTTTCATTAAATTTCAAGAATCATTCTTTTATCTGTGAGTGATTATCACTCACATAGCTTATTTTAACATTCTAATTTTTTGTGTTGTTAGGGGTAACTAACCACATGACATTGCACTGTGGAGCATAGCAATTGAGCTTAAGTTTGTGTTTTCTCTTTCTGGCATTTTTTGTGCCAATTTTACTCACAATTTTTGCATCTACCAGGAAGAGTTGAAATCTGTCGAAGGCCTTCAACCAGCTTCAAAATGCTGCAAAGAGTATGTTTATTTGAGGCCTTTAGATTATGACACAAAAGAAACTAGAGTGATTCCCTAAAATGTTTGAATTATTGCTAGCCTACAGTATTTTTGCTGATTGATTGAATGCAACAACATTACAGGATTGCTGACTACGTGATGGCAAACTCAGATCCTCTCTTACCTTCGTAAGAATTGTTCTCATCAATCATCCTTTGTTAGTTTAACACAGATCATGATTCTTATGACTTTCTCTTCTCTTTCAAGCAGAAAGAAGAAGAACCGCCGGTCTCGTCGCTTCTGGAAATGGCTCTGGTACGACCTGTTTATCTCCTAACTTTATGTGCATATAGACATAATAACCATTGAGTAGTAATTCAATTGTAGCTTCATTTATTGAAGCTGCAGCAGCTTCTATCATAGTACTAAGTCTTATTTAATAGCAGCTATCATGAATAACATGAGTAACTTTTGTGTGCAGTGGCATGCCATGTTTCAACCTCTCTTGGATCTGCTGTTGCTGCTGCTGCTGTGAAGGTTTGCCACTATAATCCCACTTCTGCTTATGGGTAGTAGTTCAATTCCCTTGTTAATTAATAAAGAATACAATAATAAGCATTTTTTAATGTGTTGGCATAAAAGGTTAATTAGCTTATCATACATGTGCTTATTTTAGCAACTAAAGAACTTGTTTTCAAACCATTAAAAATAAAATTTTAATATATTTAATTAAATAAATTAACAACTATATAGCACTTCTCCTCATAATTGTCCCCTATGCACACAAGAGGGAGAGGAATTAATATGATTGAGGTATAGTGTGGACTTAGTGTAAAATTAGGGGATTGGATCTAAATATTGTTTTTTAAGGTGTGCAAATTTCTTTTATTAAATAGATAGGTTTAATTTTATTTTTTGAGAGTGTCTACTTGATACCTTTGTTAGAGGGTAAGTCAGCCGCTACGTGTCGTGTCCGGTGTGAATAGGTACTTCATAATTCTAAAGTTGTCTATTTTTGGCTTCACTACATTTTGTTAATAGAAGTAATTAATATACTTGCTAGGAATCATAATTAATTTTTCCTTTTTGCAGTTTTATTCAAATTGTATGATCTAAAACATCAAGGATTTATCGAGAGACAGGAGGTAATTGAATTTCCCTTTGTATGATGTTAATAATTTCCATGTTAGCTATCAATAAATGCATGAAGGAATTGTCTCTTGATATATAACATGACTCATGTTTAACTCCTAGCCTTTGAATTAGCAAAAGAAAATGAGTTGAATTATAAATGAAGACTTGTGCAATTTTTAAACAACTTTATCATTATATTTTGGTACATATTTGTTTGTTGCATAATGGATACATAAGTGATCTAGTTTTTAGAATGCATATATATTTGGTTCCTTTGAGTTTATCTGCTTCAGAATGCTTTCTGTATTAGTATGTACCTGACATGTACTTACTGTTCTTTTTGTATGAGTTTATTTAGTTAAAACAAATGGTGGTAGCCACTCTATCTGAGTCTGGCATGAAGGTTTCAGATCATACAGTTGACAACATCATTGACAAGGTGATTAATTTATCTAATAACACTTCATTATGTGAACCTCTAGGAGTGGTTATTAGGGCTTCTGGTGTCTACCTCTGAGTTTTTTATTGTTTTTTTGGATATCTATATATATATGGTGGTTTTCATGTATCTTTGAGTTTTTTCTGCTTATTTTACTTAAGTTCTCGTTAATAATATAATAAAATATCTTTGCCTCATAAAAAAAATTGATTTTCCCTAATACAAGTATATGTTATTTTGATGGTATTCAAATCTTTTTGCCTTGGCCTAAAACTGTGTTCAGAAAACAATACAGAATTTTGTTCCTTAGTTTCTATCATGTTTTCAGAACTCTTATAATTTAGAATCTTACAATTTTGTTCCTTAGTTTCTATCATGTTTTCAGAACTGGCATTCAAATTATAAGGTCTCTGTCAAGGAGAATTCCTCTCTCTACTAAACATAGAAACTAGTTAAATTTAACAACTTACAATACCAAATTATTCATTGACTAACTAAAGATTATTTGCTGGTTATACACAGGGATTTTCTGCTAAAACTCTTCTGTCAGAAGGTGGCTTTGGATCTGTCTACAAAGGGCAACTGGATGGAATGACAATTGCTGTTAAGCAACATAAAAGAGCAAGCTTCCAGAGAGAGAAGGAATTTAAGTCTGAAGTCAATGTACTAGGCAAAGCAAGACATGAGAATGTGGTCATGCTGCTAGGTTCATGCTCAGAAGGAAACAATAGGCTTCTTGTTTATGAATATGTCTGATAAGTGCTTCACCTTTAATTTTTCCCTTCGTTTAATGTTTCTTCTCCTTTGTACATACAAACCCGAACCAACACCCTTTGGTTACTCTGCTTGCATGTACTGTATCTGTTTGTTCAATTGTTAATCATGCCTATTATACTCTCTGACAAAGTGGAGTGGTGGTCATTAAAAACAGACTTTAATTGCTAATTTTTTTTATCATTGATACTGTTAGTCTTGGTTTTTGTGTTAATCTTGGCTCATGATTTACGTCTCATGATGTTTTTTCTCAAACTTCATTCTCAGTCATTGCCGTCTTTAGCTTTTTATCTTGGTGTTCTCTGCCTCCAGAGGATTGCTGGTGAAATCAAGTCTTTCTCAACTGATGGCTGGGTAGCACCAAAGTTTTCTAGGAGGATGGATAAGTTTATGATGTATCTGCTGACAGCAGGGGAAAAAGCCTTGGCTGATGGTGGAATTACTGAAGATGTAATGAATGAAAAGCTCAAAATGACTAAGGCTACTGGGTTCAGGTATGCTTGCTTGAGTGAATTGAACTTTATATTCATATATATCCATCCTATCTACTTCGTACATAAGCGTCAATTCAGTATATGCCAAACAAGGTTTTTTCATTTGTTTATGCTAATATCAGCTTAACTTCTAATGCATTGCAGAGAATATGAGAAGATTGGAGAAAATGTTACTGAAGGTGTACCTGACATGCATGAAGCTATTGATGTAGGTCGTCAATATTAGGTGTCTTTTGTTTCTTGTGTTTTCTTCTATAATGACATTAGGCTCATCTAAGTATGCTTTAAATGTATTATATTATTTTTCCCTAAAGTTAGTGTCCACTGCTTCTTACATATTTCATTAATATAGCTCATTGGATCGATCTAAGCATCTAACATTATTCAAGATTAGATATTTTCTCAGCATTCCATCTTCTTTCTCTAATTGATGATCTCTTAATTCTGCTTCTTATGGTTCAATCTAGCAATGAATTATATCTTTATTTTTCCTTGACAGTGCTATAGGGAAGTGACTAAGGGCATGTATGGAGATCTTGGCAAAGTTATGGAAGGATGCAATCAGTGGTACGAGGAAATAGGGTTTTTCTATTTGAAAACAGGGTTTGACTAACTGCACTTTAACTTGGGAGTGGGAATTGGAAGGATTAAAATTTTAAAGTATGATAATAATGTTTATGTTTTTTTGGGCTAATGTGTGTATTTTGACCCTCTTTCACTTTATGGTTCATTGTGCAGGCCACAAAATCCTCCAACATTCAAAGTTCTTATGGAGGAATACATTAGTCTTTGCACTGGCATGAATTTGAAGGCTCAAGAGCTGGAGATCCATTTTGGGTATTTAGGATCATTGGTTACCCAGGTGTATCCTCCAACATTCAAAGTTCATTGTGCATTCATTTCTTTATTTTACTTCTACTCTCACTGCAATCAATCTTGTACCATGCTATTAGAAACCTAAATGCATGTTTATATTGTGATTGTTGAAGGTGAGAAACCTAAATGCATGTTTATATTGGAAGCTGTAAAAATCTGTGGATGTGGTGGACCTGTTTCCCTCTCATGAAAAAATATAATTTAATTGGTATTTTATTTAAGAATGGAGAGATTGTGTTTATTGAAAACTGATTTTAACTCAGCTTTGAATATCAAAATTTTATGGTTTTTGGTGCCTTCCAATGGTGTAGGAAACTGATGTTAAAATTCATTTTTTTTTTTAAAAAAGAGATTTTTCATATCGGTTTTCAATGGGAACCGATATGAAAAGTCTCTTTTTTTTTTAAAAAAAGACTTTTCATATCGGTTTTATATGGGAACCGATATGAAAAGTCTCTTTTTTTTAAAAAAAGAGACTTTTCATATCGGTTTTATATGGGAACCGATATGAAAAGTCTCTTTTTTTTTTAAAAAAGAGACTTTTCATATCGGTTTTAGGGGCAACCGATATAAAAACAACTTTTCATAACGGTTCAGGAACCGATATGAAATGTCCCTATTTTTTATATCTCCTTTTTTGGCATCGGTTCGAGAACCGATATGAAATGTCAATTTTAACCGATTTAAAAAGCCTTTTTTCCATTAGTGTAATAGTCAATCAGAACCTTTGTTCGTCTGACTGGCGGTAGTGACTCTCATTTTCAAGAGTACTTAGCGGTGATTACCCAGAACCTTGGTTAGTTTAATCATTCACTAAATGCTCGTCCAATTTCAAAAATTCACTAAAAAGATAAAACACAAAAACCTTTTTTTTTCAGGATAAAGAAGAACTACGTAGCTTTCAGTTCTCCATCGCACCGGGAGATACGTAGGAGCGGGCCATGTCCCGTCAAGCGTTTTTTTCTAAAAAACCATTTTTCCCCCTTTTCTCATAATAAATAAAGATGTTCAATAAGAATTTTTCAATAAGAAGTAGAGAGGCAAAATCAAGTATTTTCAAGTCAACACACTAAAATCACACATTTAATTAAAGGTTCCCTCTCAGTAGAGAGGACGTGTGGGGTGCTAACACCTTCCCCGCGCGTAACCGACCCCCGAACCCTATTCTCTAGTTTCGCAAGACCAATCGCTTTCCAAAAAAAGGTTTTCCTAATATTTTCCTTAATAAATATTGGTGGCAGCTTCATTGTCTTAGGAAAAGTTGTGAACGAGGAATGTTCTCCCTCGGGGACTTTTTCGGGCGCAACAGCTGGCGACTTCACTGGGGACTAAAAAACATTTTTTCAAAAGTGGGTCAAGCCTAATTAATTAAGTGTGTGATTTGTGTGATTGATTTGAACATCTTGCTTTGCCTCTATTCTTCCTCTTTTTCATAAGCATGTTGCATCCATATGCATTCTTCTTCTATGTTTGCTCTTGTTTAAAATAATAGATAGTTACTTCTATTGTTGTCGGCTCCCTAGATTAGTGCATTGTTGTCGGCACCCTAGATTAGTTGTATTTGATTGGTATTGAACCCTAGGGTAGACGACATGTTATTGCTTTCTATTGTCTGGACTATTCTGGATTTTCATTTGCAGGTGGGGTAGTTTTTTAAGGAAATGCCCTTCGCACACACACACTTGTACCTTGAGGCTATATGATTAGAGAAAGTGTAACACCCCTTTCTACCCATTTATTTTAGTAACATCAGAGTGCGGAATTTTTAAAAAAAAACTAAGCATGCAAGGGCGTCACATTCGACATTTCGCAAATCCAAAAGTTCAAAATCGCCATTTAACAGAAGGGTAATACGTAGCACTTTATAAGTTCAATCATCACGTAGCAGGAATAAAACAACCTCTCAAAATGTCATCTCAAACGTCTCCAATAAAACGGTTTCAAAGGAACATCAAATAGTAAAGGCAACAGTCAACTAAAAATTAACGTTCGTTTCCCCCCAGGTGCTACGTATCAGAGCAAACGACACGACTCGATAGAGGAAGGAAGAAAAGTCCTTCACACGCGTCTACCTGCACGTTACCCACGTAGAGGTAACATTCAAACAGAAAAGGGTGAGTCTTCTAACAGCATAAAGGCATATATAATAGTCAATATATTAGAGGACAATATCTATAACTACCATATCACACAACAGCACAAGATTCATATCTCCATCAGACATAAAACGCCAACCACAATAATTATGTACACATGGACCATGAAGGAATGTATGAAATGCAACCCCTCCGGGCATATGCATGCGGTACCGATCTCGTAAAGGCCACGACGGGCGCAACTCGTAATAAACCTCGTGTTGTAGCATCACAGCTACCTCGTAAGAATGCATATGACAATGCGACTCATGACTCATGCACCAATTACACCAACTCAAAGCATTCAATTAATAAATACTATATCACCATATCTCATTATAAATCATTTCATATAAATACCACGTGTTGTAGCATCACAGCTACCTCGTCACATAACCACAACAAAGCACGTTACAAATACTATACCACATTAACAACTATCTCGTGTTGTAGCATCACAGTTACCTCGTAATTTCTCGCCAATAAATATTTCAGCTCATCAATAAGTATTCAGCTCATCAAAAGTTATTCAGCTCATCAAATAATATTCACCACCACAGACACATCTCAATTTAGTTGCTCTAAGGCGTCACATCAACCACATCAATCTCACTTAATTACGCGACCACTTTGCCAATAAAGGACTAAGTCAACGTCCATAGGGACCAAACCGCACATAAAATCGAGACAACAACCTCTTAAAATACAGTAACAGCACTAAGGAAAAAAATAGGAAAACAGCCCCTTTAAATTTACGAAAACGGCACCTGTAAATTCCAGAAACAGCACCTATGAACTTAAGAAAACATCATCTTTAAATTGAAGAAACCCACACCTTTAAAACTCAAGAAACAACATCTTTTAATTTAAGGAAACAACACTTTAAATTGTGAAAGCAGCAACTCACGATTTACAAAAACAGCAACAAAACAGCACATTTTATCTATGGAAAACAGCAACCTTTTATGCGCTATGAACAGCAGCAAAACACGATACAACAGTAGCAATTTATTTATAAAAGCAGCAACAAAACAGCCCATTTATAACATAAAAACAGCATCTCATTTTCTGTACAACGGCACAAATTTATTTCTATAAAACAGCAGCTCATATACTAAATAACAACAGCAAGACAGCAACATTTATTTTTATAAAAACAGCAGCTCATATGACAATTAAAAACAGTAAGACAGCAACACTTATTTTTATAAAAACAGCAGCTTATATGACAATTAAAAACAGCAAGACAGCAACACTAATTTTTATAAAAACAGCAGCTCATATGACAATTAAAAACAGTAAGACAGCAACACTTATTTTTATAAAAACAGCAGCTCATATGACAATTAAAAACAGCAAGACAGCAACACTAATTTTTATAAAAACAGCAGCTCATATGACAATTAAAAACAGCAAGACAGCAACACTTATTTTTATAAAAACAGCAGCAGCAACATTTGGAAAACAGCGACTTAGACGGAATTCCTTACGCAACTTGCGACCAATTTTTCTTTCTCATTTCTTAATGAAATTCGGTGGAACCGGTGCCTACTTTGTAGAGAATTCAGTCTATTTTCTAACTAAATGAGAATCATTCAAAACGGAATTCAATTGAGAACACAAAACTTGCAAAAACCGAACCTATTCACAGATTACTTCCAGAAATTTGACCTAGCTTTGGAGACTCGTAACTTAAGCTACACAAATCCAAATTTAACCAAACCAGTGCCAAAATGACCAGAATTAAGTCTATTTCCTAACAAAATATGTCCCATAATTTTTGGACAAACGAAAGGTTTCCAGTTCTAAAAATACAGAACCTATGTCCAGAATGCTCCCAGATTATTAGCCTAACTTGTGGAGCCTATAACTAGAGCTACGCAAATCCAAATCGAACGAAACTGGCACCAAAACGACCGGCGTGAATTCTATTTTCAGAAAAATTAAACACGAAATTTTTGGACTGGCCGAACAGTCCCAGTTTCACGAAAACCGAAACAGTGTTACGCACTACATCTCCACATTTTACAAACACAACAATACACACCAAATCAATCAATTAAACATCCTCAATCATCAAACGAATTTAACAACCAGCGACTTTAACAACACATTCAAACATCCTATTTCATTCAAACATAATAACAATTACCTCCTAGGCATCATAGAACTACCCTCCTACATAGTAACCATTATATAAACCCTTAGAATGCGAGACTCCCCTTACCTTAGCAACTTGGAGAAGATGAAGACCCCCTTCACGAAGCACCACGTACACACAGCAGCAGCTCTTCTCTTAATCGCGATCCCTTCCTTCTCCTTCTTCTCTCTCACGGTCGCGCCCTCACTCTCCTTATCTCGCTCTCACACTTGGTTTTGCTCTCCATGAGCAAAACCCTAAATCCTAACCATATATACTTAGTTGGTTTAACGGGCTTTCTAATTGGATTATGAAACTCAATCATGGGCCTTATTATTACACTTTAAAATCGCCAACCACTAACCCTCCACATAGCCCACATATTCTAATAGATTTTTATTTTATTATTTTTACCACTTAATTTCTATTTAATTAAATCTACCAAATAAATCCAATCAAATAAATCACACAAACAATTAAATAAGCATTTAAATGAAAATGGGGTGTTACAGAAAGAGACCATAACCCAAGTCTAATAGGATACCATAGGATGAGTGGATTCGAGTAGTGGGAGCCCATCAAGACCTTTGTCCGTTTGGCTACTCACGAAAGTCTCAATCAGAGTTGTGCTCTTTTATGATGCTTCGTATCTAGCAGTTTGCTGCATTTACGGGGATTTTCATGAGAGGGACTGTGGCTCTGATGGCCTTTGTGAGGGTGTGAATAGAGCTACATGAGAAGATTATCCCTAAAGTGCCTTAGATCATAGGTTCTACCCCCTTTTAGGTCACAAGGGCTTCCCAAATTGTGTGCTGCACTGTTGCATTTCGTCCAGTTAATTTTTCCCTCAAAGATTTTCAAAAAAAAAAGATATGATTTTCCCTTAAACACCTATATGAGGTGGCATATAGTGTGAAAGTTTTCTAAATTCCGCAAGTGAATAGCCCTTTTTATGCAAAAACCTCAAAAAGAAAAGAAGTATCTTGCATCATGCATCATTGCATCATTGCATCATTACACCATTGCGTCATTTGCATTAAATGAAGTTCCAATTTTGAAAAAAAATCATTCATCTGGCACTCCATTTCATTGCATAAAAATGAAAAACAATTATCATCTGCATAGCATAAGCATTTCATTTATAATCATGCAAAAAAATCCTTGTCAAGTTCATCCAAGACGAGGCATTCATGCATAAGCATTATTTCAAAAAAAGACATAGTAGAACTACGCAAGCTTTGATTCCTCATTACAATGGGGATACGTAGGAGCGGGTCATACCCCGTCAAGCACATTTTTCTAAAACCCTTTTTCCAATAAATCATTTGCATCTCCAACTAATTTTCAAAATCATGTTCCAAAACTAAAAATCAAAAGTTTCCAATGCATGCATCTTCTCTAAACAAAGAAAAATAGAAAAGCTCTTCATGTAAAAGCTCAATGAGTAAGAGTGCGTCGTCGGATGACGAAGGGTAATATCTCAAATTTGTTTGTGCACTACAAATTTGAGATGTTACTCTACGATATCGGGGCACTTTGACCCTATCAAGTGAGGTTTGTTTTCAAATAAGAGAATAAGTTTGAGTTAACCAAATGTCGAAGCATTTCAGTATATTGCGTGAAGTATTGAGTCAGGATCCACTCAATGTTTCATGCAAGTTACTCAGAGTAACGACAATTGGTTGCCTCACATCATCATTTGCATACATCCTTGCATTACATAAAACAAAATTTTCAAAAAAAAGGGCAAAAAGCAAAACTTTCAAAAAATCATCATAGTCTTTTCTTTTACCGGGCTACATGAGGTGATGTTCCCAAAATTTCAGTCACCAAACTCGAAAAATGTTTTCATCTTATTTTTCATATGCATGTCAAGTCGCATTATCGCCGTCATTTTCATATAAAAACATCATTTGCATGGCATAAAACAAAAACTTGATAAAATTCATACATGCATTTTTCTCTATCTCATTTAGGTTTGTCAGGAGTGCATCCTCCGCACGTGTGCGTTTCCATTCACTAAGGCTTTCTTTTCCCTAGTTTTCTCGAAAGGTCCAAAAATCGTGTCTTATTAGGAGCGCGTCTCATGCATTATTGTTGTCCTTTTTCACACATCATGAAAAAATAATACATTAACCTCTCATCTTACATGCATTTCCATTCAATAAAAATCATGTCTCCCCACGCATTTTAAAAAAAAAAAAAAGAAAGTCATTGTGAGTATCATGCATTTCATTGCACAAAAAATTAAAACAAGAAAGCATCTCATTCATAATCATGAACAAAAGTCATTATCAAATTTATTCAAAATGTAGCATTCATGCATCATTTCATTAACCTCATCACCATAGTTCAAATACATCATTCCTCCATACATGCATCTTTCAAAAAAGGAAGGGGCATTGGCATTTCATACCTTGTCTTGCCTCTAAAAAATCATCATTTAGGGAAAAAGCATCATTCCTGCATCTTTCATCATTCGAAAGAAAAAGGGGGCATCGGCATTTCATATCTTGTCTTGCCTCTATAAAAATCATTTTGAAAAGAAGCATCATTCTTGCATCATTCATCATCCAAAGATGCATTGGCATTTCATATTTCGTCTTGCACAAAAAGAAAGCATCAAAAAGAAAAAAACTTTTAGAATAATCACACTTTTCAAGTGAATATGCTTTCATGCATTTCATTTTCATCATGTATACATCATAATGTTTTCATCCATGCATTGCGTACAACAAAAATGTTGTGATGAGAGACAAGATGTTCTTGCAAAGTAATCTTTCCTTTTTGGAAAAGTTTACCCTCACTCATTTGCAAACTCAAGGTGTTCCAAGGCACTCAGTCTTTCACATCAATAGCTCATTTGTATTTCCTTCAAAAAAAGACATTACATCTCATCCATTCCATGATAAAAGACTGAAACAGTTCATCAAAAAAAGTTTTCATATCATGTTTTAACCAATATTAACTGTCTGTGAAGCGTTCTTCTAGTAAGCATGCATGCCACGTGCAGTTTCTCTTGTTTGAGTCAGTCAATCCAAGTCTAATCCCGCCCCATCCACCCATAAAGCGCATATTCTCTCCCATCAGTGTATACTTGACTTTTTGGTTCATTCTCACTAACACTTTAAGTCCTCCATGCTGGGGCAATTCTGTGATCACTAATTTTCCTTGTCAGTATCATATTCCTTTAGTGCAAGTCTTTCTAAAAAATATATAATAAAGATAAAATAAGCTCGCTAGGTTGAAAACCCGCAAAGGGCGGCCTAGGCAAAAAAAGAACGCCCGGTGGATTGAAAACTCGCAAAGAGCGGTCCTAGGTAAAAATTAGGGCACAAGAAAAGGGGGAAAATAAAAGAGCAAACACATGAAGATAGATAAATTATTGTCCTAAAGTTAAGTCTTACAGAAATAAGCAATCAGGATTTGAAATGAAATTTGGCCATCTCTCCATACCCTCAAGAATCTAAAATCCCAGAAGGTCCATTCCCTACCCCTCTTAAGCCAAAGATTCAAAATCACAAAAACACCTTTTGTTACCCATCTTAAGCCGAGAAGAGCCCAAGATATCCCCATCAAAAATGGTATATTATTTCCAAGTCAAAAGGAAAGGAAATTCACAAAGGGAGGGGAATAACAAAGTTTCAAAAAGGAGAATCCCAAAACAAAGAAAGGAAGACAAAGGGAGTATAAATTAAGAGTCAATACATTTTGTCATGAAGCATAAGAGTTCCCCTTCAAAGAGGCCCTCAGATTCAATGGGTTCAATCACTTCCCCTTCCAAAAAGGCCCTCAAATTCAATGGGTTCAATCATTTCCCCTTCCAAAAAAAAAAAACCCTCAATTCATTAAATTTAACCATATCTTCTTTCATAAAACCTTCAAACACCTCGTTGGGTACAACCGGCACCAAACACCTCATCAAACTTAATAACCATTTCCCTCACAAATCATTGACCATCGCCAAACACCGAATAAGACCCATCCTCTCCATCAACCCCAAACACTTCATTAAGCTCAATCATCCCCTTCTCCACATCACAGCCCTAAAAAGTCCATTCCGATCAATGACTAATTGCCTTCGTTTCCTCAAGTTTTAATTTTAGGACAAATAAGTTTATCTATTGGCGACGTGTTTGCTCAAAAGGAAAAAACAAACAAGCAGAAAAAAGAAAGCTGCTCAAAAAGAAAAAACAAACAATCAAAAAAGGAAAGTTGGTAAAAAAGAAGAAGGACTTGCACTCCAAGATGCATTCGTGTTGCACTAAAACAAAGTCTAGTGGTCACCAAGTGGAGCCTCTCATCATACTAAAAAGTCAAAACTTTCATTGCATTTGAGTTGCTCTTAAAGAAAACCAAAAGTGTGTACTATGGGGCATTCCCTTCACCTCTCACTCCACTCAACTTTGGGGAGTTTTGTTCATTGCCCACCCCATTCATATATCACCCTCAGTTCATAACCATCACCATAACTCTGTCGCCTTTCACAACCACACTAAAAGAAACCATTTGAAATGTCATTCGAAAGTGGGGCAAGCGCGTTCCCATTCCTTCACCTCATTCATTCCTACAAAACCTCACCGAGGCAATCTCTCAACCCACTATCCTAAACAAGGCCTTGTCATTCTAATTGGGGCAGCTTTGTCCTTGTTATGACTGGGGCAACATCGAACTTTATGGGTTGAGACAAAATCTCTTTCGATCCACCTTCCCTTTCAAAAGCCGAAGCATTCCCAATTCATCATCTTCTACACCCCTAGTTGTTGTCACCACTAGACATGGGCAAACTATTCACTCATCAAAGACCTGAATTGGGGCAATCTTGTATCTCTTGATCCCTCACAAGCTTCGGCAATAGCCACGTCGGTCATTCCCTCACTTGCCATAAATGTCCATGTCCTAAACCAATTCCAAGTTAACTGACTCATTCATTCACATTTGCACTCCTATGCATGCTTACTGGACAATGCTTCAAAAAGAGAGAACACAAGTTGTTTACGTGATATCTAAAATTCAGTCATCATGGAAAGAAAGAGAAAACAAGTGAGGTTGTTTGTAAATAAAAACCTTGAGAACACCGGAGTTTGAATCAAATTCAATTTTTCAACAGAATGGGCAATAGTCATCTCAATTCCTTGCATTCAAAGTCTCGCATCTCATCTTCACAAAATGTTCACCTCATGCACCTAGGCATTTCAATCTATTCATTACGGCATATGCATCGAAGCGTTACATTTGCATCTTCACATCTTGTGCATTCATCACATAGCAAAAAGAAAAACGTTCCACGTCAGTTACACCATATTAAAACTTGCATTTCATAGAGGGAAATAGTAAAGAAGAAAAAGCAGAAATCTTTTCATTTCATGGGCATCATATTAATGTCCCCACTTCATAAAAAAGAAAAGAACAAAATCATTGTATGTCATTCGTCACTAGAGCATTACATTTTGCATCAGATATTTCATAGAAAAAGCAAAGAAAGCAAAAAAAGAAAACAAAGAAAAGAAACCACAAAAGGAACAAAAGAACAGAAACATTCCTTGTCATCCAGAATTCCATATCATTCATCGTTTCACAAGCATTCCTTTGTCATTCAATCATCAAACATTAAAGCGGTGCATTTGCATCATGCTAACGTTAGCATTTCCATGAAAGAAAAAGAACAAAAATCATTGCATCAAACATCAGAGCATTGCATCATATTAATGTTTGCATTTCATAGAAGAAGCAAAAAGAAACAAACAGAAGTTAGAACAGGAGCATTCCATTCATCAAAGGATCAATCACCGCATACACTTGCATTCAAACATCAAAGCATTATGTTGATATTTGCATTTCATAAACTACAAAGAAGAAGGGGATACAAAAGAACAAAAGCATTCCATAATATTCAAGACATCAATCATGGCATATGTCCGCATTACATGTGTCACTCATTGCATTGCTAAGCAAAATGCGGATGAACACAAGATGTTAATCTTCATACCTAGTTCTAAGAATCGGCACTTCAAGTGTCAATCTTCAATCTAATTCTCAAATCAGTCATCCTGGACTTGTCAGTCTCAAAATCTCATTCCCAGTCACTCCTTCAGTTCGGAATTCAAATGCCCTCGGGTCCCAAGTGGTTCATTAAAAGCACGCTAAGTGTTCATTTACGGCTTCCTTATCAGCACGCCAAGTGTTCATTTACTGCTTTCTTTCTAGCAAGTCAAGCATTCATCATCATTGCATCAGACATCAACTCAAGTTTCAAAATACAAAATCATTTTCAATAAATAGGAGACTAGGTCGAATGTACATTCGAAATAGTCATCACGATAGGACACTTGAATTGATCACTCAAGAATCCTAAGGTCCCCATGCCAAAAAAGAAAACAAACAAAAACATTCAGTGTCGTCTACATCATAGTAATGTTTGCATTCCATAAAACAAAAAGAACCAAAATTCATCATCCCATCAAACATCCAAGCAATACAGTTGCATCACATCAATACTTGCATCTCATAGAAGAAAAGAAAGCTAGAACATCCCACGTCATTCATCATTTCATGTTATTCATCATTTTATAGCAATATTCCCATTTCATAAAAAAAAAAGCAAAGAAGAGAAAGTTTTCCTTTGCATGTCATTCCATTAAAATACATGAGCATTCCATGTCATCAAACACCAAAGCTTTGCATTCTCATACCCATGATTCTTAAAAGAGCAAAAAGAGAAGCCAAAAGAGAGAAAAGAGAAGAGCCAAGAGAGCAACAAAAAGAAAAGAAAAGAAAGAAAAAGAAAGAAGAGAAGCTAGAGAAAGAGAAAAAGACATATAAGAACAGGAGAAAATCATGCATTCATCAGACATAAGCAAAAGAAAAAGAAAATCATGCATTGCGTACAGACAAGAGAAGAAAAGGAAAATCATTGCATTCATCAAGCATATAAGAACAGTAGAAGATCATGCATTCATCCGACATAGACAAAGGAAATAAGAAACTCATCATTCATCATAAGAAAAAAAAACAGCAATCATGGCATTTGCATTGCATGCATTTGTTCATTTTCAGCTACAGGTACAAAGAGAGGATGAGCACTTCGGTGTTAGCCCTCGCCCCCAGATTCCAGAAAATGTTCCCCCAAGTTGGGAGTTCAGAAAGAAAAAGAAAAGAGAGAAATAGAAAAGAAAGAGAGAAAAGGCCAGGTATCATCGTTCCCTTCTGCCCAGGTATCACATCGTGTACGAGCAACGCGATGGACCGCATCCCCATGCGAGGCACAACGGAATAGTTGTATCAAGCCTAAGATACAGTGGACGCCGTGCATTGATCTGTATATCAGCTCCGGAGCTGATAACGATCCCCCCGGTCACTCGAAAGGCCAACAGGAAGAGCGTGCTCCTCAAAGCCACGTGCAAACTCGGATTCGTCAAGAGTTCGTTTAAGGATTACAGGTTTTAGGCAGCCTGGGCAATTTACCGCTTTTTGCACGCAAGTGCCCATTTTACTTTTCTGTCTGCACGCAAGTGCTCATTTTACCGCTTTCTGCACACAAGTGCCCATTTTACTTTTTCTGTCTGCACGTAAGTGTCCATTTTACCTTTTCTGTCTGCACGTCAGTGTTCATTTACTATTTTTGCATCGACACAAAAGTGTCTATCTTTCTGAAAAAATAAAATAACAAAGATAAGCAAAATAGAGAAAAAGGAAAAAGAAAATTCGGATTTCCCCAAGTGGACAAAATTGGTATAGTTTTTGAGTTCATTATTTCTATTTTGCCTCGGAATATGTTTCGGCCAATTCATATTCCTTGTCAAAATCCAAATAAAGAGGGGCAGCTGTCATACCCCAATTTTGTCCGGCTTAGGTCAAAACCCTAATTTTCCATAAAAAATAAATAAATTGAAGAGCGAAGAGCCTTATTGTAACACCCCTGTATTTCTTTAACAAAGAAATACCTAAATATACAATTTGGTATAAATCAGAGTATAAAAATTCCTGTTCAGATATACATCTTTACAAGAAACAGCGGAAACTAATAAAATAAATAATACAAGCTCGAGTCATACGACCGAATACAGATACAACTACAGAAGAACAAGGACAACTATAAAGGAATAAATCTTCGATCTTCTCCTCGAACCCGACAACCAACTGTGCCGCCAGCTGTAACACCCCATTCTACCCGGCTATTTGTCATAGAGATCAGAGTTTCAAAATTTCTTTTTGAATGGAATGCTACACACGTACTTAATCTAACAACGATCAAATCAGTCTAAGCCTTCCTTATACCTTTACAATACGCAACACCATTTAATAAATTAGGGTACTCTTGATTTTACCAACAAAATCCACACATTATAATTTAGATGCCCCGCAGCGGAAAAACAATAACATAATCTCAAAATGCCAAACAACGGCCTCATCGGAAAATCATTAGATCAATGCATACAAAATTCAACAACAATTAAATAACATTAGAATTCCTAAGCCAACCCCCTAGGTGTCACGTATCAGAGCAGACCGACTCGGGAGTGAAAGGAGTAAGCCTTCACTCAGGACTACCTGTGGTAAACAACAACAGAAGGGTGAGTCTCAACTACATAATAAAGACTATAATAAGAAGTATATTCCATCATAGCATCACACCCATACAGTCACACAGTAGCATAGTTCATACAATCACCAACTTGCATGCTTATCATGAGGATGTATGCGATTACAGTTATGCATGTGGTACCATTTTCCCAGACCGCAGCCTTATCATAATATCAACTCAGACCGCAGCCTTATCATTTTGATTTAGAACTCAGACCGCAGCCTTATCATCATAATTTAAAACTCAGACCGCAGCCTTATGTATGCATGAGACTCCAGGACAAAACCACAATCATAATCCTTACCAACACGGTCCATGCATCCTATATCACATCTTTAATTAATCTTGGTTTTAGCCCCCATGGCCTCATCATCAATAAACTCATTATTTTCTCATCTCAATCACGTCCCTATGACTAAGCTAGCTCTAGGGACCAATCTGTTACTATTAGGATCGAAACCAAAAGACAAGGCACGGACGCACCACTTGGCGCCATGGGCAGCACACTTGGCGCCCAACACAACACCCAAAAGCACAACCACAATAGGTCACCTAAAAATTACAAACCGCTCTAGCCAAAATGTTCAAAAAGGGATTTGGTCACGTGAATGCAAAATTTGGCTAGGGAAAATATGTTCAGAACTCACAGCTCACCCTTAGGCACCATAACATAGTCAAAACAACACCCAATTGGACCATTTCAAAACAACAAGTGAAAATCTGGAAATTCTTTAGCCAAAGTGCTTAAAATACAATTTGGTCAGGTGAATACAAAATTTGGCTCGGTAAATTATGCTCAGAAATTGAATTGCACACTAGACACCCCTTAGACAAGCCAAAACGATGCCCAATAGGACCATTTCAAAACCACTAGTGCAAATCTGGAAATTCTTTAGCCAAAGTGTTTTAAATACAATTTGGTCAGGTGAATACAAAATTTGGCTCGGTAAAAACTGTTTAGAAATTGAAGTGCACACAAGACACCCCTTAGACAAGCCAAAATGATGCCCAATAGGACCATTTCAAAACCACAAGTGCAAATCTGGAAATTCCTAAGCCAAAGTGTTTTAAATACAGTTTGGTCAGGTGAATACAAAATTTGGCTCGGTAAAAACTGTTTAGAAATTGAAGTGCACACAAGACACCCCTTAGGCAAGCCAAAATGATGCCCAATAGGACCATTTCAAAACCACAAGTGAAAATCTGGAAATTCTTTAGCCAAAGTGTTTTAAATACAATTTGGTCAGGTGAATACAAAATTTGGCTCGGTAAAAACTGTTTAGAAATTGAAGTGCACACAAGACACCCCTTAGACAAGCCAAAATGATGTCCAATAGGACCATTTCAAAACCACAAGTGCAAATCTGGAAATTCCTTAGCCAAAGTGTTTTAAATACAATTTGGTCAGGTGAATACAAAATTTGGCTCGGTAAAAACTGTTTAGAAATTGAAGTGCACACAAGACACCCCTTAGACAAGCCAAAATGATGTCCAATAGGACCATTTCAAAACCACAAGTGCAAATCTGGAAATTCCTTAGCCAAAGTGTTTTAAATACAATTTGGTCAGGTGAATACAAAATTTGGCTCGGTAAAAACTGTTTAGAATTTGAGCTTCACATAAACCACCCCTAGACGCACACTCCATGGGACACAGGCGCCCAGGCGCCATTCTGGGCAGCACAGGCGCCCAGACAGCAACACACGCACGCCCAAGCAGCAATACAACACACGCAACGCAACCCAAACCCACTGCTACAGTACACAGAGCGCTATTTTCCCTAGGCACTTGGCGCCCATGTGACCCAACATCTACTAAACATCAAATTTCCCAAAACAATTAACAACAACAATTCACAAAATACATTATGCTCATACCAATCATTCATTCTCACATTTATGCATTAAGGACACAACAAGGCATAAAACCAACACATGTAATCCAACATTAGCATAGGAAATCGAATCAATCACACTAATTATCAATTTCAACTAACCTAAACAATCTAACAATTAACACAATAATGTCAAGTGGGATCCTATGGTTTACATACACCCTATTATACTCTCTATTATAGAGTGAGACTCCCCTAACCTTGATTATGACGAACTAGAGCTTTTCCCACCGAAGCACCGACAAACCACCGCAACAAGAATTCTTCTCCTTCTTCTTCCCTTATCCACGAACACGCCCTCTCTCCCTTTCTCTTGGACCATTCACGAATTGATCAAAAATAGGAAGGGTTAGGGAAATTCGAAACCTAAGCACTTGATAGAGAAAGGAAATCGAATCATAAAAGGCTAGGAACCCTTACCTAGGATCAAGATGCACAAACCCTAACTCCTTAGCTTGAAGTCGCCTCCTTCCTTCTCTTCTCTTCTCCTCTCCTTCGACTTTCTTTCTCCTCTTCTCTCCTTCGACTCACTTGCTCACTTTTGGCACAATTGGGGCGCAACCTAGACCCCTAGCGCCTAAGGAGCGCCTAAGCCAACGGGCTTGGGCTTCTTGGGCCGTTACTTGCAATACCGGTATTATTGATACCACTCCCTTTCTTTTTCTTTTTTTTTTTTTAATTAAACATCATCCTATTGTTTTATTATAACTATTCTATGAAATATCTAAGTAATTTAATTTAATAACTACTTAGTTATTTTGGGGCGTTACAACTCTCCCCCACTTAGAACATTTTCGTCCTCGAAAATTTAGTCAAGCTCACGAAACACTACCAAATCTCTTCCCCATCTCTAACCGTCCTCTCCCATAATCTATCGCATACTTGGCAGCAGACTAAACACCCTTCCACTCACAACTATAACCATCTAGACGACTAGCACTATCCACCTTGCTGATCATTATTTCCTTGATTACCGGCGGTAAGTGATTGGGCGGCCGTCCCTCCTACTTGTTCAGCCAGGTAACTCCAGAAATAATAACCAGACTCATCACCTCCCAAAACTCACCGACTTACTACGACAATGAACCCTAGACATGGTTATGCTCTAACCAGTTTATACTCGAGATTACATCTAACTCCTTCAACGGCAGCAAGTAAGATTCACCACAGGGTCTCTGTCGAAAATCGACAAGGGACACTGAGGACACAACACACAAAGCAAGACTCGGACCCAACGATATCGTATCAGCCTCTCACAGGCTAGATACGACTCAAACTGAAAGGTATTATATCAGCCTCTCACAGGCTAGATATAATTTCAGACTCTAGAATTCCATATGACAACACGCACAACCACATATCACAACCACAATCATAGTGCAGTCAAAACATCAAATAAGCACCATTCTCACTTGTTACAGGTTAGGTAGCTCATCACAATGATATCAAAGCATAGTCATACACCACATATTATAAAGAAGATAGTAACAAGGACACACATGGTTTACCTGCACTTTTGGTTATTCGAATCCAAACAATTCTTTATACTCTTAAGTTCGTCAATAGTAATCATTTCTCGTTCAAATAGTAAAGCATCAAAATATCAACATAAGGTTTATTACTAACTCTAGTCTTCTTGCATTCTCTTTTAATGTAGCATACAATATTTCCGAACATAAAATGTTACACTACTTGTTGGCTCTTTTACTCATTCCTCAATGCAGCGACATTATTTTATATTCATAATTCAAGTCTGAGACGCGACAAGCACCCCAAAACAATTCAATTTAAACGATCTCTACAAAAATAATAATATTTAATCACACATGAAGATCATACCAGCATATCACATAGGGTACTCAATTTACACCATAAACTTGGGAGTTCAATAAAAGCAAACGTGTAAGAACAATATCTACAATAATACCAACATGCATTCATTTCTTAACATGCATCCCATATTTAACTCATTAAACCACACAACACAATTGGCACAACTGCGAAGTAATCTAATAGGAATTCGTGTGTTAAAAATAAGTTTGATGCCAATATTGTATCCAATCATAAAATTTGTTTATTAGGGTTTCACAAACAATCTCATAACTCACTTCATTTTCAACTTACAAAACCACGTAACACAATTAAAGAGGTATCAACCAGAATCAGTCAATAAAATCAGTTGTAGACAATTAGAGTTCGCAAAATAGTTTTTAAGCATGCATTGATTCTAGTCACCTCTACAATCATATCTTATAATTTTCAATGAAACATAATTCCACCAATTTCAACACCAAACATTTACATCCATTTTAAATATGTAAAAAAAAAGGGAAGTAACTAAACTCGATTAGGTTACAAAAAGGCAGAGGAAAACGAAGTCCAAACACTTAACACCTAATGATTCTAACACTTAACACCAAGTAGTTATACTAAGCCTTGTAGAAAGGAAGGTAGGATACTTAACACTACGACATTGATCAATTACACCTCGTCAACTATAATTAAAACACGAGTACAAACGTCATTTTAAATTTTAGGAACTCGGCACTTCAAGTTATTACGAAAACAGCACGTTTTTCAGCATAAGAAAAAATAGCGCTTCATTTTCATAAAACCGCACCACACTTATTTCATAAAACAACAACTCATTCTATAAAAAAAATAAACTGTAATATAGCAACTCGTTTAGTTGGCAAATAGCAATACTTTAAATTGCCAAGACAACAACTAATACATTTTTCGAAAATTGAACACCTTCCAAACCAGCAGGAAATCAAAACCAAGTCCCGTGACATCAGTCACTAATCACCAAAACAATAATGACAATCTTTTAGGGTAAGTGATAATCATCTACATAGTTCAGCATGGAAAAAAAATAGTTCAACTCATGGAACAGCAGTCAAGGCATTAAAACAGCTAGAAGGGCCAACCCATGGAGACAACAATTCACAGCTAAAGGCACATATACGAAAAAAAACACAATCACACCATGCACCAAAATACCCAGGATAACAACGACATAACTATAACCCATTTTTAAAATCATTTCACGTAGCTTGTAGAAATGGGAGAAAACAACAGTTGTGGTATTCAAACCAAAAATTTTATCATTTGCGGCAGTCAAGGATGCTAACATCGAAACATAATTGGCACGACAAGTTCACAAGGCACTTAGCGTGAAGCATCATCGTGCAGTCAAAATCATGCTATAGTAAAACTTTATACACTTTCAATGTCCATTTATTAAAATAATTTTCCAATGCCAAAATCAGTATCCAACCATAAAGCTATTTAACAGTCATTCAAAAACAGTTTCAGAAATCCCCTTACTTTTTAAATTCTCATGACGCAATTCAAGAAGTAACGACCAAAAGATTTGTCATAAAACTCAAGCATGCAAGATCACACTTTGAGGAAATCAGGCAGGTTAAAATAGTAGTTCAATGAGGTAGTTCTCAGCTAAAATCGTTATATCAAGTTGCAACTTCCGAAATAATTGAGGACCAAAATGGTAGCACTAGAATGAAAACGTTTTCACTTGTAGGGATTAAAACACCACGGCAGTTATTGGCAATAACTTGATTTGGACAAAACAACATAGGAGAGTAACATGCAACAAGGTAAACTGCCAATAGCATACAGGCACAGCAGACGCACGTAACGAGGCCAGACAAACAGCATAGGATGCAATTACCATTTTAAAACGCATCAAGTTTGTTTACACTCGAGGGGCAACCAAACTCAGGATGGGGAGCATGTAATATTATACCTTACAAATACATGAGCATGCGAATAAATGTCAAATTAACATCTAACAACAAACAGCAATTACTTTGAATATGATGCGGGATACGCCGAGCTCAATACCAACCAAAACTCATGTGAGTACTTAAACAACAGAGCATACCATGTAGAAACACGCAGTAAGGAGGTCAACAATAAGGACTACAATAAACAAACACAATTCACACACCGAAAGCACAATAAGGCACACAAGCACTAGTAGGGGCATCTCCCCCACTAGTTCACTTAACAATGGAAACTTTTGGAGTACCTGCAACATAAACCATGGTCAGCTCTGAAAGACAACAGTTGGTCACTGTCTGACACAACGACTCGACGACTTGGCCGGACGGACCAACCATTGCTCTGATACCACTAATGTAACACCCCATTCTACCCGGCTATTTGTCATAGAGATCAGAGTTTCAAAATTTCTTTTTGAATGGAATGCTACACACGTACTTAATCTAACAACGATCAAATCAGTCTAAGCCTTCCTTATACCTTTACAATACGCAACACCATTTAATAAATTAGGGTACTCTTGATTTTACCAACAAAATCCACACATTATAATTTAGATGCCCCGCAGCGGAAAAACAATAACATAATCTCAAAATGCCAAACAACGGCCTCATCGGAAAATCATTAGATCAATGCATACAAAATTCAACAACAATTAAATAACATTAGAATTCCTAAGCCAACCCCCTAGGTGTCACGTATCAGAGCAGACCGACTCGGGAGTGAAAGGAGTAAGCCTTCACTCAGGACTACCTGTGGTAAACAACAACAGAAGGGTGAGTCTCAACTACATAATAAAGACTATAATAAGAAGTATATTCCATCATAGCATCACACCCATACAGTCACACAGTAGCATAGTTCATACAATCACCAACTTGCATGCTTATCATGAGGATGTATGCGATTACAGTTATGCATGTGGTACCATTTTCCCAGACCGCAGCCTTATCATAATATCAACTCAGACCGCAGCCTTATCATTTTGATTTAGAACTCAGACCGCAGCCTTATCATCATAATTTAAAACTCAGACCGCAGCCTTATGTATGCATGAGACTCCAGGACAAAACCACAATCATAATCCTTACCAACACGGTCCATGCATCCTATATCACATCTTTAATTAATCTTGGTTTTAGCCCCCATGGCCTCATCATCAATAAACTCATTATTTTCTCATCTCAATCACGTCCCTATGACTAAGCTAGCTCTAGGGACCAATCTGTTACTATTAGGATCGAAACCAAAGGACAAGGCACGGACGCACCACTTGGCGCCATGGGCAGCACACTTGGCGCCCAACACAACACCCAAAAGCACAACCACAATAGGTCACCTAAAAATTACAAACCGCTCTAGCCAAAATGTTCAAAAAGGGATTTGGTCACGTGAATGCAAAATTTGGCTAGGGAAAATATGTTCAGAACTCACAGCTCACCCTTAGGCACCATAACATAGTCAAAACAACACCCAATTGGACCATTTCAAAACAACAAGTGAAAATCTGGAAATTCTTTAGCCAAAGTGCTTAAAATACAATTTGGTCAGGTGAATACAAAATTTGGCTCGGTAAATTATGCTCAGAAATTGAATTGCACACTAGACACCCCTTAGACAAGCCAAAACGATGCCCAATAGGACCATTTCAAAACCACTAGTGCAAATCTGGAAATTCTTTAGCCAAAGTGTTTTAAATACAATTTGGTCAGGTGAATACAAAATTTGGCTCGGTAAAAACTGTTTAGAAATTGAAGTGCACACAAGACACCCCTTAGACAAGCCAAAATGATGTCCAATAGGACCATTTCAAAACCACAAGTGCAAATCTGGAAATTCCTTAGCCAAAGTGTTTTAAATACAATTTGGTCAGGTGAATACAAAATTTGGCTCGGTAAAAACTGTTTAGAAATTGAAGTGCACACAAGACACCCCTTAGACAAGCCAAAATGATGTCCAATAGGACCATTTCAAAACCACAAGTGCAAATCTGGAAATTCCTTAGCCAAAGTGTTTTAAATACAATTTGGTCAGGTGAATACAAAATTTGGCTCGGTAAAAACTGTTTAGAATTTGAGCTTCACATAAACCACCCCTAGACGCACACTCCATGGGACACAGGCGCCCAGGCGCCATTCTGGGCAGCACAGGCGCCCAGACAGCAACACACGCACGCCCAGGCAGCAATACAACACACGCAATGCAACCCAAACCCACTGCTACAGTACACAGAGCGCTATTTTCCCTAGGCACTTGGCGCCCATGTGACCCAACATCTACTAAACATCAAATTTCCCAAAACAATTAACAACAACAATTCACAAAATACATTATGCTCATACCAATCATTCATTCTCACATTTATGCATTAAGGACACAACAAGGCATAAAACCAACACATGTAATCCAACATTAGCATAGGAAATCGAATCAATCACACTAATTATCAATTTCAACTAACCTAAACAATCTAACAATTAACACAATAATGTCAAGTGGGATCCTATGGTTTACATACACCCTATTATACTCTCTATTATAGAGTGAGACTCCCCTAACCTTGATTATGACGAACTAGAGCTTTTCCCACCGAAGCACCGACAAACCACCGCAACAAGAATTCTTCTCCTTCTTCTTCCCTTATCCACGAACACGCCCTCTCTCCCTTTCTCTTGGACCATTCACGAATTGATCAAAAATAGGAAGGGTTAGGGAAATTCGAAACCTAAGCACTTGATAGAGAAAGGAAATCGAATCATAAAAGGCTAGGAACCCTTACCTAGGATCAAGATGCACAAACCCTAACTCCTTAGCTTGAAGTCGCCTCCTTCCTTCTCTTCTCTTCTCCTCTCCTTCGACTTTCTTTCTCCTCTTCTCTCCTTCGACTCACTTGCTCACTTTTGGCACAATTGGGGCGCAACCTAGACCCCTAGCGCCTAAGGAGCGCCTAAGCCAACGGGCTTGGGCTTCTTGGGCCGTTACTTGCAATACCGGTATTATTGATACCACTCCCTTTCTTTTTTTTTTTTTAATTAAACATCATCCTATTGTTTTATTATAACTATTCTATGAAATATCTAAGTAATTTAATTTAATAACTACTTAGTTATTTTGGGGCGTTACACCAGCTGTCCTTATAACCTGTTCTCTGTAAAAACAACAAATATGGATTGGGTGAGACAACTTGTCTCAGTGAGTCCTACCGTGCCCCCTCACTGACACTCGGTTCAATTATTAAACCGTTAACAATCATATTGATAACGAACACGTTACAGCGAATTGTTGATCGTGAACCTTGCCACAAATCTCAACAAGTCGAGTCCAATCAAACAAGTCTTTATGTTTTATGAGGAACAGCCGGTTGTGAATAACCACGAATACCGGAGAATTATATTTGTTGATTAGTGTACCAGCGGCGAAACTCCACTCATCCCGGCACACAATCATATAATTAATTGTTTAGTATAATCCGGTGGCGAAACTCCATTCATACCGGAAATTATATTTGTTGATTAGTGTAAACCGACGGCGAAACTCCACTCATCCCGGCACACAATCATTTAATTAATTTGTTTAGTGTAATCCGACGGCGACACCCCGCTCATCCCGGCACACTAATACCTTATTATTCAATTGTTTAGTATAATCCGACGGCGAAACCCCGCTCATCCCGGAAACCCGTGAGTTGACCACGCCAAAACACATACAGGGCCTAGATAAGGGGTCATGACTACCCTCTCTAGTATACTACTTGTCAGGTCGTCACCCAACGAACGATATATACGACAATACATATCAACGATCACCAAAGGATCAAACATAAGCTTATGATACATGTTCCATTTCATTTCATAATTCGTTTATGAAGAATTCTATTAACTTCCAGAATTATAATCAATTCCAGGTCTTATATCCATATATAAGTTCAGCCCAACCATTACTCGGTGTACTCACACGTAATCTAGGGTTTTCGTTCTCGACCAAATAGGTTTCGAGACTCTTTTTCAAAAATATAATTTGAACGGTTTGAAATCATGTTTTCAGTAGGTTGGTAGCTTTAAAATAGTTTGAGGAAGGGATTAGGAAAGGTTCGGGATTGAACGGAGCGTGGAACGAGAAAAACGGAATTACGCATCAAAAGGGTCACAGTGGCGCGCGGCGCGCAACCCACGCATGACTGGCGCGCGACTTGACAGAAGCGCAGCCCAGAATCACGCGCGGCGCGCGACTCCCGCGTGAACGGCGCGCAAGTGGACAGAACCCAGTACTGATGCTCAACTCACACCTTTTCTCACTATCGCTCTCCGTTCGCTCTCGATTCGATTCCTAATTTCCGTTCCACCTGAAACTCAGAAAATTCCAATATTCCAGATAGTTTACAAATCATTTTATTTCAACAATTTAATCACAACTTCATAAATTGTTCCACAATTCCATAAAAATCGTAAAACGTAATATTTCTCAAAAAACGGTTTTCGGTTCAAAAATCTTTCGAAAACGGATAATGCCTTATGACTCAAAACCGATATATTTTCAAGACATGTAAAAATATCCCTATCCGTGAGTAGAACTCACCCGGTTGACGATCCCCGAGTAGTCGCGTCCTCGCTCGAATTACCGAACCGATAGCCACTCGAACGGTTCCCGAATCACGAACACGATCCGAAGGCTTCCGCATCTGAATTCAGTAACCGACATCACCCTTGATACTGACTTCCTTCCGGATGACTGGAATTGGTGTTTCTCGACACTTTGACGATTCGACCCCGGATCCGTCAATTCAACATTTCCAGCTTTATTTCTGTTTTCCCCAGCATCTGGATTCAGTTTTGCAACAAGCATAACTTGGTCAATTCGTGACCAAAACTATCCAAACAAGTGCTCAATGTGAAGATAATTTCGTCTACTTTCTGATGGAAGAAGTTTCACGCGCATGCATCCAGTAGATTGAGAGATATCACCGAAACTATGTGACTGGTCCAGGACAATGTTTGATTCTGAAACCGAAACTTGTGAACAGGATATCCCTCTCATTTCTCCATAAAATCATACGGTTCTTGTGCCCAAAATGAAGATATTTTTGTCGACTTTCCAGAGAAACAAGAATCGTGATCATAGGAGTTGTGTGCTGGAAGATACAAATAAAACACTGGGAGTAGTGCATACGGGTTTTACCCAGAAATTTTGATGAGCTTGAATCATCAACCTCAAACTCTTGCAAATCACGAATTTGAGATCCAACTCCCTGAACCAGAAACTCCACACCCTCCAAAACACCTTCCAATTCACAAAGTAAGCTCAGATTGCCCTTCCCTAGGTTCCACATGAACATGCAAGGCTTCCCATTGATCAAAGCTTCATTGTTCTCACTTGGAGCTTCACAATTTCGAAAATGGCAACATGAGGAGGAGAATGGTTCAGCTCTCAACATAGGTACCAATGGAAAGAGAATGAAAAATGAGAGTGAAAGGTGTGAAGAAGGCTTACATGCAACAATGGTGGATGAGATCCTTCTCTCTTCTCTTCTCCTCCCTCACGCCTCCTTCTTCTCCTCTCTACCTTTCAGTTTTTGTTTTTCTTCTTTTCAGCTGAATGTAATGTTTTAGTGTGAGGGTGAGTTCAGAGGGTGAATATGGGTTGGGGGTTTAATGATGGTGAAAAGACCATTTTGCCCTTGGCCCATAGAATGATAGTTTAGGTGTTGGAAATCCTCTTCGGTACAACACTTTCTCGATTAAATTCGGTTCCGATCCGAAATTCCTCAATTCTTTCGGTTCGTAATTAATTATAATATTCATAATTACATTTTAATAACTAGGGATGTGAAAAGACAGATTTGCCCTTCAGCCCCAATTCCTCATTTATTGAAACTATGACTAAGCCACAATTAATTAGAGGGTGGGATTTCTTTGGACTTTTCCTCGACTAATAATCCCCGAGACACGACCAATTATTCCCACAAATAATTTCTCGGCCTTAGGCATCATAGTACGAGTCTTTAAAAATTAGGGATGTTACACTTATGCACTGAATTTCGGATCCTAGAAGGCATTCCAAGGTTCTTGAAATCATTTTTAGGGTTGGAACGCATTTTTCGGGCAAATTAGGGTTTTAGAGTCAAAAAGGGTATTTTGGTCAATTATAACGGTTTTTTTTCTCTCGCTTTCAAAAAGGCTCAAAAATATGTATAATTAAAAATAGAAATCTGAAATCAAAATAAAAAAATGAATAACAAAATAATATTGGATGCTTATTGTATTTTTAGAATTAGGGCTAATTCCTTTTTAGGTGCTTTTTGCTTTTATCCATTTTTAGCTAAAGTAAGCACTAATTTTACAAGCAAACAACCTCTCTCACTCCATCCTCATGCTCCACTCCACTCCTCACATCAGCCCACATCAAGTGCACATCACAAAAGCCTCTCATCATTACAAGCCCACCCTTGAGTCCAATAACATTCAATACACAACATATTTTTTACCTTCCTTCTCTCTACACCACGAAATACACACTAATTTCTTTACTTCCCTCACTCCATCCTCATGCTCCACGCCACCCCTCACTTCAGCCCACATCAAGTGCACATCACAAAAGCCTTTCATTATTTCTTTGACAAGCATATCTTTGAGTCCAATAACATTCAATACACAACATATTTTTTACCTTCCTTCTCTCTACACCACTAAATACACACTAATTTCTTTACTTCCCTCTCACAACTTTAAACCCATTAGATCTTTGGCCTCCCAAGGGAATTCAATAAGAACAACTCACTCCTCTCCTCCCAAGGCCAACAAAACCGTAGCCCTTCTCCTCTCCCTCACTTCCTCTTGTTTTTCTTTCATCTCAAAGGAACCTTCCCAATTCTCCTACACCAAAAAACCCTAGCACACCAAAAACCTCCCCTTTTCTCTCCCAAAACCGTGGCCTCCCCACTCCCTTCCTTCATCCATTTTTGATTTCCTCTTCACCCAAACACCACCATCTCACTTCATTCTCATCCCTCTTTCATATATCTTCTCCATTTTCCATTCAAGATCAAACATCATCATCAAGGAAGGTTTTCATCAAGCTTTTTTGGGTTGGAGTTGAAGTTCCTTGGAGGTTCTTGTTGATTTGTTTTCTATTTTCTTCATCTCATTGCATTTTCTAGCTTGGATTTGAGGTAAAAACTTTCAAACCCTTGCATCATCTTCAACCTTTTTGCATTAAAACCCATTTTCCTCTTCACTTTGCATTTCACATATCATCATCATTTTGTTTAAAATGTAGCTTGCTGTTGTTGGTGAGAGGAGCCTTAAACACTATTGACAAGCACTTAGGGAGGCTTGGGTGTTTAAGGTGCCTCTCACTCTTGAATAAATTGAGTCATGTTGTTTTGTGTTGATTTTTTGCATTTGTTGTGAAATAAAATTGTTGTTTCATGTGTTGTTTGGTTCGCATATCCTATTAAAATTAGCTCTAATTTGATTTTGTTGTTTCTCTTTGCTTGATGGGGCTTAATCATGTTGTCGATATTTGATTTTAGTGTTTTCATGCTTAGATACTTTGTTTAGGTTTGCAAATTTCTTTTCTCACATAGATTTCGCACAAAGTAAAGAGTTTGAGAATAAATGTTGATTTGAGGTTTTAGTGTTTAAATTATGTGATTAATTGTTCCTAAATCTTGTTAGTATCTTTTGCTTGCTTGATTTTGGGAGTTTGATGAATAAATTTATGGTTTGACTATGTATTGGTTTCGCAAGTCATGAAGAATAAATAGAGTTTTTATATGTTTGCTTATTGTCTCAAGTTGATGATAGGCAATATGATTCTCACTTGTGCCTAGTGCACCTTGCCTAAAGTGATGAGGATTGTTCTATATGATTCAACCCTTTTAGTTTGTATGTTGTTTAAGTTGATGATTGGCAAGAAGATTCACACTTGTGCACTTGCGCACACTAATTTAAGTGTTGAGGATTGACCAAAGTGATTCAACATGCTTTGGTGTTTTGATTGTTAAGATGACTTGCTTGTTTAGGGTTTGCCCATGATCATGCTTGAGGCTACTCTTTTGAATTCATTTGTGCCTACCACTTCCTTGTCTACTCCCATGTGGAATCATTAATACTTAGATAGGCCCATTCCTCACATTGCATCTTCCACTAGATGTGCATTTAGATTCCCTTGCGTTTTGTAGAAATATTTGAGTATGGTTCTCGCCTAGCATCTTCCACTAGATGTGCATTTAGGTTCAATCTTGCCCACTCTTGTATTTTTGCTTAATACCCAATTCAAGTTCCTTCTTTGCCTATTTATGTGTTGTGGTCTAACATGTGTAGTCTAGGCTAATATTTGCTCAAGAATTCAAATGAGGTTGTTGTTTGCCTAAGGATTCGAATTGCATTCATTGCTTTCTTTTCTAAATGGCCTAGCGTGAAAATGGTGACTAGTGACAATCACCCAAAACCTTTGTTAGTTTGGTTGTCCTAAGAGCCTAAATTTCAAAAAAGGATGTTTTCATATGCATAAGCTACTAGTGATAATCACCCATAACCTTTGATAGTTTGATTATCATGAATGCTTTCAATTTCAAAAGATATTTTCCTAAGCATCAAAAGTCATAGCAAGTGTTAGTGATGATCACCCATAACCTTTGTTAGTTTGATCATCATGAACGCCCCTCACTTTTCAAAACCAAAGCAAAAAGACTTTCACTTTCAAGGCTCGTTAGAACTACGTCGCTTTGATTCCCATTTGGGATACGTAGGAGCGAGTCACATTCTCGTCAAGCGCAACCATAAAAAGTTTAGCATTTGCATAATAAAAAGAAAAGAGTTATTTTCGTAACAAAAAAAGAATCACTTTCGCAAACCAAGATCTTTTTCAGAACAAAAACATTTTCCTTTCTAAAATCATTTTCAACCCATCGTCGCTAGTAGCTAATCAGAACCTTTGTTCATCTAGCCATTGGTGGCGATGTCTTTTTCCCAAAAGAACAACAAGCGATGATCACTCATAACCTTTGTTAGTTTGATCATTCGTGCCAATCAATCTCTTTCAAAAACCACTTTCAAAAGAGCAAATAAAAAATGGGTTGCTACTAATAGTCAATCAGAACCTTTGTTCGTCTGACTGGCGGTAGTGACTCTCATTTTCAAGAGTACTTAGCGGTGATTACCCATAACCTTGGTTAGTTTAATCATTCACTAAATGCTCGTCCAATTTCAAAAATTCACTAAAAAGATAAAAGACAAAAACCTTTTTTTTTTCAGGATAAAGAAGAACTACGTAGCTTTCAGTTCTCCATCGCACCGGGAGATACGTAGGAGCGGGCCATGTCCCGTCAAGCGTTTTTTTCTAAAAAACCATTTTCCCCCTTTTTTCATAATAAATAAAGATGTTCAATAAGAATTTTTCAATAAGAAGTAGAGAGGCAAAATCAAGTATTTTCAAGTCAACACACTAAAATCACACATTTAATTAAAGGTTCCCTCTCAGTAGAGAGGACGTGTGGGGTGCTAACACCTTCCCCGCGCGTAACCGACCCCCGAACCCTATTCTCTAGTTTCGCAAGACCAATCGCTTTCCAAAAAAAGGTTTTCCTAATATTTTCCTTAATAAATATTGGTGGCAGCTTCATTGTCTTAGGAAAAGTTGTGAACGAGGAAGGTTCTCCCTCGGGGACTTTTTCGGGCGCAACATCGCCAAGAAAAGCACCACCGCAACTCCCAGACAATGACCACCCACTCGACCGCAGGCCACAGCACAATCCAATCCTGTATCGGGTAAACACTATCCCTTGGAATTCTTGTCTTTCAGGCATTCTTTTTTCCTTACCCCATCATTGTTCTTGCACAGGTCCTGCTGTTGATGAATGGAGCGATGAAGAAGACATCCCCATCAGGATCTCGATCAAACTCGTCCAACACGGACAGAGGATGGAAGAGCTGATTAAGGAGTACGAAGACTGCTTTGCATGGGATTTCCATGAGATGCCAGGCTTGGATAGAGCGTTGGTAGAACGTCGGTTGCCTATCAAGGACGGATTCAGGCCCCATAAATAGTCGCCGGGGAGTTTCAATCCTCAGTTGATGCCATAAATCAAAGCCGAGATAGAGAGGTTATTGAAGGTTGGGTTCATAAGAACCGCCAGGTATGTAGTGTTGACCTAGTGACTTCAAAACACAAGAGAGGGGGTGAATTGTGCAATTAAAAATGGTGATTAAAAATAAAGTGTCTGAATAAAAAGGTTGATCAAATAAAATAAAGCGCTTAAGAAACCCTTTTAATTCGAATAAGAATGACTTGCAGAGGAAAATTAAAGAGATAAATGGAAAGAAGAAGACACACAGAGATTTATACTAGTTCAGCCACTCCTGAGGCCTACGTCTAGTCCCCAAGGAAAACTCCAAGGGATTTTAATCAATCACTAGCTTTTAAAACAGGTTCAGCTAGAAACCTTTACAACCAAATACCTCTACACACAAAACCGGGATATCACCTCCCTATGTAAAAGAACTTTAAAACCAAGAGATATCACCTCTCTTGAATACCTTGGGATCACACCCAAAACTAAGACCTCTTTACACAAAACCGAGATATCACCTCCCTATGTAAAAGAGCTTAAAAACCAAGAGATATCACCTCTCTTGAATACCCTGGGATCACACCCAAAAATAATAAATGAAAAGGAAAATGATGATACACTCAATAGTGTAGATAAAACAAATTGAAGCACAAGTAATACAACTCAAACTATATGGAATATAAAGCTCTCAAATAAAGATTTTAGCAAGTGTAAGAAGAGTGAGAGTGATGAGAAGAATGATAGAGTTTCAGATACATGAATGAGTTGTGATTAAAATGTTTTGCAAAGCCTTCCACTTATAGGCTTAGAAAAATATAGCCGTTGAGTAGAATATAGAAATGCTAAAATCGATTGTATGCTTGAATGACTTAGAGATGATGATAGATTATGTGCTTCCTTAAAAGAAGGAGGAAATCGATTATGTGCTTCCTTAAATGGATGATGAAATCGATTATGTGCTTCCTTAAAACATGGGGGAAATCGATTATGGTCTCATAGGAAATAATAGGAATCGATTATGTGCTTGAATGTATGACTAGAAGAATCGAATTTGTGCTTCTTTAAAACAAGATGAAATCGATTATGTGCTTCCTCAAAGCCATAAATCGATTATGTGCTTCCTTAATACAAGATGAAATCGATTATGGCTTCATAGGGAATGTTTAAGAATCGATTGTATGCTTGAATGTGGGATCCTTATAATCGATTATGTTTGTTTCTAAAATCATTTTCCTATATTACGTGCCTGTCCTATTCAATTATGCATGCATGAGATTTGTTTAAAAAGTATTTTCATGCAAAATTATTTATATGAAAAATATTGTGAGTGTGTGATTTATTTTATTTTAGAGAGCTTTATTTCCACTTACAAATTATCCTAACACACACAATACAATAAACAACTCTTGACTTGAAAGCTTGATCTCATTTTCCGCTTTTTGCCGTCTTATCCTTTTTGAACTTCTTTTGTCAATCATCAAAACAAAATTATTCCTGTAAAGGCATATATTCACATGTAGAACGATTATCTAACATAGTGCCCGTCATTAAAAAGAATAGCCGGGTGAGGGTCAGCATTGATTACAGGGACCTGAACTTGGCCACTCCGAAAGATGAGTACGGTATGCCAGTGGCCGACTAGTCGACCCCGCGGCTAATGTAACACCCCAAATATTTAATTAATTATTTAATTAAGTATTTAGGGGATTTGTTTTATTTAATAGATATAATTGAAATTAGAAAAATAAAATATATTGAGGTGTGGTGTTGAAGCAGGAGGTGGTGTTGCGAATTAAGCTGGGCTAAGCTGAGGGAAAAGCCCGTGATCCAGGCCCGCTAACCTAGGCGCATATTTAAGCTAAAAATTTAGGGTTTGGCTCATTTGGTGCAAAAGAAAAGAAAGGAATTGCGAAGAGGAGAGAAAGAGAGAAGGAGGGCGGCGCAAATCCCAAGGAGGAGAAGAAGAGTTCGCGAATCCCAAGGAGAGAAGGGAAGCCGTGTTGTTGTAGTTCTGTTGGTGATTCCTCTCCAGGGTCTTCTATTCCTACGAATTAAGGTAAGGGTGGGTCTCATCTTCCTCTATAATTGGGTCTTATGATGGGTATTAGGGTAGGGGCTTAGACCTATGTTGCCATGATCTTGTGTGATTGTTTGATTTGTAAGGTTGACTGAAACCCTTGATGGATGATCATTACGAAATTGATGCCTTGATGATGGTTACTACGAAATTGATGTTTGGATGATGACTATTATGAAATTGGTGCTTGATGATGATTATAAAAGAAATTGGTGTCTTGATGTTGTCATGGATGTATATGAGATGTTGGTGAATTTCGTAATGTTGATGTTCAAGTCCTAGGCGCCTTAGGCGCCATTGTTGTTGCCAATGTTGCGTTTTGTTGTTGTGCTGAAAATGGCGCCCTGCTCCTGGGCGCCATGTTGCTGTCTGTGTTTCGTCCCTGTGTTGCTGTCTACTGTGTTGCGTCCAGTGTTGCTGTTTTGGGCGCCATGGGCGCAGGTTCCCTGTGTATGGGCGCCAAAGGCGCCTAATTTTGGCTGCCCGTGTTGCGTTCCTAAGTTGTGTTCCCGTGTAGTTATGTTACCCAGATGTCATTGGTGCTGAGTTTTGGTTGCTAGGTTGCGTGTTCAGAAATGTCACTGGGATCCCCTCCCCTAGGCGCTAGTTGCTGCCTGCGCCAGTTTTCTGTGTTGCCTGGGCGCCAAGGGCGCCAGTTTGTGTGGCTGCGCCAGTTTTCAGTGGCTGCGCCAGTTTTCTGTGTTGCCTGGGCGCCAAGGGCGCCAGTTTGTGTTGCTGCGCCAGTTTTCTGTGGCTGCGCCAGTTTTCCCTGCTAGGCGCCCAGTGCATGGGCGCCACTTTCAGGATGTTGCCCAAATGTTCCTCGGTTTTGTTTTTGTCATATCTTTTGACTCGGATGTCCGTTTTAAGTGCTTCAAAGTGCGTTGCGAAGCTTATTCAGTTTTCTACCCGTGTGTTCTATTTTAAGGTAAAAACTATTATTTTTCTGACAGTTTCTGGGTGCCTCAAGTGGCTGTCCCCGTTAGTCGTTGTTGTTGGCGTTGTAAAACTATTTCGGTGTTTAAAACCCTTTTTGGTGTCCTAATCAGTGTCGTGAGCGGAAGTAAAACCTTTTGATGTAATCGGTAATATTAGTGTCCCGGTGTCAATAAGTACGTGGTGATGTTCTTGACGATAATGCCCCTAGTGGCTATTACTTGATTGACGATGATATTGATGATGAATAAAAGCTGTGGTATTATAAGCGACGATGATGCCATAAAGGCTATTAGCGACGATGATGTTAATGACGATGAGAATATTAGTGATGATGGTATTAACGATGATGATATATGTGACGATGACTTGACAGGTGATGTGCCTTTGACTGGCGAACTGGTAAGTAATGGGTCACTAAGTTGACTGCGATTGTGTGTGGTTGTGTTTGGTGCATGTCATCGTGTCTCATGCAACTCATGTGCATAAAGGCTGCGGTCTTACAAGCGACGATAAAAGGCTGCTGTAACACCCAAAATCTACCCGGCAAATTACTAAATAAATCAGAGTTTCAAAAAGCATTTTGAGTGCTACAGTTTTCAACTGAAATTCGCCAACGAAATCATACTTCAAAAATAACTGACTTTCATTTAAGATGCAGCGGAAAATCAAGGGTTCAACTTAACGATAAAATTCCAAAAGGTTCACAACATGAATAGTCATAACGGCCATAAACTTAAGTTCAACAAATGTAACGACATAAGGAATATAAATGAGCGTTCATCCCCCCGAGTGCTACGTATCAGAGCGACGACACCGACCCGACTATATGAAGGTACTCCGCCTTCATTCGCTATTACCTGCACGTTACCAACATAGGGGTAACATTCAAACAGAAGGGGTGAGATATCACACTATCTAATAAATCGTATGAAAAACAATATGCATTCGGCCAGGTCATCACATTCATCTCGTCACAATAGTCACATAATTTCACTAGTCAATCATGCAGTATGGAATGCACATGCATGCGGTACCAAGTCACAACGCTGGCCATAGGCCTAAATCACAACGCTGGCCGAAGCCTAATCCACAACGCTGGCCGAAGCCTAATCCACAACGCTGGCCGAAGCCTAATCCACAATGCTGGCCGAAGCCTAATCCACAACGCTGGCCGAAGCCTAATCCACATGATATGCATGCGACGCAACGGGTATGTGTTGCGCCTGAAAAATCTGGTTTGGGACTTTCTGTTTGACAACGTGGAAAAAGTTTGGAGCCGCCACCAATATTTTTTATTTTAAGACCAAAACATTGAAAAAAAGTCTTTTTAAAAAGCGGGTGGTCCTTTGAAAACGCAGAGATGTAGGTTCGGGGGTCGGTTAGGTACGGGGAAGGTATTAGCACCCCGCACCTCCTTTCTACCGAAAGGGAACCATTAACTTGATGTGTGGTTTGGACAAAAGTTTGAGTTTGAAAGCGGTTTATTCCACTTCTTTTCTTTTCTTTAGGAGTTTGTTTTATTGAAAACGAGGGGGAAAGGGATATTTTTGGTATCTTTGAAAAGCGGAACAAAACAAAGATTTTTTTTAGTGTGTGTGACAAAACAAAGTTTTTTAAAAGCGTGTGCTTGACAGGACAGGACCCCGCTCCTACGTACCCTCACTGGAAGAGGGATCAAAGCCACGTAGTTCTCGATTTTTGGTTTTTAAAAAAGGATTGAGCTTTCGCGAAGACCGAACAACAACGGTTAGAATGGTCTCGCTACTAACTCCTTTTGAAAACAACATCATCATTAACGACCTAATCGGCAACGGCGCGATTGGTGTTTAATGACGATTGATTTATTTTTGTTCTGAAAGTAAAAGTTTCTTTTCGTTTTGAAATGATTTTAGGAAATGGGTTTTTAGAAAAGGAGTAGAACATTTCAAGTCAATTCTAAATCCATAACCAAATGCAAATGAATGAATAATACTCAAGCAAACATGAACATATCATTCATTAACCAAGATTAAACATGCTCATACAATCAAAGGATTCAATTATTAAAGATGCAAATCAAAGTTCTCAAAGTAATTGTGTGTGTGCAAGAAGGATTGTATTTACCCTAATGGCTCTATGCTACAACATGCTTGTATACTTACGTCTCCATTAGGAGGTCATACAAGTGGAGAGGAGGGCACACAATCAAGTCAAGACATTTACATGGCATCAAGAACAAGTGAATACAATTGATTGTAAACATGGAGTATTCTAAGTTAAATGATTGAATATGTAAGCAAGGATGCATGATTAGGTAAGGATGTAAGTGCATGAGTGTACAAGGAATGGATGCATAGCACTTTATTTATGAATGGATTGCATACAAGGATGCATAAGAGGATGCAAGAGATATAAGCATATGAGGATGCATGAGAGTGTCACATAAACTAAGTATGAATGAAGATGCATGAATGTGAAAATGTTTTGGGTATTTTTGCAAGTTGATAAGTTGTAAAACTTTAAGTAAGAAGTTAGTGAAAAGTAAAGTAAAAATGCATGAAGTAAATGGTAATTACTTAATGAGATGGTAAAGTAAAAATGCATGAGGTAAATGGGAAGTGGTAAAATCTTTTTATGTCTTAGTAAAAAGTTAATGAATGGTAAAGTAAAATGGTAAAAAGTAAATAAACACTAAAACCAAGTTGAATCATATAGAGCAATCCTCTCACTTTGAGCAAAGTGCACTAGGCACTAGTGAGAATCAACTTGCCTATCATCAACAATGAACAATAAGCAAATTAAAATGCAAAGATTAACTAAACACACAAATAAGTTGAATCACCTAGAGCAATCCTCCCACTTTGAGCAAAGTGCACTAGGCACTAGTGAGAATCAACTTGCCTATCATCAACAATGAACAATAAGCAAATTAAAATGCAAAGATTAACTAAACACACAAATAAGTTGAATCACCTAGAGCAATCCTCCCACTTTGAGCAAAGTGCACTAGGCACTAGTGAGAATCAACTTTCCTATCATCAACAATTTACAACAAGCAAAATAAAACACAAGAATGAATGGACACATAAACTAAATTGAGTCATTTCTAGCAATCTTCACCACTTAGGTCAAGGTGCACTAGGCACTAGTGGGAATCATATTGCTAGATCATCAAACAACAAAAGTAACTTTTAACACTAAAATGAAATACTAACAACAAGATCAAACATCACCAAACAAAGAACAACAACAAAATCAACTTGGAAATATTTTTAGATCTATAAGCATGCGAACCAAAGGAAACATAGATCCACATTTTATTTAATAATAAAAAAGAAAAAAATTAACACAAAAATTAACACAAAGCAACATAGATCTATTTTTTTTGCAAGGATTCATATGATTAAGCAAAGGATGTGCAACTAAATCATATCAACCCTAACTTTTATGATATGCGAAATGCTAAAGCCCATAAACAACAATTTTATTTATGAAATCTAGTGCAAAATGTGTAAAGATGCAAGGGAAATTATTCAAGTAGAAGAATAACTCCTTCAAGGCCAAGGACCCATCTCAAACACCCAAAGCTCCCTAAGTCTTTGTCAAAATGTTTGAAATGGATCCTCAAAGCAAACAAACAATCAAGAAGGAGTTTGGAGTAGAGGAGAGATTATGCAAGAAAATTAAATATAAGGTGCAAAGCTTCAAGGATTACCTCAAAACTACAAAGAAATGAAGAAGGGGATGATAAGCTCAAAAATTGCTAGCTCTTAGCAATTTGATGATGCAACCTTGAAGAGAATGGAAAGAATGATGGTGATCTAACAAGAAATGGAGGATTTGATGGTGAAAGATTGAAGGATGAAGTGAGGGAGTGAGAGAGATTTCGTGGAAGAGAGGAAGAGGGAGAAGCTTTGGTGTGCTAGGGTTTTGTGTAGGAGAATGAGAGGCTAAAGGATCAAAATGAGAAGCCAAAAAGAAGAGAGGATCCCTTTAGGCGTGGGAATGAGGAGGTATTTATAGGATGAAACTAGGTCTAAGGGTAGTTTAGTCTTTGTGCTTTTAATGTGCTCTAGGATTGAGTCTCTGTCATACCCCAATTTTGTCCGACTTTGGTCAAAACCCTAATTTTCCACACAAAAAATAAAAAATAAATTATGCATTGCATTTTGAGTCCTAGAAACCGCTCCAAAGTTTTTGAAATCATTTTTAGGGTTAGAATGCACTTTTTGGGGAAATTATGCTTTTAGGGTCAAAAAGGGTATTTTGGTCATTTTTTTTTCACAACAGGATGATTTTCTCGCCAAAAATACACATCCACAAAAAGTACATTTTACTCTACAAAGTAACAATGCCAAAGTTGATGGAAAAAGGTGATGAAAGTGTCAAAGCATCAAAGTCACTATCCAAGACAAAGCAAGCCCAACAAAAGAAGATTGAAGAATTTTAAGGGTAGTCCTTAAAATTAAGGGTAGAATTAGGGTTGGGTGAGTCTTAGGATTTATGTAAGCTCTTACATAAGGTCAGCTCATATCTCAAGTCCCGCGGTTTTCAAAATGCATGCATACATATACAAATAACAAGAAGCATTTTTGAAAAACCCTAAAACAAGTTTTCCAACTAAAACACAAGTGCATAATCGATTAACCTATTTTTAAATAAGCCTATAATCGATTATCAACATTTTTGGAAAGCTTATAATCGATTATACAAGGAGCATAATCGATTATCTTTTCTGAAATAACAAGGAGCCTAATCGATTATCTACTCTGAAGCAATTCAGGAGTATAATCGATTATCCCATGTTTTCACTAAGGCCCATAATCGATTATGAACATAAATGGAAAGTTTTCACTAAATATGGTAAGTACCTAATCGATTATATATGCCATATAATCGATTATCTACATGAAAATCAAGGAGCATAATCGATTATCTACTCTGAAACAATTCAGGAGCATAATCGATTATCCCATGTTTTCACTAAGGACCATAATCGATTATCACCTATTTTGGAAAGTTTCTTATGGTTTTGGAAAGTGCCTAATCGATTATCCAAGGCACCTAATCGATTAACATACACCAAGTGTTTTTCAACATAATCGATTAACCTATTTCCTAAAATAGATCAACTTGGTTTTTCCTATAAATAGGCGCACCAAATCTCATTTCCAGGGACCCATTTTTCGAAATCTCTCACATTTTAGAAAAAACTCTTCTACACTTTATTTTTGCTCTATTCGTTCCGTTGGTCCGTCTGAGCTGATCTTCTACAAGAGTTAGTTGGGGTTGCATTCTTCAAGTTGTAATATCTGCCTTCATTAGAGGTATTTCTGTCTTTACATTTGTTAATATTTAATTATTGTGATCCATGCCAAAATTGCCCTATGTGATTTAACTTAGCTTTAGTGTTTATTTAGTTGTTCTTGTATATTATTGTCCATTGTTGATGATGAATCATATGATTCCCACTTATGCCTAGTGCATCATGTTCTAAGTGGTGAAGATGGTTTTAGATGATTCAACCTTCCCCTTTTAACTTCTTGATGAATAATAGATGTGATAGTTAGGTTTATGGTTAAAGGTCCATGGTGTATTGCAAAGGATAGGTTACCTTAGCCTTGATGCTCCCTCCTCTTTGATTGTGTTACTAGCCTTTGGGCACTTATTCATGAATGCAAAGGATAGGCTTACCTTAGCCTTGATGCAATTTCCCCCTTTTTGTTCATGTTATTGAGAAATCGTTGCTCATATGTTCCTTAGTTTAATTAAAATCATTCTATGCCTATGATCAATTGTTTGCTTGTTTTTTATGCATTTTAAATGTCTCAATTCAATATGCCATTCCATCCATGTGATGACCTCCTAATGAAGACGTAAGTCTACATGCCTGTTGTAGCATAGAGTCATTAGGGTAAATACACTCCCTCCTACACACACACACTTGCTTTGAAAACGTTGCCTCGCATCCCTGATAAGTGGGTCTTTTGATCATGTTGGCATGTTTAGTCTTGATTAAATGTTCAACATATGCATGATTTCGTGATTATTGAATGTGCTTGAACTTTTGTAATCAATAATTGATAATACCTTCACCTTCTTTTCGAAAAATCTTTCAAACTCTTTTGCAATTAATGCGAGTTATTAGTGACTATCACTCAAAGCCTTGGCTTGTTTGATTGTCATGAATGCCATCAAGGGTTATTAGTAATGATCACTCAAAGCTTTTGCTTGCTTGATCGCTATGAAAGCTCTTCCCCTTTCAAATCCTTTCAAAAACATTTTCATTAGAACTACGTCGCTTTGATTCCCATTTGGGATACGTAGGAGCGAGTCACGTTCTCGTCAAGCGCAACGAATAAAAATCCTTTTCGCAACCATAAACAAATCATTTTCATGAAACAAATAAAGAGAATCATTTTCAAACCCATTGTTGCTAGTAGCTCATCAGAGCCTTTGTTCGTTTAGCTATTAGTGGCAATGTCCTTTTCTCATAAGAATATTAAACGATGATCCATCATAACCTTTGTTAGTTTGATCATCGTACAAATCAATCTCTTTCGAAAATCACTTTCAAAAAAGATAATAAAAAACGAGTTGTTATCAATAGTCCATCAGAACCTTTGTTCGTTTGACTAGCAGTACAACTCTCTTTTTTTGAGTATTTAGTAGTGATTCATCATAGCCTCTGCTAGTTTAATCATTCACTAACGCTCGTCCTATTTCGAAAACTCACCAAAAAAGATAAAAAAACAAAAACTTTTCAAAAAGACAACCAAGAACTACGTAGCTTTGAATTCTCCATCGCATCGGGAGTTACGTAGGAGCGGGCCATGTCCCGTCAAGCATTTTTTCTAAAAACCCTTTTTTCCCCCTTTCTCCCCGAAAATAAAATTTTCATTAAGTTTTCCCATTCATCTTCAAACAAGAAATAAATAGGCAAATCTAGGTATTTTTCAAATCAAACGTTAAAACCACACATTTAATTAGAGGTTCCCTTTCGGTAGAAAGGACGTGCGCGGTGCTAACACCTTCCTCGCACGTAATCGACCCCCGAACCTATATCTCTAGTTTTCAAAAGATCATCCGCCTTGTTCAAAAGACCTTTTTTCAATATTTTGGTCTTAAAATTAAAATATTGGTGGCGGCTCCAAAATTTTTCCACGTTGTACATTGAGAAACCCAAACCGGGGATTTTTCGGGGTGCAACAGCTGGCGACTCCACTGGGGACACGTTTTAAAAGACGAGGGTCAAGCCTAACTAATTTAAATGTGTGGTTTAATGTATTGTTGATTTGATTAAAACCTTGTTTGCCTTTCTTTCTTATCATTGATTGTAGGCGTACGCATTTGTCTTCTTCTATGTTGTTCCCTGTCTCATCCTTTATTCCCTTTCTTCTATCGCTTATGCCCATGCATTCTTCCAATCCCCATGATCCCCTCTTCTTGGCACCTCTTCCTAAGGTAAGCAATATCCTTGTTTATAGATATTCCAGGTATGGAACCCTAGGGTAGATAACTTGTTATTGCTTGCTATTGTCTGGTGTAACGCCCCAAAATAATTTAATTATTTATTTAATTAAATTATTTAAGGCTTACAATATTTATTTAATTTAATTAAATAATTCAAGGTTTAATGTATTTATTTAATTTTATTTTATTAGGAGGTGTTGTCTCGAAATTGGTGGCGCACGGAGCCCATGACCCACAAGTGAGCCCATGACCCATGGGATGGTCATAGGATTCGACTCACTATGGGTCTTGTGACTTAGTGGCATTTTTGTCTCATTTGTGAAAAGAAAGAAAGTAACGTAAAAGAGAGGAGAAGTGAGAAGAGAAAAGTGCGAATAGAAGAGGAGAAGTAGAGGAGAGGGGCGAAGCTCAAAGAGAAGGAGAGGAGGCTCAATTGTGATTCGCATTCTTCCCTTGAAGCTTGGCTATCAATTCGAATTTCACAAGGTTAGGGGGTCCTCTTTTTGTTCTTAATACTTATGCGAATTGGGAATTGCTTAGGGTTAGGGTCCTAGGTTAGTTTCCATGATTGAATTGTGTTGTTGTTGAGAAATTATAGTATTGTGATGTTATTATTGAATTAACATGTTGAGAATTCTATGATTGATGTTGGAATTGGGGCAATATGCGAATTGTAGGCCAATTGTTTGAGTGTATGATTGTTTGGTGATTATGTGGTGAAATTGGGAAATTATGGTGACATTTTGATTATATTTATATATAGGAGTGTTGGTAAATTTTAATTGGTAATTTAAAGTGGAAAAATTTCTGTTTAGATGCCCCTAGGCGCCTTAGGCGCCCTATGGATTGTTGCTGAAAATTCTGTTTTGCGCCATGGTCATGGGCGCCAAGTGCCCAGCAGTGTGCTGCGCCAGTTTTCCAAAATTCTGTGTCACTGTGTTGCCTGTGTTGCTGTTCCTGTTGCCTGTGTTGCTGTCCCTGTTGCCTGTGTTGCCTACTGTGTTCCCTGTGCTGCCAGTTTTGGCACTTGTTGCTTGTGTCATGGGCGCCAAGGGCCCCAAAGTTCTGGTGATAGTTTTGTGAAAATTGTTTTCAGGTTTTTATACTTGGGTAAAATGGCTCATGAAAACTGATTTTGGTCAAGAAAGGAGTTGAGTTGCGAAATTTCACTAGGTGCCTAGTGCATGGGCGCCAAAATTTAAGTTCAGTTTTTGAGAAAATTTTTATTGATTTATCATGTCCTGAGTATTTGGCTCGTGTAAAATGAATTTCGAAGCAAAATGAGTTGTGTAGCATGTTGGCCTTAGGCGCCTAGTGCTTGGGCGCCATGTTGCTGCTGTTCCCTGGATGTTGCTTCTGGGCGCCAGCGCCTATGTGCGCGTGTTGCCTCTTGGGCGCCTAGCGCCTGGGCGCTGTTGCGCGCTTGTTCCCCTGGGCGCCTAGCGCCTGTGCGCTGTTGCGCGTGTTGCTCCTGGGCGCCAAGCGCCTATGCGCCTGTGCGCTGTTGCGTGTTGCCTCTCCTGGGCGCCAAGCGCCCATGCGCCAAGCGCTGTGTTGCCCCTGGGCGCCCAGCGCCCATGCGCCTGTTTCCAGAATGTCTAACATTTTTCCTAAACTGTTTTTAACATAACTTTTGACTCGGTTATCCAAATCCAACGGTTCAAAATGCGTTTTGAAGCTAATTTCAGTGCCTATCCAATAGTCTCAATTTTATGCAAAAATAATTTATTTTCACTGGTGTTTCTGGCTGATGGTGTTCAGGTGTCTAAATGGCTATTTTTACTCACTTTCCCTATGTTGTGTCAATGTCCTAAGCTGGTCTATTTGAATTGGTGTTGGTGTGAGTGGTGAGCTGAATAGGTGAGTGTGATAGGGTGAGATTGGTGAGCAGAGGCTACGGCCTAATTTTAATGTGGTGAGCTGATTTATATACAATGGTGAGATCATGAATTTTAAATGATGAATTGCTTGGACTTGGTGTGTTGTAATGCATTTCCCATAGCATCTCATAGACATATGCATTATTGGTGAGCAGAGGCTACGGCCTAATTTTGATTTGGTGAGCAGAGGCTACGGCCTATTTGTATTGGTGACGGATCCGACATGCATGTACCCGTGGAGTTTGGGTTGCATTACATACATATTCATATATTATATAGTGCTGTTTGAAATTTAGTATGCTGATGCGAATGTTTCCTATTGTTATGAATTGGTGTGCCTGGTTTCCTTTTCCTATGCAGTGCTTAATTCTCATATGTTATTAATTATGAAAAGAGACTCACCCTACTGCTTTTATGTTGCTTCTTATGTCGGCAACGTGCAGGTAATAGCGAGTGAAGGATTTCTTATGCCTTCGTCTGGTAGGAAGTGTCACGCTCTGATACGTAGCACCAGGGGGGGGGTGTCCTTATGTTTATGTTTTATTTTCCTAAAACTGTTAGTTTTCATTGGTGATGTATTGGCTTTAATTTTTGAACTGATTATTATTCCGCTGCTGATGGTGATTGGATTTAATTGATGCGAACTAAACCTTTTCCTTATGGTGTTATGTATCTTGATTTTTATGGAGTAAGTGTAGCACTCACTTTAGTTGTTTTCAAAAAAAAAAAAAAGAGACTCTGATTTTATTAAAAGTAAAGTTATTAGAAAAGGGGTGTTACATTAGTGGTATCAAAGCAGTTCGGTCTGTCCGGCCAAGTCGTCTTGTCATAGTGTCTTATGACAAATAGAATTGTTAGATTAGTTCTAAATTTCTGTTTGTGCTGCAGTGATAGTTTGAAATGGCCAGACGGGACGATGCTGCACTTGCTGCTGCCTTGCAGGCTATAGCCGGGGCGATGGGTAATATACCCGGTGCTGTTAATGATGGGACGCGCAATTTGGCTACGTTCCAGAGAGAGAATCCACCTGTCTTTAAGGGCAAGTATAATCCAGATGGTGCTTTGGCATGGCTGAAAGAGATTGAAAGAATATTCCGGGTCATGGATTGTGATGATGCGCAGAAGGTCAGGTATGGTACCCATACGCTGGCAGAGGAAGCTGATGATTGGTGGATGGAGGTGAGGCAGAGATTAGAAACTGCCAATGAAGAGATAACTTGGGCTGTTTTCCGTAGAGAGTTCTTGCGGAAGTATTTCCCTGAAGATGTGAGGGGTAAGAAAGAAATAGAATTCCTTGAGCTGAAGCAAGGAAGCATGTCAGTGACAGAGTATGCTGCCAAGTTCACTGAATTGGCTAAGTTTTATCCCCATTATGCTGATGCTGATTCTGAGTTCTCAAAGTGTATTAAGTTTGAGAATGGGCTGAGGGCTGATATTAAGAAAGCTGTAGGGTACCAGAAGATTAGGGTATTCGCTGATTTGATCGACAGTTGCAGGATATATGAGGATGATAGTAATGCTCACTCCAGGGTCATGAGGGATCTGAGGGGTAAGTTTCAGAACCGGGGTAAACCGTATGAGGCTCCAGCTGGTAAGGGTAAGCAGAGGTATACTGACAATAAGAAAGCAAGTGGGGGAGATGCCCCTGCGAAGGTTGTGTGCTACAGGTGTGGCAAACCGGGTCACAAGAGTTTTGACTGCTCAGATAATAAATGTTTCAAATGCGGTAAAGAGGGTCATGTGGCTGCGAAATGTGAGAAAAGGGATGTGGTGTGTTACAATTGCGGGGAATCAGGTCATATTAGTACTAAGTGTACTAAGCCGAAGAAAGAGAAGTCCCATGGAAAGGTGTTTGCTCTCGCAGGATCAGAGGACACTAATGAGATTCGAGGTACATGTTTTATTAATGGTATTCCTTTGATTGCTATTATTGATACTGGTGCTACGCATTCGTTTATTGCTGCTTTGTGTGCTGAGAAATTGGACCTTGTTTTATCTTCTATGATGAGGGAGATGGTTATTGACACTCCAGCTAAGGGTTCAGTAACTACCTCTCTTGTGTGTGCTAAGTGCCCTCTGTCAATCTTCGGCAGAAATTTTCTAGTTGATCTTATTTGTTTGCCGTTGGGAGGGTTGGATGTCATTCTTGGTATGGACTGGTTAGTATTTAACCATGTGCATATTAATTGTTTCCGGAGATCTGTGAGTTTCCTTCCTCCCGAAGAGGAAGAATCGGTGTTGTTGCCTGCTGGTCATTTGCATAAGGTAATGAAGGAGGGAGTTCATCTGTTTGCTTTGATGGCGTCATTGTCTGCTGAGAATCAGGCAATCATTGAAAGGGTTCAAGTAGTGTGTGAGTTCCCTGAAGTGTTCCCAGATGAAATTCCAAGTGTTCCGCCAGAGAGGGAGGTTGAGTTTGCCATTGACCTTATACCTGGTACTAGGCCTGTGTCTATGGCACCGTACCGAATGTCAGCCTCAGAATTGTCTGAATTGAAAAAGCAATTAGAAGATCTGCTTGAGAAGAAATTTGTAAGACCAAGTGTGTCACCGTGGGGTGCTCCGGTATTGTTAGTGAAGAAGAAGGACGGGAGTATGAGACTTTGTGTCGATTATAGGCAATTGAACAAAGTGACAATAAAGAACAGGTATCCGCTTCCCAGAATTGATGATCTGATGGGCCAGTTGGTAGGTGCTAGAGTGTTTAGTAAAATCGATTTGAGGTCGGGTTATCACCAGATCAAGGTAAAGGATGAAGACATTCAGAAAACCGCTTTCAGAACGAGATATGGGCACTATGAGTATTCTGTGATGCCGTTTGGTGTTACCAACGCGCCGGGTGTGTTTATGGAGTACATGAATCGTACTTTCCATAGTTACTTGGATCGGTTTGTCGTTGTGTTTATTGACGACATTCTGGTGTATTCTAAGACAGAAGAGGAGCATGCAGAACATTTGAGGTTAGTGCTAGAAGTGCTGAAAGAAAAGAAATTGTATGCAAAATTGTCTAAGTGTGAGTTCTGGCTGAATGAAGTAGGTTTCCTTGGTCATATTATCTCTGGTAATGGTATAGCTGTGGACCCAGCCAAGGTTGATGCTGTGTCTCAATGGGAGAGCCCGAAGTCAGTTACTGAAATCAGAAGCTTCTTGGGATTAGCTGGTTATTATAGGAGATTTATTGAAGGTTTCTCGAAGTTGGCACTTCCGTTGACTCAATTGACGTGTAAGGGAAAAGCTTTTGTGTGGGATGCACGCTGTGAGGAGAGCTTCAATGAGTTGAAGAAGAGGTTGACTACATCGCCCGTTTTGACTTTGCCTGTTCCTGATCGACCGTTTGTAGTATATTGCGATGCTTCCAAGATGGGTTTGGGAGGTGTATTGATGCAAGAGGGTAAGGTAGTAGCTTATGCGTCCAGGCAGTTGAGGACCCATGAGAAGAACTACCCTACTCATGATTTGGAGCTAGCTGCAATTGTGTTTGTGCTGAAAATTTGGAGGCATTATCTGTATGGTACCAGATTTGAAGTGTTTAGCGACCATAAGAGTCTGAAATACTTGTTTGATCAGAAGGAGCTAAATATGAGACAGAGACGTTGGTTAGAGTTGCTGAAGGATTATGATTTCGGCTTGAACTATCACCCCGGCAAAGCTAATGTCGTGGCTGATGCTTTAAGTCGGAAGAGTTTGCATATGTCGGCTATGATGGTGAAAGAGTTAGAATTGATTGAGCAGTTTCGAGACATGAGTCTGGTTTGTGAAGTGACACCGCAGAGTGTCAGATTGGGGATGTTGAAGATCGGAAATGAATTTTTGGTTAGTGTCCGAGAAGCACAAAAGTCAGATGTAAAGTTGGTAGACCTGTTAGTTGTGAATGATCAAGATGTGGGTGGAGATTTCAAGTTAGATTCCCAAGGTGTATTGAGATTCAGAGATAGGATCTGCATTCCTGACGATGCTGAGATGAAGCGAATGATTCTTGAGGAGAGCCATAGAAGCAAGTTGAGTATTCATCCCGGGGCTACAAAAATGTACCAAGATTTGAAGAAACTGTTCTGGTGGCCTGGTATGAAGAAGGATGTGGCACAGTTTGTGTATTCTTGTCTGACTTGTCAGAAGTCTAAGGTTGAGCATCAGAAGCCTGCGGGGTTGATGCAACCATTGGAGATTCCGGAATGGAAGTGGGATAGCATTTCCATGGATTTTGTAACTGGGTTGCCAAATACAGTGAGAGGGTTTGATGCTATATGGGTGATTGTGGACAGGTTGTCTAAGTCGGCTCATTTCTTACCAATTAATATGACTTATCCAGTTCCAAAGTTGGCAGAAATCTACATCAAGACTATTGTGAAGTTGCATGGCGTTCCGCTTAGTATTGTGTCTGATAGAGATCCAAGATTCACCTCTGAATTTTGGAAGAGTTTGCAGGAAGCTTTGGGTTCTAAGTTGAGGTTGAGCTCCGCTTATCATCCGCAGACAGATGGTCAGACGGAGAGGACTATTCAGTCGTTAGAGGACTTGTTGAGGGCATGTGTTCTTGAGCAGGGAGGTTCATGGGATTCTCATCTTTCGTTGATAGAATTCACCTATAACAACAGTTTTCACTCTAGTATTGGTATGGCACCGTTTGAGGCATTGTATGGTCGGAGATGTAGGACTCCGTTGTGTTGGTATGAATCTGGGGAGAGTGCAGTGTTGGGGCCTGAGATTGTGCGAGAAACAACTGAGAAGGTAAAATTAATCCGTGAGAAGATGAAAGCGTCGCAGAGTCGACAAAAGAGCTATCATGATAAGAGAAGGAAGGATTTAGAGTTTCAGGCCGGTGATCATGTGTTTCTGAAAGTCACTCCGGTGACTGGTGTTGGGCGTGCCTTGAAATCTAAGAAGTTGACTCCCCGTTTCATTGGTCCGTATCAGATTACGGAGAGAGTGGGAAGTGTTGCCTATAGGGTGGCTTTGCCGCCTAATCTTTCGAACTTGCATGACGTGTTTCACGTGTCACAACTTCGAAAGTATATTCCGGACCCGTCTCATGTGATTCAGATGGACGAAGTAGAGGTACGGGATAATCTCACGGTTGAGACTATGCCGGTGCGGATTGAAGATAGAGAAGTAAAGATTCTGAGAGGGAAGGAAATTCCGTTGGTGAAGGTGGTGTGGTTGGGAGCTGCTGGTGAGAGTATGACTTGGGAGCTAGAGAGCAGGATGCGGGAAGCATATCCGGAGTTGTTTGATTCAGGTAATTTCGAGGACGAAATATTCTAAGTGGGGGAGAGTTGTAACGCCCCAAAATAATTTAATTATTTATTTAATTAAATTATTTAAGGCTTACAATATTTATTTAATTTAATTAAATAATTCAAGGTTTAATGTATTTATTTAATTTTATTTTATTAGGAGGTGTTGTCTCGAAATTGGTGGCGCACGGAGCCCATGACCCACAAGTGAGCCCATGACCCATGGGATGGTCATAGGATTCGACTCACTATGGGTCTTGTGACTTAGTGGCATTTTTGTCTCATTTGTGAAAAGAAAGAAAGTAACGTAAAAGAGAGGAGAAGTGAGAAGAGAAAAGTGCGAATAGAAGAGGAGAAGTAGAGGAGAGGGGCGAAGCTCAAAGAGAAGGAGAGGAGGCTCAATTGTGATTCGCATTCTTCCCTTGAAGCTTGGCTATCAATTCGAATTTCACAAGGTTAGGGGGTCCTCTTTTTGTTCTTAATACTTATGCGAATTGGGAATTGCTTAGGGTTAGGGTCCTAGGTTAGTTTCCATGATTGAATTGTGTTGTTGTTGAGAAATTATAGTATTGTGATGTTATTATTGAATTAACATGTTGAGAATTCTATGATTGATGTTGGAATTGGGGCAATATGCGAATTGTAGGCCAATTGTTTGAGTGTATGATTGTTTGGTGATTATGTGGTGAAATTGGGAAATTATGGTGACATTTTGATTATATTTATATATAGGAGTGTTGGTAAATTTTAATTGGTAATTTAAAGTGGAAAAATTTCTGTTTAGATGCCCCTAGGCGCCTTAGGCGCCCTATGGATTGTTGCTGAAAATTCTGTTTTGCGCCATGGTCATGGGCGCCAAGTGCCCAGCAGTGTGCTGCGCCAGTTTTCCAAAATTCTGTGTCACTGTGTTGCCTGTGTTGCTGTTCCTGTTGCCTGTGTTGCTGTCCCTGTTGCCTGTGTTGCCTACTGTGTTCCCTGTGCTGCCAGTTTTGGCACTTGTTGCTTGTGTCATGGGCGCCAAGGGCCCCAAAGTTCTGGTGATAGTTTTGTGAAAATTGTTTTCAGGTTTTTATACTTGGGTAAAATGGCTCATGAAAACTGATTTTGGTCAAGAAAGGAGTTGAGTTGCGAAATTTCACTAGGTGCCTAGTGCATGGGCGCCAAAATTTAAGTTCAGTTTTTGAGAAAATTTTTATTGATTTATCATGTCCTGAGTATTTGGCTCGTGTAAAATGAATTTCGAAGCAAAATGAGTTGTGTAGCATGTTGGCCTTAGGCGCCTAGTGCTTGGGCGCCATGTTGCTGCTGTTCCCTGGATGTTGCTTCTGGGCGCCAGCGCCTATGTGCGCGTGTTGCCTCTTGGGCGCCTAGCGCCTGGGCGCTGTTGCGCGCTTGTTCCCCTGGGCGCCTAGCGCCTGTGCGCTGTTGCGCGTGTTGCTCCTGGGCGCCAAGCGCCTATGCGCCTGTGCGCTGTTGCGTGTTGCCTCTCCTGGGCGCCAAGCGCCCATGCGCCAAGCGCTGTGTTGCCCCTGGGCGCCCAGCGCCCATGCGCCTGTTTCCAGAATGTCTAACATTTTTCCTAAACTGTTTTTAACATAACTTTTGACTCGGTTATCCAAATCCAACGGTTCAAAATGCGTTTTGAAGCTAATTTCAGTGCCTATCCAATAGTCTCAATTTTATGCAAAAATAATTTATTTTCACTGGTGTTTCTGGCTGATGGTGTTCAAGTGTCTAAATGGCTATTTTTACTCACTTTCCCTATGTTGTGTCAATGTCCTAAGCTGGTCTATTTGAATTGGTGTTGGTGTGAGTGGTGAGCTGAATAGGTGAGTGTGATAGGGTGAGATTGGTGAGCAGAGGCTACGGCCTAATTTTAATGTGGTGAGCTGATTTATATACAATGGTGAGATCATGAATTTTAAATGATGAATTGCTTGGACTTGGTGTGTTGTAATGCATTTCCCATAGCATCTCATAGACATATGCATTATTGGTGAGCAGAGGCTACGGCCTAATTTTGATTTGGTGAGCAGAGGCTACGGCCTATTTGTATTGGTGACGGATCCGACATGCATGTACCCGTGGAGTTTGGGTTGCATTACATACATATTCATATATTATATAGTGCTGTTTGAAATTTAGTATGCTGATGCGAATGTTTCCTATTGTTATGAATTGGTGTGCCTGGTTTCCTTTTCCTATGCAGTGCTTAATTCTCATATGTTATTAATTATGAAAAGAGACTCACCCTACTGCTTTTATGTTGCTTCTTATGTCGGCAACGTGCAGGTAATAGCGAGTGAAGGATTTCTTATGCCTTCGTCTGGTAGGAAGTGTCACGCTCTGATACGTAGCACCAGGGGGGGGGTGTCCTTATGTTTATGTTTTATTTTCCTAAAACTGTTAGTTTTCATTGGTGATGTATTGGCTTTAATTTTTGAACTGATTATTATTCCGCTGCTGATGGTGATTGGATTTAATTGATGCGAACTAAACCTTTTCCTTATGGTGTTATGTATCTTGATTTTTATGGAGTAAGTGTAGCACTCACTTTAGTTGTTTTCAAAAAAAAAAAAAGAGACTCTGATTTTATTAAAAGTAAAGTTATTAGAAAAGGGGTGTTACATCTGGACTGCTCTGGTTTTCATTTCAGGTGGGGGTAGTGCTAGGGAAAATGCCTTTGACACACACTACACTTATACCCTGTGACTATGTGTTTTGAGTGGGACCATAACCCAGGTCTGCAAAATTTAGGAGAGTGGATTCGAGTAGTGAGAGCCCATCAGGACCTTTGTCCGTTTGGCTACTTGTGAAAGTTTCAACCAGAGTTGTGCTTTTTCATGATACCTCACACCTAGCAGTTTGCTGCATTTGTGGGGAGTTTTGTGAAATGGACTGTAGCTCTGGTGGCCTTGTGAGGGAGTGAATAGAGCTACATGGGAGGATTACCCTTTAAATTGCCCTAGATCATAGGTCTCACCTCTTTTTAGGTCACAAGGGCTTTTCCAAAATTGTGTGTTGCATTATTACATCTAGTTTAATTCTTTTCCGTCAACGATTTTTGAAAAAAAACAACAAAATCAAAAAATATGTTTTTCCTTCTCTTTCATAAATACCTATATGAGGTGGCATATAGGGTATACTGCCCTAAATTTTCAAAACCCCCACCTGTAAATATCTGTCTTTATAACAAGCATCTTCATCATCCGCACTTTGCATCATAACATCATGCATTACATAAGCAAAATTCTGAAAAAAAAATTCATACAGCATTCCTCATGCATCTAATTTGTTTGCTGGTAACCTTGGAGTAATTTGGAATCTTGTCGTAGGCGTGAAAAAACAATAAATCATGGGATCAAGAAGCGAGGGTATGCTAAATTCGAGATTTCCAGTAGTAAAGAAAGCAGATCTCTCTTTCTTATGATTGGCTTAAAACTCGAAGGAAGTATGCCCTATCGCTTGTTGATCCCAATGTTCGTCACGCTCTTAAAATGTTTCGATATTTGCTTATGACAAGAGCGAGTTATCTCACGATTCCTGGCGCTAAACACAAAAATAACATAAGGCCATGTGCATATGCATTGCATTCATTTACGCATTCATACTTGTACTCATAAAAATGTTCTACCAACAAAAACGAAAGGCAAGCTGGTTCGCCAACACCGATATTCCACCCGTCTACAAGCAAGATTGATGGCTAGCAATCAACATCTCGAGAATGAGGACCCCCTGGGTCAAGATGAGTCGGTTGTGGAGATTCTTAACCCTGAGCAGCTGGCTCAGGAGAATCAAGCTTTGAAGACTAAAGTTGAGGCTATGGAAACACAAATGGTCGAAGTAATGAGTATGCTACAGAATCTGAGGGTTGGGGCCGCTGTTGGGGCCGCCGCTGTTGTAAATCCCGAAGGGGTTGTTACTTTCGTTTCTCCTCCGGTGTCCGCTGAAGTTACAACTACTCACACTTCTTATGGACAGGGGGTCAGTCGCTTTGCCCATCCTCCAGGGGCGAGCGGACAGAGTCATCTGAATGCACTGATATATCCTTGGGGGATGCCAATGGGTTATATGCCGTATGTTGCTGAAGCTATTCCTGTGGGGTCGAGTCAACCTGTCACGACTATACCTAGTGGAGCTGCTATGGGACCACAAATTCATACTACTAGTCCTGGTATTGTGCTGCCAAGAAGGTCACCTAGTCCTACTCTGGGAGCTGTTGTGAACCCTCAGAGCGCTGTCCATCATATGGGAAACCCTGCTCAGTATGGGGGTTATTATCACAGTCCGGGGAATTATCCACGAGGTCATTTGTTTGGGAACACTCAGCATGGGGATCGGTATCACTCGCTTGAAGAGCGCTTAAGAGCTGTGGAAGGATCAGGAACTAGAGCCAGGGATGCCCGAGATTTGTGCCTTGTCCCAGATGTTGTCATACCCCCTAAATTGAAAGCACCTGACTTTGATAAATATCGCGGCACCGGGTGTCCATCTAGCCATTTGACGATGTATGTTAGAAAAATGGCCGCTTATGCTCATGATGACAAGGTGCTCATTCATTATTTCCAGGACAGTCTGACTGGGGCATCACTAGATTGGTACATGCAGCTGCAATCCTCCGAAGTTCACAGTTGGAAGGATCTCTCTGAAGCCTTTCTAAAACAATACCAGTATAACATGGACCTTGCTCCAGACCGGTCTCAATTACAGCACATGAGCAAAGGAGATAGAGAGTCATTCAAAGAATACGCTCAAAAATGGAGGAGCATAGCTGCTCAGGTGAAGCCGCCATTGACTGAAAAAGAGATGGTGTACATGTTTACGGAGACCCTTCCAGGGCTGTATTATGATAGGTTGGTGGGGAGCGTTTCATCCAATTTCTCAGATATGGTTGTCATTGGGGAACGATTAGAGCACGAATTGCGTAGCGGAAAGATTGCTGGAGGTTTTGGCAATTCTAGTGGACAAAAGAAACCCTTTTCCAGTTTCCCCAAGAAGAAAGAAGGGGAAACCAATGTTATTACCGCAGGGGGAGGCCCAGAACTATCAAGAGAAGAGGCGTGCTAATTTTGATCCGATCCCAATGACCTATACTGAGTTGTTCAATCATCTTGTCTCAAAGAATTTGGTTAATACTCGCCCCATGAAGCCTATGCAACCTCCCTTTCCTAGGGGATACAATGCTGATGCTACCTGTAGCTTTCATAGTGGAGGGGTCGGTCACACGGTGGAAGACTGCAAGGCTTTCAAATATGTAGTCCAGGATTTGATTGACGCCAACTGGATCTCTTTCAAGCCGAACAGTCCAAGCACAACTACAAACCCCCTACCGGGACTTGGGACACCATCCGCTAATGCAGTAGAGGATTCTGTGGGACAGACAATGATAAAAGATGTTAAGTGTATCCAGACTCCTCTGGAAGATATACATGCTGAGCTGTGCCGTTGTGGTGTTATCAAGAAGGGCTGTGTATGCGCTGATCCCTTATGTGTAGGTGCCTGTGAAGTTTTCAAGTCAGTTCTGCAAGACTTGGTGGATCGTTATGTGGTTCGAGTGGGAGTAGTTGAAAAGGAAGAAAGTGTGCTGATGTTGCAGTTCAATGGTGGTAAAGAGGCTAGGAAGCCAACTGAGATATTGTACAATCCAAAACCAGCCCAAGTCAAGCCCCAGGCAGTGGTTATTGGGATTCCTGCTCCATTCCCATATGAGAAGGGCAGTGCAGTTCCATGGATATATAGTACCCAGCCTCCAGTAGAGAGTTCTCCAAACACTTCTGTTGTTACCAATATAACTGGGGCAAGTGGAATGACAAGGAGTGGCCGTATGTATACCCCCAATTTCGTTCAGGGTGAATCATCCAAAGAAGCTGAAGATAGGGCTCGCAAAGGGAAGGATAAAGAAGTGGAGAATGCTCAGAAAAAGAAAGTGGCAGAACAAGAAACTGATGAGTTCCTAAAGATCGTAAGGCAAAGTGACTATAAGGTGGTTGACCAGATGAATCAGACCCCAGCAAAGATCTCAATGCTGTCATTGTTGCTAAGTTCAGAAGCGCATCGAGCTGCCCTAATGAAAGTACTGAATGGGGCTCATGTTGCTCAGAATATTTCCGTGGGCCAATTTGATGAAATGGTTGGGAAGGTTGTGGCTGCGAATCATGTGACTTTTGCTGATGACGAGCTTCCCCCAGAAGGAAGGAAACACAACCAAGCCCTACACATCTCTCTTAAATGTGGGGATTTCGTGCTAGCTCGTGTTCTGATCGACAATGGTTCTTCTCTAAATGTGATGCCAAAATCCACTGTAAACAAGTTGGATGTGGATTGTTCTTTCATGAAGCCTAGCTCGACATTGGTGAGGGCATTTGATGGATCGAGGAAAGAGGTAATAGGGGAAATGGAGTTCCCTATTCAGATAGGTCCTGAGACATTCTGTGTTAACTTTCAAATCATGGACATCTCCTCGTCCTACAGCTGTCTGCTTGGAAGGCCATGGATTCATATGGCGGGAGCCATCCCTTCCTCTCTACATCAGAGAGTCAAGTTTGTGGTCGATGATAAAATTGTGGTAGTGTTCGGAGAGGAAGAGATGTTAGTTAACAAACCTTCTCCTTTCCGTTATGTGGAAGCAGCCGAGGAATCCTTGGAAACTTCCTTTCAATCTCTCGAGATTGCCAATGCTGTGTTTGGAGGGAGTGAGTTACCGTCGCCTGTGATAAAGTTGTCAAAAGATGAAGAGATGGTTGCAAGGATCATGATGGATCAAGGATACCAGCTGGGGCGCGGCTTGGGAAAGGGTGGACAAGGAATTCTTGCTCCTATCCAGCTGAAAGAAAACAAAGATCGTTGTGGGTTGGGATATTACCCAAGTGAGACTGAAAGGAGGAAGTTGGCTGAAGAGAGAAGAGGTGAATGGTTGGCCAAGTTGAGAGGCCAGGATCCATGGTCAAAGAGGATCCCCATCAGTGACATCAGTCAAAGCTTCAAGAGTGCAGGGTTGCTAGATCCAGGCCAGATCACTGCTATTGAGAATGGTTCAGAGGATGAAGAAGGCGGTACCAGTCTAGTCTGTCGTTGCCTTGCTGGAGAAGAGCTAAAGAATTGGGAAGCTGTAGACTTGCCCATCACTTTTAGTTCAAAGTAATGATTGTAATGCATTCCTTTGGCTCTGCCCAAGGCCTTAGGATAGTTGTTAGGGCATGCATGTTTTTATTTTCAATGACGCCATCATCAATAAAAACGCTTGTTTTGAATTCCATCAATAAAATCTCTTTTTCTCCATTTATCTTTCCTTTCTTTTCGCTTTATTTTGTTTGTTTCGCTTTTCATTCTACTTTCTGCTTCTACGAATGCAGATCAAAAGTAATTGTCTCTGAAAATAACAGTGCCAATGATTCCTATTATGACTTTGATCATCCAATCAACCAAACTGAAGGGGGTGTTGAGGAAAACTGGGAAACTCCTCCGGAATTGACGAGAGTAATAAAGCAGGAAGAAAAGATCATTCAGCCTCATGGAGAGTCGATTGAGATAATCAACTTGGGTACAGAAGAGGATAAAAGGGAGGTTAAGGTCGGTACCGCCATGGAAGATAGTGAACGCAAAAGGCTAATCCAACTCTTGCGTGATTACGTTGATGTCTTTGCGTGGTCGTACAAGGATATGCCAGGGTTAGATACTGATATTGTTGAACACAGGTTGCCCGTGAAGCCAGAGTGTCCACCGGTCAAGCAGAAATTGAGAAGAATGAAACCTGAGATGTCATTGAATATCAGGGATGAGGTAAAAAAGCAGTTTGATGCGGGGTTTCTAGCAGTGGCCAAGTATCCACAATGGGTAGCAAATATCGTCCCTGTTCCGAAAAAGGATGGCAAAGTCAGGATGTGTGTCGATTACAGGGATCTGAACAGAGCTATCCCCAAAGACGACTTCCCTCTGCCTCTTATCGATGTTCTGGTAGACAGTACAGCCCAACATTCTTTATTCTCCTTTATGGATGGGTATTCAGGGTACAATCAGATAAAAATGGCTCCAGAAGATATGGAGAAAACCACCTTCATAACTCTTTGGGGAACGTTCTGCTACAAAGTGATGCCTTTTGGACTCAAGAATGCCGGTGCGACTTATCAGAGAGCAATGGTGACATTATTCCACGACATGATGCACAAAGAAATTGAGGTGTATGTAGATGATATGATTGCAAAATTCAAGACTGATGAGGGGCACATTGTTAACCTGCGAAAACTCTTCGAACGTCTACGGAAGTTCAAGCTCAGGTTAAACCCAGCAAAATGCACTTTCAGTGTGAGATCTGGAAAGTTACTGGGATTTATCGTCAGTCAGAAAGGGATAGAGGTCGATCCGGATAAAGTAAAAGCAATCCTTGAAATGCCAGCACCAAAGACTGAAAAAGAGGTCCGTGGTTTCCTTGGGAGACTGAACTACATCTCAAGGTTCATATCCCAATTGACCGCCACTTGCGAGCCTCTCTTTAAGCTGTTGTGCAAGAACCAAAGATTAGAGTGGAATGATGATTGCCAAAGAGCTTTTGAAAGAATTAAGGATTACCTTCAAAACCCACCAATTCTGATGCCGCCAGTGTCCGGAAGAACGCTTATCCTGTATCTAACCGTGTTGGACAATTCGATGGGGTGTGTGCTGGGGCAGCATGATGAATCAGGAAAGAAAGAGCATGCCATATACTACTTGAGTAAAAAATTCACTGACTGTGAGACGAGGTATTCAATGCTAGAAAAGACTTGTTGTGCCTTAGCATGGGCTGCTCATCGTCTAAGGCAGTACATGCTGAGTCATACAACCTGGTTGGTATCTAAAATGGATCCAAACAAGTATATTTTTGAAAAGCCAGCACTCACAGGACGGATCGCTCGTTGGCAGATGTTATTGTCAGAGTACGATATTCTGCATTTCACGCAGAAAGCGGTCAAGGGCAGTGCACTCGCCGAGTGCTTAGCATGTCAGCCAATTCAAGACTACCAATCAATGCAGTATGATTTTCCCGACGAAGACATCATGGCACTGTTTGAGGAAGGAAAGTCTCAAGAAGAGGAGAGGTGGAGGTTGATATTCGATGGCGCATCCAATGTGTGGGGGCACGGAGCTGGGGCTGTGCTAATCTCCCCAGATAACCGTTTCGTTCCGGTCACTGCCAGATTGAGCTTTTACGTCACTAACAACATCGCAGAATATGAAGCGTGCATCTTGGGGATTCAGGCAGCCCTCGAATGGAAGGTTAAAAGACTCGATGTGTATGGTGATTCGGCTTTGGTTATTCATCAGGTGAGAGGTGATTGGGAGACCAGAGATCCTAAATTGATCCCTTATTGTAATTATGTCCAGGAATTGATGGAGTCTTTCGATGAAATTACTTTCCAGCATATCCCTCGAGGTGAAAATCAGTTGGCCGATGCTTTGGCAACTCTATCGTCAATGTTCAACATCAATTGCGACAAAAATCTAACTCGTATCAGAATCCAACATCGGGGTCTCCCGGCACATCATTACTGCACTGCAATTGAGGAAGAGCCTGATAGCAAGCCATGGTATTATGATATCAAACAGTACGTCATCAATAGAGAATATCCCCCCGGGGCATCAGAGAATGGCAAAAGAACGCTCAGAAGATTGTCGAGGAGTTTCTTTTTGAATGGCGAAGTTCTCTACAAAAGCAATTATGATATGGTCCTCCTGAGGTGTGTGACAGAGGAAGAGGCAGCAAAAATTATGAAAGAGGTCCATGAAGGGTCATTCGGGGTTCATTCCAGTGGGCACACCATGGCAAGAAAAATCTTGAGAGCCGGCTATTACTGGTTGCAGATGGAAGGTGACTGCTACAGCTTCGTCTGAAAGTGCCACAAGTGCCAAATCTACGCTGATCACATTCATGTGCCACCTGCCTCTCTAAATGTCATGACTGCATCTTGGCCGTTCTCAATGTGGGGCATGGACGTCATTGGCCCTATAGAGCCTAAAGCATCAAATGGACATCGTTTCATTCTGGTTGCAATCGATTATTTCACTAAGTGGGTCGAAGCTGCTTCCTACTCCAGTGTAACCAGTTCAGTGGTCGCCAAGTTTGTGAAGAAAGACTTGATTTTCCGTTATGGTCTTCCTAACAAGATCATCACTGATAACGGCAGCAACCTGAACAGCAAAATGATGAAAGACCTGTGCGCAGAGTTCAAAATCCAGCATTACAATTCTTCCCCCTATCGGCCCAAGATGAATGGGGCAGTCGAAGCGGCTAAAAAAAACATCAAGAAGATAGTGCAAAAAATGGTGGTCACGTACAAAGATTGGCACGAGATGCTTCCTTTCGCTCTACACGGCTATCGTACTTCAGTGCGTACATCGACCGGGGCAACCCCTTTCTCTTTGGTATACGGGTCAGAGGCAGTCCTCCCTATCGAGGACGAAATACCCTCCCTGCGGGTACTAATGGAAACTAAGCTGGAAGAAGCAGAGTGGGTACAAGCTCGCCTAGATCAGCTAAATCTCATTGAGGAGAAGAGAATCACAGCCTTGTGTCATGGGCAGCTATACCAGCAAAGGATGAAAACCGCTTACGAAAAGAAAGTTCGTCCCCGAGGATTCAATGAGGGAGACCTAGTGCTCAAGAAGATCCTGCCTATTCAAAGTGATCCCCGTGGAAAATGGACTCCCACCTATGAGGGCCCGTACATAGTCAAGAAAGCCTTCTCCGGAGGAGCGCTGATACTCACAAACATGGACGGAGAAGATTTAAGGAACCCCGTCAATTCCGATCAAGTGAAGAAGTATTATGCCTAAAAGAAATAGACGAAAAAAGAGAAAGACAAGCCCAGTAAGAATTAGCTCGCTAGGTTGAAAACCCGCAAAGGGCGGCCTAGGCAAAATCAGAGCGACCCGGTGGATTGAAAACCCGCAAAGGGCGATCCAGGCAAATATTAGGGTCGGAAAGCTTGGGCATGAAAAGTAAAGAAAGGCATACAACTCCCCTGAAGATTTGGATGAGGGGGTGATCAAGGTCAGGGACATAAATGTTTAGCACTGTTCCACAGAGACGGACAGTCAGAAATCAGCTTCTCTCTTTTTCGTGTCTTTTTGTAGTTTAAACTTTCAAATGTATTGAACAGTTGGCGTAACTTCTTGTGCGACCGATTTCTACATCAATAAAGTTCAATCTTTCTCACGTCTGTTTGTTTTTCTATTTCCCTGCTTTTTCTGCTCAAATAAACGTTTTATGATGATGGTAACACTGACCAGTAAAACATGTGCATAAATCATAGAGCATCACAAAAGGAGAAAGCTGACAAAAGAGATGAAGAATCAAGAATAGCATTTCACCACATTCATCATCACACCAAAATCATAGCATTGCATGCACATGCATAACATGCCCTTGCATAACATGCACCCATACTCCATGCACTATTCCTTGCATCAACTGACGTATGCAGGTACATCAATTCAGTGCGGCAGCAGTGAACATTTCAATCAATCAATCAACAGGATTTGCAAATCCCTTCAGGACCCAAGTGTCCCTTCAAAAGCAGAATTCACCTCATATTCGAGCTGCAGGTAAGTCCTTCAGACCCCGAGTGGTCCTTCAGACTAGTTGTGTCAGCCTAAGACACAGTGGACGTCCTTCATGGTCAGCATATCAGTTCCGGATCTGATCTTGACCCATCGTGGCCGCTCAAAAAAGGCGACCCCCCAAGCAGACCATTTTACTAGTACCGTTGCTAGTTTGCGCTCCATCAGACCCATTGGTCCATCAGGCTTAGGCGTGCCCTTCAGACCTCGTCGGTCCTTCAGTTTAGCTCCAATCAATGCGCCAAGCATCGACTGCGAATTAGACCTTCAGAGCCTTAGTGCTCCTTCAGACCCTGAGTGGTCCTTCAGAGCCTTAGTGTAACACCCCTTTTCTACCCTTATATTACACGTCATTTATCAGAGTAATCCCTTTCAAAAATATTATTTTCATGGATAGAAAAGAAATGCTACAACTTCATTAAAAAAAACAAACTCATCAATTGCACTCTTCAAATCTGTGCAACAAAACATCCATCATGGAAAATCAAATCCTCAAAATTCACCTCACAGCGGAATAAACAACAACTCACCAATAACTCTCAAACACGTCTCCAATATATCAATAAAATCGTTAAAAAAACTAATTAAATCGTTTATCAAAATTCACCCACGCCCCCTAGGTGTTACAGTATCAGAGAGTGACACAAAATACATCCCAAGAGCTAAAAGGAAGTCAGTAGATCCTTCACTCGAGATTACCTGCAGCGTTGCCACAATAGAGCAACATTCCAAGCAGAAGGGGTGAGAATCTCAACAAAACATAATCAAGCACAGAGTAGAGAAATGAAGACAAACAGTCACACAACATCATTATCAACACCACATCATCATTCGCCAAACACCAACTCAACCACAATTTGCCAACAAGTCACAGTCATGAATATGCATGATAATGCAACCCACACCTGGGTATATGCATGATGGTACCATACTCGTCATAATAAGCCACTAGGGCACACCGTCATCATTAAGAGGCCGAAGCCTATTCGTCACAATGTGCACATGCTAGGAGACTCTATGGACACATGTGCAATTTCACCAAAAGAAAAGACACTCACCTGGAGTACTCATCTTCATCGTCATAAAACACTCATAGAGTGTATTCGTCGAAATTCATCACATTCACATTACAGCATCATTATAATCATACCCATAGAGTATATTCGTCGCAAATCACCATAATTCATATTACATCATCATCATACATATCACCTTTGGAATTTGGGTAACAACACGTTTAGAGTTTAGAAAAACATCCCGTTTTAATTTATAAAACATCACATCTTAATTTGAAGGACATCACATTTTAAATTCGGAAAACACCACATTTTCAAGCTTGGGAAAACACTACATTTGAATTTGGAAACGTCACATTTTTATTAGTGGAAACATCGCATTTTTATGGAGGAAACATCATATTTTTGTGGAGGAAACAGCACCTTTAAAAACTGAGAAAACAGTGTGAAAACAGCAAGAAAACAGTGGGAAACCGTGACTCGCGCTTGAAGCGCAAGCGAGGCGCGAGAGCCGCGCGATTTGGCAGAAAAATCATGTCACAGCGCAGCGCGCTTGCGCTTGGAGCGCGACAGCAGCGCTAACGAGGCGCGATTGGGCAGCAACAGCGTGCCACAGCGCAGCGCACTTGCGCCTGGAGCGCGACTGCAGCGCAAGCGAGGCGCGAACGAGCAGCAACAGTGCAACGTGCAGAAACTCAGAAAACTTAATTTTTTCACCCAACCCGATCACATCACAATTCCTTTCCGCACATTGCCAACACCAAAAACACGTTTTATTCACCAAATTAATCATCCAATCTCACTAATGGTTCATCAAAGAACATCAACAATTCATCAACATAACTCATCAAATTTTTTATCAAGGACCATCGAATTTTCATTCCATCAAATCATCAAATTCTTCAAATAACATCAATTTCATCAACAATATCAATTCCCACAACCCCCACAAAACCCCACTATATACCCAATCATGTTAAACCGAAACGCTCACCCTTACCTCGAATTTGTGTGATCCGGAACAACGACGAAGTAGTCACGTACAAAAAACCCAGCAACACAACGAACGAAACTTCTCCTTCTCCCTTTGAAACCGTAGCCACGCCCACTTCTTTGATCTATGAGGGATCAACACAATGGAGGTTAGGGATTGAAGGCTACAACACTAGGAAAAGGAAGAAAAACGGCATAGAAGGATTAAGGACTCTTACCTAAAGAAAAACTTGAGAAGATTCCCCTCCTTCCACTCCTTTAGCGCAGCGCCCCTCCCTCTCTCTCAATTCTGATTTCTTTCTCTCAAAATGCGAAAATGAGAGAGCTTGGCTTAGACCCCTAGGGTTTAAGCTGTGGGTTCAGCGAGCGCTGGGCCTCCCACGCCAACACCACCCTCTTTACTCGATCCACCTCCTAAACAACACCCATCATTTTAATTAAATTAATCACGCCTCCAACTAAAATTTAATAATTCAACTAATCAAATTAATTAAATTAATTAAATTATTTTTCGGGGTGTTACAACTCTCCCCTACTTAGGATTTTTCGTCCTCGAAAACATACCTGATTCAAACAACTCCGGATACGATTCTCGCATCCTGTCCTCCAGCTCCCAAGTCAGGCTTTCACCAGTTTTGCCCCAAACCAAACGACCTTCACCAGATTGATCTCCTTACCTCGTAAGGCCTTCACTTCACGATCCTCAATTTGTACAGGCATGGTCTCCACAGTGAGATTGTCCCCACCTCCACATCATCTAGTTGAAGCACCTGAGACGGATCCGCAACATACTTTCGAAGCTGCGACACGTGAAACACGTCGTGCAAGTTCGAAAGGTTAGGTGGCAAGGCCACCCGATATGCAACACTTCCAACTCTTTCCGTAATCTGATACGGCCCAATAAAACGAGGAGTCAACTTTTTCAATTTCAGCGCACGCCCAACACCAGTCATAGGTGTAACCCTCAGGAACACGTGGTCACCAGCTTCAAATTCTAAATCTTTCCTTCTCTTATCATGGTAGCTCTTCTGTCTACTCTGCGACACTTTGATTTTCTCCCGGATCACCTTTACTTTCTCAGTAGTTTCTCTGACTAGCTCAGGTCCAAGTACTAAACTTTCCCCAGTCTCGTACCAACACACTGGAGTTCTACACCTCCGACCATACAACGCCTCAAACGGCGCCATCCCGATACTGGAATGATAACTGTTGTTGTAGGTGAACTCAATTAACGGGAGATGAGTATCCCACGCACCTCCCTGCTCTAGCACACATGATCTCAGCAGGTCTTCCAATGATTGGATTGTCCTTTCTGTCTGCCCATCAGTCTGAGGATGATAAGCTGAACTCAACCTCAATTTCGAACCCAACTCCTTCTGTAAACTACTCCAAAATTCCGAAGTAAACCTTGGGTCTCCATCAGACACAATGCACAACGGAACCCCATGCAGCTTCACAATCACCTGAATATAGATCTCTGCCAATCTTGACACCGGATACTCAATGCCGATAGGAATGAAATGAGCAGACTTCGTCAATCTATCCACAATCACCCAAATCGAATCATGCCCTCTCACCGTATTAGGTAACCCAGTCACAAAATCCATGGAGATACTATCCCACTTCCACTCTGGAACAATCAACGGTTGCATCATTCCCGCAGGCTTCTGATGCTCGACCTTCGATTTCTGACAGGTCAAACACGAATACACAAACTGCGCCACATCGCGCTTCAACCCAGGCCACCAGAACATCTTTTTCAGATCTTGGTACATCTTCGTCGCTCCAGGATGGATACTCAACTTACTTCTATGCCCTTCCTCAAGAATTGCCTTTCTCATTTCCTCATCTTCGGGAACACAAATTCTTCCACGATACCTCAATACATTCTGAGCATCTAACTCGAAGTCCTCGTTTTTAGACTGGCCAATCTCACTCATCAGATCAACCAATTTCACATCTAACTTCTGCGCTTCCCGGATGCTAGCCATAAAATCATTGCCAATTTTCAACATACCCAATCTGACACTCTGAGGTGTAACTTCACAAACTAAGCTCATGTCCCTGAATTGCTCAATCAACTCAAGCTCTCTAGCCATCAATGCCGACATATGCAAGGTCTTCCTACTCAGAGCATCTGTAACCACATTAGCTTTACCTGGGTGATAACTCAATTCAAAATCATAATCTTTTAATAGCTCTAACCACCGGCGCTGTCTCATATTCAACTCTTTCTGATCGAATAGATACCGAAGACTCTTGTGATCACTGAACACTTCATATCTCGATCCATACAAATAATGTCTCCAAATTTTCAATGCAAACACCACAGCAGCAAGTTCTAAGTCATGAGTGGGGTAATTCTTCTCATGAATTCTCAATTGCCTCGACGCATAAGCGACCACTTTCCCATTCTGCATAAGCACACCACCCAAACCCATCTTGGAAGCATCACAGTATACTACAAACGGCTCAACCGGACTAGGTAGGGTCAACACTGGAGACGTAGTCAACCTCCTCTTCAGCTCATTGAAACTTTCTTCACATCGGTCATCCCAAACAAAAGCCTTGCCCTTGCAAGTTAATTGAGTTAATGGTAGAGCCAACTTCGAAAACCCCTCAATGAATCTCCTATAATAGCCAGCCAATCCCAGAAAACTCCTTATTTCAGTAACTGACTTTGGAGACTCCCACTGCAACACTGCATCAACTTTGGAAGGATCCACCGCAATTCCCTCACTAGAAATCACGTGACCGAGAAAACTGACTTCTTTTAACCAAAACTCACACTTGGACAACTTCGCATATAACTTTCGATCCCTCAGAATTTCTAACACCAACCTCAGATGTTCCGCATGTTCCTCTTCTGACTTAGAGTAAATCAGAATGTCATCAATGAAAACTACCACAAACTTGTCCAAGTACTCACGGAAGATTTGGTTCATGTATCCCATGAATACCCCCAGCGCATTAGTCACACCGAAAGGCATAACGGAATACTCATAGTGCCCATATCTTGTTCTAAATGCCGTCTTCTGGACATCTTCATCCTTGACCTTGATATGATGATAACCATACCTTAAGTCAATCTTGCTAAATACTTTAGCACCCACTAACAGATCCATCAAGTCATCAATTCTTGGCAACGGATACTTGTTCTTGATTGTAACTTTATTTAACTGTCGATAGTCTACACACAGCCTCATACTACCATCTTTCTTTTTCACTAGCAGCACTGGAGCTCCCCAAGGTTACACACTCGGTCTTACAAACTTCTTTTCTAATAAATCTTCAAGTTGCTTTTTCAATTCTGCCAACTCAGATGCAGACATCCTATATGGTGCCATAGACACAGGCTTAGTGCCAGGAACCAGATCAATAGCAAACTCCACTTCTCTCTCTGGTGGTACCTCCGGAATCTCATCAGGGAATACCTCAGAAAACTCACGCACTACCGGCAACACATCAATCTTCGCTTGGCTCTCGGCAGACAACGACGCCAACAGAGAAAACAGCTGAACCTCTTCTCTCATCACTCTATGCAGCTGACCCGCAGATAACAACCCAGACTCCTCTTCAAGCGACTCAAAACTCACGGTCCTTTCCCGACAGTTGATATGAACATGGTTATCAACTAACCAGTCCATACCCAGAATGACATCCATTCCACTCAGCGGCAAACAGATCAAATCAATTAAGAATTCTCTACCATATATAGATACAAGGACATTTGGCACAAACAGCGGAGGTAGTCACCGAACCCTTAGCTAGAGTGTCGATAACCATCTCCCTCAACATATCAGATAAAACAAGGCTTAATTTCTCAACACATGCAGCAGCAATAAAACTATGGGTAGCACCATTATCAACAATAACAATAAGAGGAAAATTATTGATATAGCACGTACCTCGAATCTCATTCGCCACGTCAGACTCAGCCAGAGCGAACACTTTTCCAAAAGACTTCTCCTTCTTGGGTTTTGAGCACTGTGTACTGATATGACCACTCTCCCCACAATTAAAGCATACCACCTCTTTCTTATCACAGCCGGAAGATATATGCCCCTCTTTCCCACACCGATAACATCTCTTCTTATCCCCACTTGGGCAATCTGGACTTTTATGGCCCACTTTCCCACACGTGTAACAAGTAACACCGGCTGCAGCATCTCCCCCACTTCGCTTAGACCCACCAACAAACTTACCTTTGCCCTTACCAGCAGGCGCCTCATATGGTTTACCGCGACCCGAAAAATTCTTCTGCTTTTCCCTCATAACTCTGGAGAAGGCATTATTGTCCTCCTCAAAAATCCTGGCGCTATTCACTAACAAGGGAAATACACGGATCTGTTCTCTTGATATCAGCACGCAATCCGTTCTCAAATTTAATACATTTGGAGAACTCAGCACACTCTCCATCATAATGCGGGTAAAACTTAGACAGCTCAGTAAACTTTGCAGCATACTCAGTTACAGTCATGCTACCTTGCTCAAGTCTCAGAAACTCAACCTCCTTCTTCCCGCGGACATCCTCCGGATAGTACTTTCTCTTGAATTCCCTCTCAAACGCAGCCCAAGTAACTTCCTCATTGGCAACCGTCAACCCCTGACTAGTCGCCCTCCACCAGTCATAAGCCTCTTTCTTCAACATATGAGTGCCATAGCGAACCTTCTGAGCATCGGTGCAATCCATAACGCGGAAGATCCGCTCCATCTGACTTAGCCACTCAAGGGCACCATCAGGATTATACCCGCCTTCAAAAGTAGGAGGGTTCTCACGCTGGAACGTAGCCAAACTACGTGTCCCATCACCAATAGCATTGGGTATGTTACCCACAACCCCAGCTATAGCCTGCAAAGCAGCAGCAAGTGCAGCATCGTTCCGTCCTGCCATTCTAGCACTGTAACAGAAAACAGAATTCAGAAACGAGTAACAAAACTCAAATGCTACTCAACTTGACAACTCGACCACCGGCCGGACAGACCGAACGGCTCTGATACCACTAGTGTAACACCCCTTTTCTACCCTTATATTACACGTCATTTATCAGAGTAATCCCTTTCAAAAATATTATTTTCATGGATAGAAAAGAAATGCTACAACTTCATTAAAAAAAACAAACTCATCAATTGCACTATTCAAATCTGTGCAACAAAACATCCTTCATGGAAAATCAAATCCTCAAAATTCACCTCACAGCGGAATAAACAACAACTCACCAATAACTCTCAAACACGTCTCCAATATAGCAATAAAATCGTTAAAACAACTAATTAAATCGTTTATCAAAATTCACCCACGCCCCCTAGGTGTTACAGTATCAGAGAGTGACACAAATTACATCCCAAGTGTGGATACCTGTGTTGCAGGTTATCTAATATTGCAGGATTAGTTTTGATGATGAAAAAAACAAAGCCAAGTTGATGTCCAAAGGAATGAGGTGTCAAAGCAAAGCTGATAAAAAGTATCATATATTCAAAAGTCATAATCCAAGACAATCAAGCCCAAGAATTGAAGATTCAAGTTTAAGGGTAGTCCTTAAATATAAAGGTAGTCCTTAGGGTTTGGGTGTGTCTTAGGAAAAAGTGTAAGCTCTTTCAAAGGTCAGCCCGCCTCTCAAAGTCTCACTCACTCACTCACACAAGTTCTCAAAATGCATGCATGCATACGTAAACATAAAAAGGTTTTTGAGAAACTATAAAATCGATTCACACTACTTTTTACAAAATCGATTTTTTCATTATTTTTATTAAGTATATAAATCGATTCATAAACTATGTTTTCAAAGCAAAGAAATCGATTTCCAACTATTTTCCTATAATGTTTCAAAAGTAAAGAATCGATTCCTAGTATTTCTCTAAAGCTCAAAATCGATTTCCTAAATCAATGGTTAAGCACATAATCGATTCCTTGCTTCCTTATTTAAATAAGAATCGATTTCAAACTTCTTCCTTTTGTAAACTACACAATCGATTTCAAGCTTGCTTTTGTAAACTCCACAATCGATTCCTTGCTTCCTTATTTATATGAAAATCGATTTCAAACCTTCTCCTTTAATATACATAATCGATTCCTAAGCCAATAATCGATTGCCATCTTTTTTCAAATAAAGCAAGAATCGATTCTCACCTTAAGGAAGTCACACATAAGAATCGATTCTCAGATCCAATACATTTAAGCAATAATCGATTCTCATACTTCCATAAATATTTCAACGTAAACTTTTTTCTATATAGCCTATAAATAGAGGCTTCATAGTCTTCATTCTTACACAACCCATCTTCACGATCTATCACTTTCTGAAAAACTCTTATATTTTATTTGTGTTCTTCTCGCACCGCCGGTCCGTCAAGAGCTGATCTTTTGCTAAGAGTTAGTTGGGGTTGCGTTCTTCAAATTGTGTAATCTGCCTACGTTAAGAGGTATTTCTGTATTTACATTTGTTATTATTTAATCGTTTGTGATTTGTACTAGGGAGTGGGGTATCTCTCTAGGGTAGCTGTTTGTACTAGGAAGTGGGGTATCTTTCTAGGGCAGTTGATTGTAACAGGGGTGGGGTATCTCTTGTTATTGTTGTAATAGATTTGAGGGCTCTCCATAGGTGGGGTATCTTAGGAGGAGAGTGCCTGAGTCTGTAAAGGTTTTCCAAGGCACCTGTAAGCCTTGTTGTTTTGGTTAGTGAAAAATCTCACAAGGGTGTGAGGACTGGACGTAGGTCACTAGGAGGTGACCGAACCAGGATAAATCTCTGCGTGCTTTACTGCTTTCCTGCTTTACTGTTATACCGCTTTACTGCTTGATATTCTAATTCCTTCGCTTCCACTTAACCTGCGCGAAAATTGATCTAAGTCATTGAAAAAGGGGAAAAACGTTTTTGAAAGATCTGAAAAGTTTTTAAATCTCAATTCACCCCCTTCTTGAGACTGAAGCCACTTGGTAACACCAAGAGCTAAAAGGAAGTCAGTAGATCCTTCACTCGAGATTACCTGCAGCGTTGCCACAATAGAGCAACATTCCAAGCAGAAGGCGTGAGAATTTCAACAAAACATAATCAAGCACAGAGTAGAGAAATGAAGACAAACAGTCACACAACATCATTATCAACACCACATCATCATTCGCCAAACACCAACTCAACCACAATTTGCCAACAAGTCACAGTCATGAATATGCATCATAATGCAACCCACACCTGGGTATATGCATGATGGTACCATACTCGTCATAATAAGCCACTAGGGCACACCGTCATCATTAAGAGGCCGAAGCCTATTCGTCACAATGTGCACATGCTATGAGACTCTATGGACACATGTGCAATTTCACCAAAAGAAAAGACACTCACCTGGAGTACTCATCATCATCGTCATAAAACACTCATAGAGTGTATTCGTCGAAATTCATCACATTCACATTACAGCATCATTATAATCATACCCATAGAGTATATTCGTCGCAAATCACCATAATTCATATTACATCATCATCATACATATCACCTTTGGAATTTGGGTAACAACACGTTTAGAGTTTAGAAAAACATCCCGTTTTAATTTATAAAACATCACATCTTAATTTGAAGGACATCACATTTTAAATTCGGAAAACACCACATTTTCAAGCTTGGGAAAACACTACATTTGAATTTGGAAACGTCACATTTTTATTAGTGGAAACATCGCATTTTTATGGAGGAAACATCATATTTTTGTGGAGAAAACAGCACCTTTAAAAACTGAGAAAACAGTGTGAAAACAGCAAGAAAACAGTGGGAAACAGTGACTCGCGCTTGAAGCGCGAGCGAGGCGCGAGAGCCGCGCGATTTGGCAGAAAAATCATGTCACAGCGCAGCGCGCTTGCGCTTGGAGCGCGACAGCAGCGCTAACGAGGCGTGATTGGGCAGCAACAGCGTGCCACAGCGCAGCGCACTTGCGCCTGGAGCGCGACTGCAGCGCAAGCGAGGCGCGAACGAGCAGCAACAGTGCAACGTGCAGAAACTCAGAAAACTTAATTTTTTCACCCAACCCGATCACATCACAATTCCTTTCCGCACATTGCCAACACCAAAAACACGTTTTATTCACCAAATTAATCATCCAATCTCACTAATGGTTCATCAAAGAACATCAACAATTCATCAACATAACTCATCAAATTTTTTATCAAGGACCATCGAATTTTCATTCCATCAAATCATCAAATTCTTCAAATAACATCAATTTCATCAACAATATCAATTCCCACAACCCCCACAAAACCCCACTATATACCCAATCATGTTAAACCGAAACGCTCACGCTTACCTCGAATTTGTGTGATCCGGAACAACGACGAAGTAGTCACGTACAAAAACCCAGCAACACAACGAACGAAACTTCTCCTTCTCCCTTCGAAACCGTAGCCACGCCCACTTCTTTGATCTATGAGGGATCAACACAATGGAGGTTAGGGATTGAAGGTTACAACACTAGGAAAAGGAAGAAAAACGGCATAGAAGGATTAAGGACTCTTACCTAAAGAAAAACTTGAGAAGATTCTCCTCCTTCCACTCCTTTAGCGCAGCGCCCCTCCCTCTCTCTCAATTCTGATTTCTTTCTCTCAAAATGCGAAAATGAGAGAGCTTGGCTTAGACCCCTAGGGTTTAAGCTGTGGGTTCAGCGAGCGCTGGGCCTCCCACGCCAACACCACCCTCTTTACTCGATCCACCTCCTGAACAACACCCATCATTTTAATTAAATTAATCACGCCTCCAACTAAAATTTAATAATTCAACTAATCAAATTAATTAAATTAATTAAATTATTTTTCGGGGTGTTACACTTAGTGCTCCTTCAGACCCTGAGTGGTCCTTCAGAGCCTTAGTGCTCCTTCAGACCCTGAGTGGTCCTTCAGTGCCTTAGTGCTCCTTCAGATCCCGAGTGGTCCGTCATTTTCTCTCTCGGTTAATGCGCCAAGTGTTAACCGTTCCCCATTTGTTCTCAAGCCCATCTATTCAAAAAATAGAAAAAGAAAAAAGACGAAAATTTGAGTTTCCCCAAGTAGACAAAATTGGTATAATTTCTGAATTCTTTATCTTCATTTTGCCTTGGAATATGTTTCGGCCAATTCATATTCCTCGTTAAAATTCAGATAAAGAGGGGCAGCTGTCATACCCCAATTTTGTCCGACTTAGGTCAAAACCCTAATTTTCCACACAAAATATAAAAAATAAATTATGCATTGCATTTTGAGTCCTAGAAACCGCTCCAAAGTTTTTGAAATCATTTTTAGGGTTAGAATGCACTTTTTGGGGAAATTATGCTTTTAGGGTCAAAAAGGGTATTTTGGTCATTTTCTTTTCACAACAGGATGATTTTCTCGCCAAAAATACACATCCACAAAAAGTACATTTTACTCTATCAAGTAACAATGCCAAAGTTGATGGCAAAAGGTGATGAAAGTGTCAAAGCATCAAAGTCACTATCCATGACAAAGCAAGCCCAACAAAAGAAGATTGAAGAATTTTAAGGGTAGTCCTTAAAATTAAGGGTAGAATTAGGGTTGGGTGAGTCTTAGGATTTATGTAAGCTCTTACATAAGGTCAGCTTATATCTCAAGTCCCGCGGTTTTCAAAATGCATGCATACATATACAAATAACAAGAAGCATTTTTGAAAAACCCTAAAACAAGTTTTCCAACTAAAATACAAGTGCATAATCGATTAACCTATTTTTAACTAACCCTATAATCGATTATCAACATTTTTGGAAAGCTTATAATCGATTATACAAGGAGCATAATCGATTATCTACTCTGAAATAACAAGTAGCATAATCGATTATCTACTCTGAAGCAATTCAGGAGCATAATCGATTATCCCATGTTTTCACTAAGGCCCATAATCGATTATGAACATAAATGGAAAGTTTTCACTAAATATGGTAAGTACCTAATCGATTATATATGCCATATAATCGATTATCTACTTGAAAATCAAGGAGCATAATCGATTATCTACTCTGAAACAATTCAGGAGCATAATCGATTATCCCATGTTTTCACTAAGGACCATAATCGATTATCACCTAATTTGGAAAGTTTCTTATGGTTTTGGAAAGTGCCTAATCGATTATCCAAGGCACCTAATCGATTATTGAATCTGAAATCCAAGGCACCTAATCGATTAACATACACCAAGTGTTTTTCAACATAATCGATTAACCTATTTCCTAAAATAGATCAACTTGGTTTTTCCTATAAATAGGCGCACCAAATCTCATTTCCAGGGACCCATTTTTCGAAATCTCCCACATTTTAGAAAAAACTCTTCTACACTTTATTTTTGCTCTATTCGTTCCGTTGGTCCGTCTGAGCTGATCTTCTGCAAGAGTTAGTTGGGGTTGCATTCTTCAAGTTGTAATATCTGCCTTCATTAGAGGTATTTCTGTCTTTACATTTGTTAATATTTAATTATTGTGATCCATGCCAAAATTGCCCTATGTGATTTAACTTAGCTTTAGTGTTTATTTACTTGTTCTTGTATATTATTGTTCATTGTTGATGATGAATCATATGATTCCCACTTATGCCTAGTGCATCATGTTCTAAGTGGTGAAGATGGTTTTAGATGATTCAACCTTCCCCTTTTAACTTCTTGATGAATAATAGATGAGATAGTTAGGTTTATGGTTAAAGGTCCATGGTGTATTGCAAAGGATAGGTTACCTTAGCCTTGATGCTCCCTCCTCTTTGATTGTGTTACTAGCCTTTGGGCACTTATTCATGAATGCAAAGGATAGGCTTACCTTAGCCTTGATGCAATTGCCCCCTTTTTGTTCATGTTATTGAGAAATCGTTGCTCATATGTTCCTTTGTTTAATTAAAATCATTCTATGCCTATGATCAATTGCTTGCTTGTTTTTTATGCATTTTAAATGTCTCAATTCAATATGCCATTCCATCCATGTGTATGACCTCCTAATGAAGACGTAAGTCTACATGCCTGTTGTAGCATAGAGTCATTAGGGTAAATACACTCCCTCCTACACACACACACTTGCTTTGAGAACTTTACCTCGCATCCCTGATAAGTGGGTCTTTTGATCATGTTGGCATGTTTAGTCTTGATTAAATGTTCAACATATGCATGATTTCGTGATTATTGAATGTGCTTGAACTTTTGTAATCAATCATTGATAATACCTTCACCCTGTTTTCGAAAAATCTTTCAAACTCTTTTCCAATTAATGCGAGTTATTAGTGACTATCACTCAAAGCCTTGGCTTGTTTGATTGTCATGAATGCCATCAAGGGTTATTAGTAATGATCACTCAAAGCTTTTGCTTGCTTGATCGTTATGAAAGTTCTTCCCCTTTCAAATCCTTTCAAAAACATTTTCATTAGAACTAGAGAAGAGAGAAGTCGAAGGAGAGAAGGAGAGAAAGGAGGGTGCGATCGGCCAAGGAAAGGGAAGAGCTCCTAGTTGCTGTGGTCCTATTGGTGACTCCGTGGAAAGAACCTAGTCTTCGTCATAATCAAGGTAAGGGTGGGTCTTACCTTATAATAGGGATTATAATGGGGTGTATGTGGGTTGTAGGAATTATATTGATCTCATTGTGTTTTTGGTTGTTGTTATGATGCATGATTTTATTGGTGAAGATGTGATGTTCGCTATGTGTTGTCAAAAGGCATATGATGTTGTTAGATGTATATGGAAATGAGAATGCAAGCCAAATGTTTGATAAAATGTGTATTTTAGGATGTTTGAACAATTACGTGATGTTTGATGTTGCCATGGGTGCGTATGAGGTATTGGGAAATTTTGTGATGTGGATGTCCAAGTTCTAGGCGCCTTAGGCGCCATTGTTGTTGCTAATGCCATGTAGTGTTGCTGCTGTCTGGGCGCCATGGGCGCCTGTTGCCTATCTGCTGTGTTTCGGTGTTGCTGCCTTGGTGCAGTGGCGCCTTGGGCGCAGGATCCCTGTGCCTGGGCGCCAAGGGCGCCTAAATTTGGCTGCCCGTGTTGCATTCCCAAGTCGTGTTTCTGAGTAGTCATGTTATTGGGATGTCTTCGGGGTTGAATTTTGGTTGCTAGGCTATATGTTCTGAAAAGTCACTGAGATCCCCTCCCCTGGGAGCCATGTTGCCTGCCTTGTTTCCTGTTGCAGTTTTTGGCTCCCTATGTCTAGGCGCCATGCCATTTGTGATTTCCTTGATGTTTTAGCCTCTGTCTTAGCGTGGGATACCTTGCCTAATTATACTAAGTTGTTCCAGTAAGGCTCCATGTTGTTCCAGTGCTGTTTGGGAAGGCGCCCTAGGCGCCCATGCACGTGTTCCCTTGTCTGTGTCGCTGTTTCTGGTGCCCCAAACGCCCAGAACTTGTTGTTATATCATATGTTGTGGGTTGGACCTTGCTCCTGAGCACTTTGTGCACTGTTGTGACATTTTGGTGGGTGCCCTGTCCCTGGGCGCCAAATCCTGCGTTGTGTTGCCAATTCCTGTTCCCTGCGCCAGTTCCTGTGTCTGGGCGCCAGGATCCCTGTTGGGCGCCAGGATCCCTCCTGCGCCAGTTTTTGTGTTGCTTGTTGCTGTTTCTGTCTTAGCTGCGCCAGTTTCTTGCGCCAGTTTTCCTGCGCCAGTTTTTGTGTGCTGCTGTTCCCTGCTAGGCGCGCAGCGCCTGGGAGCCATTTTCAGCACGTGTCTCAATTTTGTCCCAAATTAGTTTTTGACGTATCTTTTGACTCGGGTGTCCGTTTTAAGTGCTTCAAAGGGTGTTTTGAAGCTTGTTCAGTCCTCTATCTGTGTGTGCTACTGTGAAGTGAAAAATGATTAATTTTTCTGATAGTTTCTGGACACTAAATTATGTTGCCTTGTTGTTAAATGACGATGGGTCTATTGACCAAAATATGTGACGATGTTATTGATGACGGGCTTAATGCCAAAGCGACGGTGATTAACGATGTTGATGATGATGGTTTGAGACCTTTATTTAGTGTTAGTGTTGTTGTGTTGTGCCACTTAGATGGTTGAAAATGATGATGTTTCATAGCGTCCCATGCATTTCATGTGCACAAAGCGACGGTATAAGGCTTCGGCCTTCGAGCAAAGCGAAGGTGACGCTCACAAGCGACGGTATGCCCAATTGGCAATTTATAGTGATGATGGTAGCACATGCATATGCCCGGTGGGGTTGCATTTCATATACACATACGCATTGTTGTGATGTTCATGATGGTTGTATGTGAATGTAGTTGTTGTGTGTACATATACTTAAATATTTTGGTTGTTCTATGCGTTTGTGAATATATATATATATATATATATATATATATATATATATATATAAACGTATATAATGTTGAATAGTTAATATAAAGGTATATGTCGTTGACTGGTTGCTATACATATAGATATATTGTGAAGTTCATTATAATATAATTATAGTTGCTGTATGTTATTATATGTATAGTGTAATGTTATATTTATATAAATAAGTTGCTGTATGACGTCACATATATATATATATATATATATATATATATATATATATATATAAGTTGCTGTATGCTGATATATATATGTGTGTGTGTTGCTGTAGGTTGTTATGTGAATATTATATAAATAAATATATATATATATATATATATATATATATATAGTTGAGGGTTTTATATATATATATATATAGTGGTAGTCGCTGTACATAAATATATATATAATAAAATACATAAAGGTGCTGAGGTGATGGGTGTAGTTCTATATTCTAGCATACTGCTCATTATAAACTTTATTATGCGGTTTAGACTCACCCCTTTGTTGTTTATTACTACAGGTAACCATGAGTGAAGGTTTGTCTTCCTTCATTCCTGAGTCGGTCTTGTGCTCTGATACGTAACACTCAGGGGATGGGCGCTAGTTTTATTTTGTTTTGTTTATTTGACATGTTGAGACTGTGTTATGTTTTTATGAGATTGTATTTTTATTCCGCTGCGAGATGTTGAGGATTCGTTATGTGAACTGAACTAAACATTTTTGAGAATTCCATCCCACTGGTTACGTGTTACGTATTATTCTAACAATTTAAGGGAGATTGTTATTTTACTGTTGTTGCTTATTTGAAGAGAATGTAGCATTCCGTTTGGATTTGTTGAAAAAAATAATTTTTTCACTCTGATAATTATGATTTAAATTTCCGGGTAGAAATGGGGTGTTACACCAACAGCAACAACAACAATACACCAGCCCAAAGAGGCTTCACGACATAGACAACAACAACAACAATACACCAGCCCAAAGAGGCTTCACGACTAAACAACAACAATAATGACAAACAACAAGCTACAACAGGCAACACGTCACAATAGTCAATATCACAACAGACAACAGACAACAAACAACACGTCACAACCGTCAACACAATCACGTCGCAACAATTAATATCGTCACTATGGAGCAGAATTCCCTCGTCGCTAAGAGAACAATCAACAACTCGGCACTCAGCCCTCTCAATCATCAACAACGTTTAGCAACCAACAACTTAACCAATCAATTTAGGGCAGCCACACATGGCGCCCAACAACCAACAATTATCAACCAACTAATTTAGCAAATTAACAATTAATAATTGACAACTTAATTGGAGCAACAAACCCCACAAAATTCGGAGCAACAAACCCCAAAAAATTCGGACAGAATTATTAGTCATTTTGAAATCAAATCTTCTCCCTCAATTCTCAACCAAATTTAGCGAAATCAGTGCCTATTCAGTAGGAAATTAAGTCTACTTTCCAACAAAACAAACCCCACGAAATTTGGAGGATCAGGGCATTCACAATTAGACAAAAACTGAACATATATCCCAAACCGTCCCAGATTTTTGACCCAATTTGCAATCAAGAATTCTCCCATTATACTTATCCAAAAACACATAATATAACATAAAATAATATATATATATATATATAATTCTGCTAATATTTTACTAACACCAATCCCAACACACACTTAACAACACATAATCATATAACACATATAATATGACATAAATTATATTATAACACACAACAAAAATGTAGTATCACTTAATAAATAAAATAATTAATTGAATAAATTAATCAATTATTTTGGGGCGTTACAGCTGCGGTCTTACAAGCGACGATAAAAGGCTGCGGTCTTACAAGTGACGATGATGCCATAAAGGCTTTTTAGTGATGATGATGACTGGTACCACATGCATACGCCCGTTGCGATGGGTTGCATTTCATACATGATCATGACATTGTGATGACTTACTGTGATGATTGATTTGATGTTTGCGATGTGGCTGATATAGTGTTGTAGCTCTAGCATAATACTTATCATATGCACTATTATATTGTTAGATGCACTCACCCCTTCTGTTTGAATGTTACCCCTATGCGGTAACGTGCAGGTAGTATCGAGTGAAGGCTTAGGTACCTTCGTTAGCTGAGTCGGGTCGTCTGCTCTGGTACGTAGCACTCTAGTGGGGGATGAACGCTTGTCTTTGATTATCTTTATTTTGCAAAGATGCTATGGTTGTCTCACTTAAATCCTTAAATTTTATTCCGCTGTGTAGTGATGGAGTATATTACTGTGTTGACTGAACAGGTGTTTTGGGTTCGTCCCAGTAGCAGGGTGCTATGTATCGCATTTCCTTTATACAGTGAACTTTATGATTGACACTGTTATTTGCGAGTGGTGATGTTTTAAGTTGAAATGTGACATTCCTTTAGTTGACAAAAAAAAAGAACTCTTATTTTATTAATATTTTACCAGGTAGAAAAAGGGGTGTTACATTAGTGGTATCAGAGCAAAAGTTCGGTCTGTCCGGCCAAGTTGTCCAGTCGTGGTGTCAACTGACAATGGTGTGTTGTCAGTTACATCTAACTGTTGTTTGTTTTGTAGCAAGTGAGTTGAAATGGCTGGGAGGATCGATGCTGCTGCTGTAGTTGGGCTGCTGCTGCTGTAGTTAGGCTGCTGCTGCTGTTGTCGGGCTGCTGCTGCTGTAGTTGAGGCTGCTGCTGTTGTTGGGCTGTTGCTGATTGTTGTAGGAGGTTGTGTGTTGATTATAGGCAGCTGAATAAGGTGACCATTAAGAACAAGTATCCACTGCCGAGAATAGACGACTTAATGGATCAGTTAGTGGGTGCTCGAGTGTTCAGCAAGATTGATTTGAGGTCAGGTTATCATCAGATCAAGGTGAAGGACGATGATGTTCAGAAGACTGCTTTCAGAACAAGGTATGGGCATTATGAGTATTCGGTGATGTCGTTCGGTGTCACTAACGCGCCGGGTGTATTTATGGAATACATGAACCGTATATTCCATACTTACTTGGATCGGTTCGTGGTTGTGTTCATTGACGATATCCTGATTTATTCGAAGTCGGAGGAAGAGCGTGCGGAGCATTTGAAATTAGTATTGGAGGTCCTGAGAGAGAAGAGACTGTATGCCAAGTTGTCTAAGTGTGAATTCTGGTTGTCGAAAGTGAGTTTTCAGGGTCACATCATTTCTGGTAATGGTATTGCTGTGGATCCTTCTAAGGTTGATGCGGTGATGCAATGGGAGAGTCCGAAGTCGGTTACGGAGATTAGAAGCTTCTTAGGGTTGGCTGGTTACGACAGAAGGTTCATCGAAGGTTTTTCTAAGTTGGCCCTTCCGTTGACGCAGTTGACTTGTAAGGGTAAGGCTTTTGTGCGGGATGCTCGTTGTGAGGAAAATTTCCTTGAGTTGAAGATGAGGTTGACGACATCTCCTGTTTTGACGTTTGCAAAACCGGAAGAACCGTTCGTGGTATATTGTGATGCTTCGAAGGGAAAGTGATTGCCTATGCGTCGAGGCAATTAAGGGTCTAGGTGGCGTGCTTATGCAAGATGGGAAAGGGATTGCCTATGCGTCGAGGCAATTAAGGGTTCATGAGACAAATTATCCGACGCATGATTTGGAGTTGGCTGCAAAGGTTTTTGTGTTGAAGGTTTGGAGGCATTATCTGTATGGTTCCAGATTTGAGGTGTTCAGTGATCATAAGAGTTTGAAATATTTGTTTGACCAGAAGGAGCTGAATATGAGACAGCGCAGGTGGTTGGAATTGTTGAAAGACTATGATTTCAGTTTGAACTATCATCCGGGCAAAGCTAATGTCGTGGCTGATGCTTTGAGCCGGAAATCTTTGCATATGTCGGCGATGATGGTCAAAGAGTTAGTGTTGATTGAGGAATTCAGAGATCTGAGTCGAGTTTGTAGGACGACACCTCATAGTGTCAAGCTGGGAATGCTAAGGATCGATAATGATTTTCTGGGCAGCATCAGAGAGGCTCAGAAATCAGATGCTAAGTTGGTGGATTTGATGAATGGGATTGGTCAATCTGAGAACGAAGATTTCAAATCGGATCCCCAAGGTGTGTTGAGGTTCCGTGGTAGGATCTGCATTCCAGATGATGTAGAAATGAGGAAAACAATTTTGGAAGAGGGTCACCGAAGTAAATTGAGTATTCATCCTGGAGCGACAAAGATGTATCGAGACCTGAAGAAGATGTTTTGGTGGCATGGTATGAAGAGGGATGTAGCACAATTTGTGTATGGCTGTTTGACTTGTCAGAAGTCGAAGGTGGAGCATCAGAAGCCTGCTGGATTGATGCAACCGTTGGAAATTCCAGAATGGAAATGGGATAGCATTTCGATGGATTTGGTGACGAGATTGCCGAATACGGTTAGAGGTCACGATGCCATTTGGGTGATCGTTGATAGATTAACGAAGTCTGCTCACTTTGTTCCTATTAATATAACTTATCTGGTGTCGAGGTTAGCAGAAGTTTACGTCAAAGAAATTGTGAAGTTGCATGGTGTTCCGAAAAGTATTGTGTCAGACAGAGATCCGAGGTTCACTTCAGATTTCTGGAAGAGTTTGCAAGAGAAGTTAGGGTCTAAGTTGAGGTTGAGTTTGGAATATCATCCTCAGACAGATGGTCAGTCAGAGAGGACAATTCATTCACTAGAAGATTTGTTGAGGGCTTGTGTTTTGGAAGACGGAGGTTCGTGGGATTCCTATCTTCCTCTGATAGAGTTCACGTACAACAATAGTTACCATTCTAGTATCGGGATGGAACCTTTTGAGGCATTGTATGGTCGGAAGTGTAGAACCCCGCTGTGCTGGTATGAGTCTTGAGAGAGTGTGGTGCTTGGACCTGAAATTGTTCGGGAGACAACCGAGAAGATAAGGATGATCCGTGTAAAGATGAAGGCTTCGCAGAGTCGTCAGAAAAGTTATCACGACAAGAGGAGAAAAGATCTAGAGTTCCAGGAGGGTGAGCATGTGTTTTTGAGAGTCACTCCAATGACCGGTGTTGGCCGTGCTTTGAAGTCGAAGAAGCTCACTCCTAGATTCATTGGTCCTTATCCGATTTCCGGGAGAGTTGGGAATGTGGCGTATAGAGTGCCTTTACCGCCAAATCTTTCGAATTTGCATGACGTGTTTCACGTGTCACAACTTCGGAAGTACATTTCGGATCCGTCTCATGTAATTCACAAGGATGACATGGAGGTGCGGGATAATCTCACGGTGGAGACTATGCCTGTGCGGATTGAAGACCATGAGGTGAAGGTGTTGAGAGGCAAGGAAATTGAACTGGTGAAGGTGGTTTGGCTAGGAGCTTCCGGTGAGAGCATGACTTGGGAGTTGGAGAGTAAGATGCGGGAGTCCTATCCAGAGCTGTTTGATTCAGGTGAGTTTTCGAGGACGAAAACATTTTTAAGTGGGGGAGAGTTGTAACACCCCAAATATTTAATTAATTATTTAATGAAGTATTTAGGGGATTTGTTTTATTTAATAGATATAATTGAAATTAGAAAAATAAAATATATTGAGGTGTGGTGTTGAAGCAGGAGGTGGTGTTGCGAATTAAGCGGGGCTAAGCTGAGGGAAAAGCCCGTGATCCAGGTCCGCTAACGTAGGCGCATATTTAATCTAAAAATTTAGGGTTTGGCTCATTTGGTGCAAAAGAAAAGAAAGGAATTGCGAAGAGGAGAGAAAGAGAGAAGGAGGGCGGCGCAAATCCCAAGGAGGAGAAGAAGAGTTCGCGAATGCCAAGGAGAGAAGGGAAGCCGTGTTGCTGTGGTTCTGTTGGTGATTCCTCTCCAGGGTCTTCTATTCCTACGAATTAAGGTAAGGGTGGGTCTCATCTTCCTCTATAATTGGGTCTTATGATGGGTATTAGGGTAGGGGCTTAGACCTATGTTGCCATGATCTTGTGTGATTGTTTGATTTGTAAGGTTGACTGAAACCATTGATGGATGATCATTACGAAATTGATGCCTTGACGATGGTTACTACGAAATTGATGTTTGGATGATGACTATTATGAAATTGGTGCTTGATGTTGATTATAAAAGATATTGGTGTCTTGATGTTGTCATGGATGTATATGAGATGTTGGTGAATTTCGTAATGTTGATGTTCAAGTCCTAGGCGCCTTAGGCGCCATTGTTGTTGCCAATGTTGCGTTTTGTTGTTGTGCGGAAAACGGCGCCCTGCTCCTGGGCGCCATGTTGCTGTCTGTGTTGCGTCCCTATGTTGCTGTCTGGGCGCCATGGGCACGTGTTGCCTGCTATGTTGCGTCCAGTGTTGCTGTTTTGGGCGCCATGGGCGCAGGTTCCCTGTGTCTGGGCGCCAAGGGCGCCTAATTTTGGCTGCCTGTGTTGCGTTCCTAAGTTGTGTTCCCGTGTAGTTATGTTACCCAGATGTCATTGGTGCTGAGTTTTGGTTGCTAGGTTGCGTGTTCTGAAATGTCACTGGGATCCCCTCCCCTGGGCGCTAGTTGCTGCCTGCGCCAGTTTTCTGTGTTGCCTGGGCGCCAAGGGCGCCAGTTTGTGTGGCTGCGCCAGTTTTCAGTGGCTGCGCCAGTTTTCTGTAATGCCTGGGCGCCAAGGGCGCCAGTTTGTGTTGCTGCGCCAGTTTTCTGTGGCTGCGCCAGTTTTCCCTGCTAGGCGCCCAGTGCCTGGGCGCCACTTTCAGGATGTTGCCCAAATGTTCCCCGGTTTTGTTTTTGTCATATCTTTTGACTCGGATGTCCGTTTTAAGTGCTTCAAAGTGCGTTGCGAAGCTTATTCAGTTTTATACCTATGTGTTCTATTTTAAGGTAAAAACTATTATTTTTCTGATAGTTTTCGGGCGCCTCAAGTGGCTGTACCCGTTAGTCGTTGTTGTTGGCGTTGTAAAACAATTTCGGTGTTTAAAACCCTTTTTGGTGTCCTAATTAGTGTCGTGAGCGGAAGTAAAACCTTTTGATGTAATCGGTAATATTAGTGTCCCGGTGTCAATAAGTACGTGTTGATGTTTTTGACGATAATGCCCCTAGTGGCTATTAGTTGATTGACGATGATATTGATGATGAATAAAAGCTGTGGTATTATAAGCGACGATGATGCCATAAAGGCTATTAGCGACGATGATGTTAATGACGATGAGAATATTAGTGATGACGGTATTAACGATGATGATATATGTGACGATGACTTGACAGGTGATGTGCCTTTGATTGGCGAACTGGTAAGTAATGGGTCACTAAGTTGACCGCGATTGTGTGTGGTTGTGTTTGGTGCATGTCATCGTGTCTCATGCAACTCATGTGCATAAAGGCTACAATCTTACAAGCGACGATAAAAGGCTGCGGTCTTACAAGCGACGATAAAAGGCTGCGGTCTTACAAGTGACGATGATGCCATAAAGGCTTTTTAGTGATGATGATGACTGGTACCACATGCATACGCCCGTTGCGATGGGTTGCATTTCATACATGATCATGACATTGTGATGACTTACCGTGATGATTGATTTGATGTTTGCGATGTGGCTGACATAGTGTTGTAGCTCTAGCATAATACTTATCATATGGACTATTATATTGTTAGATGAACTCACCCCTTCTGTTTGAATGTTACCCCTATGCGGTAACGTGCAGGTAGTATCGAGTGAAGGCTTAGGTACCTTCGTTAGCTGAGTCGGGTCGTCTGCTCTGATACGTAGCACTCTAGTGGGGGATGAACGCTTGTCTTTGATTATCTTTATTTTGCAAAGATGCTATGGTTGTCTCACTTAAATCCTTAAATTTTATTCCGCTGCGTAGTGATGGAGTATATTACTGTGTTGACTGAACAGGTGTTTTGGGTTCGTCCTAGTAGCAGGGTGCTATGTATCGCATTTCCTTTATACAGTGAACTTTATGATTGACACTGTTATTTGCGAGTGGTGATGTTTTAAGTTGAAATGTGACATTCCTTTAGTTGACAAAAAAAAAGAACTCTGATTTTATTAATATTTTACCGGGTAGAAAAAGGGGTGTTACAGCTAACAATGCCATCCCGACCTTCATGGACGGATATTCTGGGTATAACCAGATCTACGTGGCCAAGGCAGACACTCATAAGACTACTTTCCGGTGCTCTATTGGCCTAGGTATCTATGAGTGGTTGGTCTTGCCTTTCGGCCTCGAGTTTTGGGTTAACTCGAGTCACAGAGTAGGATTAGAAAGGAATACAAATACCTTCACAGGACATCTCCTTGATAACTTACGGATTTCTTGAAACAACCACCTGATCTCAAGATGCCCAATTATCCTGAACAAATCTAAGAGACTAACACTTTCCTATCGGAAGGTTTCACAAACTTACAACTCTCTAGGTAACCAGCTAAGAGTTGTGTGGTGACACAATGGTCGAATCGGCTTCTACACTAGGCGACTACTTCTCCCTTCATTCTACCACATCCTTTGTAGCTTTCTGCTTCCGCAACACGTTCTAATAAAGGGAGGAAATCCGAAATCCTATGGTTCAGGTTTCAGGAGTTGTCGGGGCTAAGGCAACCAATTGTTATCATTCCCAGTACCTTGCATGAAAAATTGAGTTGATCAGGCTCAATGCTTTACAAATCATGTTGGGAGGTTTTAACAATTACTTGTCACAGTCCTTAAATGACTAGATCTATCTCATCTCTTTACCATGAAAAGACTAAGCCCGACTAGGTCCAACAGCTCTGATACCAAATGTAACATCCTAAATTTTAGACGTCCTGAAGTCTAGAATGTTAACCATTTTAATAAAAATCAGAGTTATAACCGCTTATAGATTTGAATTTCTTATCTAGACGAAATTAATCCATCTGTTTTAAACTTCCAAAAGGCATAAAAACCCACGGGCAAACTATCCAGTAATATTGAATTCTGAATACATGAATCCGAAGACAAACCTTAATCCAAATCCAAAAGACGGTTACATCGTAAAATAACTTACTTTACATCAATCTCAAAGTATATATATACATATACACTACCTCATACTGGGGAAGACTAAGCAAACATAAAAACTTGATCCCTAAGGACCCCTCTAATCTCAAGCAACTACTTCCGCAGCTACATCCCCTCGGTATGCTTTGCCTTGCCCCGTTTATCTGAAAACACCACATAATAAACAATGAGATCAATCTCAATGAGTTCTTTTGGGACCCCTTACCTTATCATCTCGTTGTTTTCTTATCTTTATCTTTTCCTCTTATCCTCTTAGCACAACCCGAGAAATTAAATCACTTAAGTTCAACAGAGAACCCCAACCCATCAGTCACTGTTGAGTAATGCTCGGGCCTTGGCTTCGGGCTCATGACTTCCCTCCACCAAGTATGCTATTAAACCTCTTGGGATCGTCATCCCCCTCGTATCTTATGTAATTACTTAGGCACTTTGGTTCTCTCACTCGACTGACATATTGGTATAATTCGTTACATGATAGGAATTGACATTGCGTTATTCACATAATTTCATCATCAATTATGCAGTACAAGGTCATTCAATAAGCTCAATTAACATATTACCCAATCACAACAAAGATTTAAGTAACCCAATGTTGTTTTTACTATGCCTCAAGTTCCATGGTTAGGATAGAATAAGAATAATCTTAGAATAAATTGGAAAACACGTTCTATGGTTGCTTTATAACTGTAGAGATTCTCGTTAGCTTTCCAACGCATCCTAGAACACCTCAAACGGAGTGCGGGATCAAAAGTTACGGACAAAACAAGTTGGAAGGCTGCACAGAAAATCAGTCAACCCGAAACTAACACGGGCCAGTGTTTAATCAATACGACCAGTTCATGGCAAACAATCTCAACTAAAAGTGCAGTTTTTACGAAACTAAAAGGGCGCCTAATTTTGGCTGCCCGTGTTGCGTTCCTAAGTTGTGTTTCTGGGTAGTTATGTTGCTTGGATGTCATTGGTGCTGAATTTTGGTTGTTAAGTTGCGTGTTCTGAAATGTCACTGGGATCCCCTCCCCTGGGCGCCACTGTTGCTCCTGCGCCAGTTTTTGTGTTGTTGCGCCAGTTTTTGTGCTGGGCGCCAGGTTCCCTGTGCCTGGGCGCCAAGGGCGCCAGGATCCCTCCTGCGCCAGTTTTTGGTGTGGCTGCGCCAGTTTTGTGTGGCTGCGCCAGTTTTTGGTGTGGCTGCGCCAGTTTTGTGTGGCTGCGCCAGTTTTTGGTGTGGCTGCGCCAGTTTTGTGTGGCTGCGCCAGTTTTGTGTGGTTGCGCCAGGATCCCTGCCTGCGCCAGTTTTGATGTTGCGCCAGGATGTTGGCACAGAGGGGCGCCTGGGGGCCAGTGTTGCTGCCCAGCGCCAGCTTTGTGTGCTGCTATTCCCTGCTAGGTGCCCAGTGCCTAGGCGCCATTTTCAGCATGTGTCTCAGTTTTGTCCTAATTTGTTTTTGACGTATCTTTTGACTCGGGTGTCCGTTTTAAGTGCTTCAAAGTGCGTTTCGAAGCTTATTCAGTCCTCTACCTATATATGCTACTTTAATGTGAAAAATGATTATTTTTCTGATAGTTTCTGGGCGCCAATCTTGTGCTGCCATGTGATGTTAATGACGATGGATCTAATGACCAAATATTATTGATGTTGTTAAATGACGATGGGTCTATTGACCAAATTATACTGATGATGTTAAATGACGATGGGTCTAATGACCAAAATGACGATGATGATATGGATGACGTTGTTGTTGTGATAATTATGTTTTGTTGGTTGTTCATGAAGTCACATGCATACATGTGCATATATTGACGATGTAAGGCTGCAGTCTCGAGCTAGTGACGATGAATAAGGCTCAAAAGTGACGATGTGCCCAATTGGCAGAATTAGTGACGATGATGGTACCACATGCATACTTGCACTTCATACATTCATTCTCATCGTTGACAATTATTATTTTGCTCGGTGTGCAATATATTTGTGTGGCAAATATAAATGTTGACGTGGTGGTGTGGCGAGCACTGTATATATATATGTATTGCTGTGATTGATATAGTTCTGTACTCTGGCATACCGCTTATTATATGCTTTATTATACGGTTTAGACTCACCCCTTATGTTGATTATTACTACAGGTAACCGTGAGTGAAGGCTTTTAATCCTTCATCCCTCGAGTCGGTCATGCTCTAATACGTAGCACTTGGGGGGCGAATAAATGTTATTTTGGTTTTATTTTATGTGACGCTGTTGAATAATTTGTATTGATGTTGTCACAACAGTGTTTTTGAAAACTGTTCTCTTTTATTCCGCTGCATGATGACGAAATTTTTATTTTGTGTACTAAATCGTGTTTTGAGGATTTGCCCCACTTGTTATGTGCCACATATCATGTTTGAATTTATAAGTTGGTGACGTTATTTGAAGTAAATGTAGCATCCCGTTTGGATGAATTGAAAAATAATTTTTAAACACTGATAATTTTTATTATAAAATGCCGGGTAGAAATGGGGTGTTACATTAGTGGTATCAGAGCAGTTCGGTCTGTCAGGCCAATGTGTCCAGTCTTAGTGTCTTTGACTAGCAAGTATTGCTAGATTAGTTCTAAATTATTGTTCGTGCTGCAGTGCTAAGTTGAAAATGGCTGGGAGTAACGATGCTGCTCTGCAAGCTATGGCGCAGGCTGTTGGGAACCAGCAGAATGACGGTGAAAATGCTGGAACTCGCAGTCTGGCCACTTTTCAGAGGGAGAAGCCGCCTACTTTTAAGGGCAAGTATGACCCTGATGGTGCTCTAGAGTGGTTGAAGGAAGTGGAAAGGATTTTCCGTGTCATGGATTGTAATGAAGCTCAAAAGGTCAGATATGGTATTCATATGCTGGCAGAAGAAGCTGATGATTGGTGGTTGGAGGTTAGGCAAAGGTTAGAGACTGCTAATGAAGAGATTACTTGGGCGATATTCCGTAGGGAATTTTTGAGAAAATAATTTCCAGAAGTTGTCAGGGGCAAGAAGGAGATTGAGTTCCTTGAGCTGAAGCAAGGAAACATGTCTGTAACAGAATATGCTGCCAAGTTCACTGAATTGGCCAAATTTTATCCTCACTATGCTGATGCTGGCTCTGAGTTCTCCAAATGTATCAAATTTGAGAATGGGTTGAGGGCTGACATTAAGAAAGCTATTGGGTACCAGAAGATTCGGGTATTCGCTGATTTGACTGACAGTTGTAGAATTTTTGAAGAAGACAATAGTGCTCACTCTAAGGTTATGAGGGATCAGAGGGGTAAATTTTAGAACCGTAGTAAGCCATATGAAGTTCCTGCTGGTAGGGGTAAACAGAGATATGCTGATGGTAAGAAGTCTGCTGAGGGTAAGAAGTCTAGTGGGGGAGATGCTCCCGCTAACCTTGTGTGTTTTAAGTGTGGTAAGTCTGGTCATAAAAGCTACGAATGCAAGTCGGGAGTGAGAGTGTGTTTCCGTTGTGGCAAAGAGGGTCATTTGGCGTCTGACTGTGAACGCAAGGACGTGGTTTGTTTCAACTGTGGTGAGGTGGGTCATATTAGCACCAAGTGTTCTAAGCCGAAGAAAGAGAAGAGTAGTGGGAGGGTGTTTGCTCTCACGGGATCAGAGGAGGCTAATGAGATTAGAGGTACATGTTTTATTAATGGTATCCCTTTGATTGCTATTGTTGATACCGGTGCCACGCATTCATTCATTGCTGCTATATGTGTTAAGAAGTTGGGTCTAGCCTTGTCTTCTTTCATGAGGGAGATGGTTATCGATACTCCAGCTAAGGGTTCGGTAACTACCTCTCTTGTGTGTGCTAAGTGCCATCTGTCGGTCTTCGGCAGAGATTTCGTTGTTGATTTGATTTGTTTGTCGTTGGGTGGGTTGGATGTTATTCTTGGTATGGACTGGTTAGTGGATAACCATGTCCATATTAATTGCTTTAGTAAGTCTGAGTTTCCATTCTCCCGAAGAGGAAGAATCTGTTCTGTTGCCTGCTGGTCAGTATCATAAAGTAATGAAGGAGGGAGTTAGTCTGTTTCCTCTGATGGCGTCATTGTCTGCTGAGAATCAGGTTATCATTGAAGGGTTGCAGGTGGTGTGTGAGTTTCCCGAAGTGTTCCCTGATGAGATTCCAAGTGTTCCGCCAGAGAGGGAAGTTGAATTTACTATTGATCTTGTACCTGGTACTAGGCCTGTGTCTATGGCACCGTACAGGATGTCAGCATCAGAATTGTCAGAATTGAAGAAACAACTAGAAGATTTGCTTGAGAAGAAATTTGTAAGGCCAAGTGTGTCACCGTGGGGATCTCCTGTGTTGTTGGTGAAGCAGAAGGATGGAAGTATGAGGCTCTGTGTTGATTATAGGCAGTTGAACAAGGTGACAATTAAAAACAAGTATCCGCTCCCGAGGATTGATGATTTGATGGACCAATTGGTGGGTGCTAAGGTGTTTAGCAAGATTGATTTGAGGTCGGGTTATCACCAGATCAAGGTGAAGGATGAAGACGTTCAGAAGACAGCTTTCAGAACTAGATATGGGCACTATGAGTATTCTGTGATGTCATTTGGTGTTACCAACGCGCCGGGAGTATTTATGGAATACATGAACCGTATTTTCCATAGTTACTTGGATCGATTTTTGGTGGTGTTTATTGATGACATTCTGGTGTATTCTAAGACGGAAGAGGAGCACGCAGAACATTTGAGGTTAGTGCTAGAAGTGTTGAAAGAAAAGAAGTTGTATGCAAAGTTGTCTAAGTGTGAGTTCTGGCTGAATGAAGTAAGTTTCCTTGGTCATGTTATCTCTGGTAATGGTATTGCGGTGGATCCAGCCAAGGTAGATGCTGTGTTGCAATGGGAGAGCCCGAAGTCAGTTACTGAGATTAGAAGCTTCTTGGGGTTGGCTGGTTATTATAGGAGGTTTATTGAAGGATTCTCTAAGTTAGCCCTTCCATTGACTCAATTGACTTGTAAGGGAAAGGCTTTTGTGTGGGATGCTCGATGTGAAAAGAGCTTCAATGAGTTGAAGAAGAGATTGACAACATATCCTATTTTGACTTTTCCCGTTCCGGATCAACCGTTTGTGGTGTATTGTGATGCGTCCAAAATGGGTTTGGGAGGTGTGCTTATACAAGATGGTAAGGTAGTAGCTTATGTGTCAAGACAATTGAGGACCCATGAGAAGAACTACCCTACGCATGATTTGGAGCTAGCTGCGATTGTGTTTGTGCTGAAGATTTGGAGGCACTATCTTTATGTTACTATATTTGAGGTGTTTAGTGACCATAAGAGCTTGAAGTACTTGTTTGATCAGAAGGAGCTGAATATGAGACAGAGACGTTGGTTAGAATTGTTGAAAGACTATGATTTCTGCTTGAACTATCACCCAGCCAAAGCTAATGTCGTGTGTAACGCCCCAAAATAATTTAATTATTTATTTAATTAAGTTATTTAAGGCTTACAATATTTAGTTAATTTAATTAACTAATTCAGGATTTAATTTATTTTATTTTATTTGTTTAGGAGGTGTTGTCACGAATTAGGTGGTGCACATGAGGGCCCATGATCCACAAGTAGGCCCATGACCCATTGACTAGTCATAGGATTCGATTCACTTAGGGGTCTTGAGGGTTAGTTTTCATTTCACTCGTTCCATCCAAAAGAAAGAAAAGAAGCGAATAGAGAGAGAGTGAGAAGAGGAGGCGACGGCTTGCAAGAGGAAAGGAGAGGAAAATTCGTGGAACACTCAAGGAGGAGGGAAAGCTTGTTGGTGTCTTGCAATTCCATGGAGCCTTGCTTAGTATTTTCGACTTCCATAAGGTTAGGGGGTTCTTCTTTCCATTCTTAATAGCTTATGTGATAGGTGTTGTCTAGGGTTAGGTTCTAGGATGATTTCCATGAATGATTGGTATATTTTGGTGTTGTTGCTATGCTGAAATTTTAATTGTGCAAAGATATGTTTGATTGGTGTTGAATTGTACACAATAGGAATTGTGCATGCCCATTGTTTGGTGTTATGATTGAATGAAATTTTGGTGGAAAATGTGATGGCTACTGTTCATATAAGTGATTGGCATTGGTGATTTAATTTGGTGATTTTTTTGTTGAGAGGAACTCAAAAAGTGTTGGAGCCTTAGGCGCCCTAGGTGTGTGTGTGTGTTGCTGGAAATTCTGCTCCCAGGCGCCCTGCTGCTGGGCGCCAAGAGCTGTGCTGCGCCTGTTGTGTTCTGTTGCTGTCCCAGGCGCTGGGCGCCCTCCTGGGTGCCTGTCTCACTGTGTTGCCAGTTTTGGCGCTAGGCGCCTTGTGCCAAGGGCCCCAACTTTCTGGTGATTGTTTTGCCAGTTTTGGCTTTTGGTTTTCATGTCCAAGTAAAATGGCTCGTGTAAAATGATTTTGGCCATCAAAAGAGTTGTAGCCTGTGTTTTCCTTAGGCGACTAGTGCATGGGCGCCGTGTTCCCCTGCGCCAGTTTTTGTGTTGCTGTCTGTGTCGAAGTGCTGAGACAGAAGCTGTCGAAGCTACTGAGACAGAAGCTGTCGAATTTTTGAGACAGAAGCTGTCGAAGTTGTTGAGACAGAAGCTGTCGAAGCTACTGAGACAGAAGCTGTCGAATTTTTGAGACAGAAGCTGTTGAAGTTGCTGAGACAGAAGCTGTCGAAGCTACTGAGACAGAAGCTGTCGAATTTGTTGAGACAGAAGCTGTCGAAGCTACTGAGACAGAAGCTGTCGAATTTGTTGAGACAGAAGCTGTCGACTTTGCTGAGATAGAAGCTGTCGAATTTACTGTGTCTCATTTTCCCCCTATTCTGTTTTTGACGTATCTTTTGACTCGTGTGTCCGTTTTAAGTGGTTCAAAATGCGTTTCGAAGCTAATTCCGATGTCTTCTTAAATATTCTGGTCTTAGGCAAAAATGGATTATTTTCCTAATGGTTCTGGACTGAAGTTGTTCAAGGTGTCTAATTGCCATTTTTATTCACTTTCTCCTATCCCGTGTCAATGTCCTAAAACGATTTAATTAATTTGGTACTGATTTATTGGTGAGTTTTATTGGTGAGTTTATTTGGTGAGTTTATTGGTGAGCTTATATGGTGAGTTGATTAAATGGTGAATTGGTGAGTTGTGTGGTGTGTTGTGGTGCATTGTCATGGCGTCTCATGAACCATGTGCATTATCGGTGAGCAGAGGCTTCGGCCTAATTTTAATTGGTGAGCAGAGGCTTCGGCCTAATTGTATTTGGTGACGGATCCGACATGCATGTGCCCGTGGAGTTTGGGTTGCATTTCATGCATAACCATACATTTTGTAATGTTGTTTGGATATTGTAATTTTGATGTGGTTGCTGCCATTGTTGCGAATCGGTGTGCCTAGTTACTTTTCCTATGCATTGCTTATTCCATATGTTATTAATTATGAAAAGAGACTCACCCTACTGCCTTTATGTTGCTTCTCATGTCGGCAACGTGCAGGTATTAGCGAATGAAGGTTACCCTTATGCCTTCGTCTGGTAGGGAGTGTCATGCTCTGATACGTAGCACCGGGGGGGCGTCTTATGTTTATGTGTTATTTTATTTATACTGTTAGACTGTTATTGGTGATGTATTGAACGTGTTTTCGAACTTATTATTATTCCGCTGTGGTAGTGACTGTATTTATTTGATGCGAACTAAACAAGTATTTTTATGGTGCTATGTATCTTGTGGCTTTTAGTCGAACTATGCAATTTTGAAGTTGTTGATTTAATGGAGTAAGTGTAGCACTCTCTTATATTGTTTTCAAAAAAAAAAAAAACTCTGATTTTATTAAATAGTACGGTTATTAGAAGGGGGTGTTACAATAGTGGTATCAGAGCAGTTCGGTCGGTCCGGCCAAGTCGTCCAGTCATAGTGTCTTATGACAAATAGGAATTGTTAGATTAGTTCTAAATTTCTGTTTGTGCTGCAGTGATAATTTGAAATGGCTGGGAGAAACGATGCTGCTCTTGCTGCTGCTCTGCAGGCTATGGCTCAGGCTGTTGGGAACCAGCAAAATGGTGCTGAAAATGCTGGGACTCGCAGTTTAGCCACGTTCCAGAGGGAGAATCCACCCGTTTTTAAGGGCAAGTATAATCCAGATGGTGCTCTAGCATGGCTGAAAGAGATTGAAAGGATATTTCGTGTCATGGATTGTAATGATGCGCAGAAGGTCAGGTATGGTACCCATACGCTGGTAGAAGAAGCTGATGATTGGTGGATGGAGGTTAGGCAGAGATTAGAAATTGCTGATGAGGAGATAACTTGGGCTGTTTTCCGTAGGGAGTTCTTACGGAAGTATTTTCCAGAAGATGTGAGGGGAAAGAAAGAAATAGAATTCCTTGAGCTAAAGCAAGGAAGCATGTCAGTGACAGAGTATGCTGCCAAGTTCACTGAATTGGCTAAGTTTTACCCCCATTATGCCGATGCTGATTCTGAATTTTCAAAATGTATTAAGTTTGAGAATGGACTGAGGGCTGATATAAAGAAAGCTGTAGGGTACCAGAAGATTCGGGTATTCGCTGATTTAATCGACAGTTGCAGGATATTCGAAGAAGATAGTAATGCTCACTCCAAGGTCATGAGAGATCAGAGGGGTAAATTTCAGAACCGGGGTAAGCCATATGAGGTTCCGGCTGGTAAGGGTAAGCAGAGGTATGCTGATAATAAGAAACCAAGTGGGGGAGATGCCCCTGCGAAGGTTGTATGCTACAGGTGTGGCAAGCCCGGCCATAAGAGTTTTGACTGCTCGGATAATAAATGTTTTAAGTGCGGTAAAGAAGGCCATATAGCTACAAATTGTGAGAAAAAGGATGTGGTGTGCTACAACTGTGGGGAAGTAGGTCATATTAGTACCAAGTGTACTAAGCCGAAGAAAGAGAAGTTCAGTGGAAAAGTGTTTGCTCTCGCAGGATCAGAGGATACTAATGAGATTAGAGGTACATGTTTTATTAATGGTATTCCTTTGATTGCTATTATTGATACCGGTGCTACGCATTCATTTATTGCTGCTTTATGTGCTAAGAAATTGGACCTTGCTTTGTCTTCTATGATGAGGGAGATGGTTATTGACACTCCAGCTCTGGGTTCAGTAACTACCTCTCTTGTGTGTGCTAAGTGCCCTCTGTCAATCTTCTGCAGAGATTTCCTTGTTGACCTTATTTTTTTGCCGTTGGGAGGGTTGGATATCATTCTTGGTATGGACTGGTTAGTAGTTAACCATGTGCATATTAATTGTTTTCATAAATCTGTGAGTTTCCTTCCTCCCGAAGAAGAAGAATCCGTTTTGTTGCCTGTTGGTCAATTGCATAAGGTAATGAAAGAGGGAGTTCATCTGTTTGCTTTGATGGCGTCATTGTCTGCTGAGAATCAGGCGATCATTGAAGGGGTACAAGTAGTGTGTGAGTTTCCTGAAGTGTTCCCGGATGAAATTCCAAGTGTTCCGCCAGAGAGGGAGGTTGAGTTTGCTATTGATCTTATACCTGGTACTAGGCCTGTGTCTATGGCACCGTACCGGATGTCAGCCTCAGAGTTGTCTGAATTGAAAAAGCAACTAGAAGATCTACTTGAGAAGAAATTTGTAAGGCCAAGTGTGTCACCGTGGGGTGCTCCGGTATTGTTAGTGAAAAAGAAGGATGGGAGTATGAGACTTTGTGTCGATTATAGGCAATTGAACAAGGTGACAATAAAGAATAGGTATCCGCTCCCCAGAATTGATGATTTGATGGACCGGTTGGTGGGTGCTAAAGTGTTTAGCAAAATCGATTTGAGGTCAGGTTATCACCAGATCAAGGTAAAGGATGAAGACATTCAGAAGACGTCTTTCAGAACGAGATATGGGAACTATGAGTATTTTGTGATGCCGTTTGGTGTTACCAACGCGCCGGGAGTGTTTATGGAGTACATGAATCGTACCTTCCATAGTTACTTGGATCGGTTTGTAGTTGTATTTATTGACGACATTCTGGTGTATTCTAAGACGGAAGAGGAGCATGCAGAACATTTGAGGTTAGTACTAGAAGTGTTGAAAGAAAAGAAGTTGTATGCGAAGTTGTCTAAGTGTGAGTTCTGGCTGAATGAAGTAAGTTTGCTTGGTCATATTATCTCTGGTAATGGTATAGCTGTGGATCCAGCCAAGGTTGATGCTGTGTTGCAATGGGAGAGCCTGAAGTCAGTTACAGAGATTAGAAGCTTCTTGGGATTAGCTGGTTATTACAGGAGGTTTATTGAAGGTTTCTCGAAGTTATCCCTTCCGTTGACTCAATTGACGTGTAAGGGAAAAGCATTTGTGTGGGATGCTCGCTGCGAGGAGAGCTTCAATGAGTTGAAGAAGAGGTTGACAACATCGCCCGTTTTGACTTTGCCTGTTCCGGATCAACGTTTGTAGTGTATTGTGATGCTTCCAAGATGGGTTTGGGAGGTGTATTGATGCAAGAAGGTAAGGTAGAAGCTTATGCGTCTAGACAGTTGAGGACCCATGAGAAGAACTACCCTACTCATGATTTGGAGCTAGCTGCAATTGTGTTTGTGCTGAAAATTTGGAGGCACTATCTGTATGGTACTAGATTTGAAGTGTTTAGTGACCATAAGAGCTTGAAATACTTGTTCGATCAGAAGGAGCTAAATATGAGACATAGACGTTGGTTAGAATTGCTGAAGGATTATGATTTCGGCTTGAACTATCACCCCGGCAAAGCTAATGTCGTGGCTGATGCTTTAAGTCGGAAGAGCTTGCATGTGTCGGCTATGATGGTGAAAGAATTAGAGCTGATTGAGCAGTTCCGGGATATGAGTCTAGTTTACGAAGTGACACCGCAGAGTGTCAGATTGGGAATGTTGAAGATTGGCAATGAATTTTTGGTTAGTATTCGAGAAGCCCAAAAGTCAGATGTAAAGTTGGTGGACTTGTTGGTTGTGAATGATCAAGCTGTGAATGGGGATTTCAAGTTAGATTCCCAAGGTGTATTGAGATTCAAGAATAGGATCTGCATTCCTGATGATGCTGAGATGAAGAGAGTGATTCTTGAGGAGAGCCATAGGAGCAAGTTGAGTATTCATCCAGGGGCTACGAAAATGTACCAAGATTTGAAGAAGTTGTTCTGGTGGCCTGGTATGAAGAAGGATGTGGCACAGTTTGTGTACGCCTGTTTGACTTGTCAGAAGTCAAAGATTGAGCATCAGAAGCCTGCGGGGTTGATGCAACCATTAGAAGTTTCGGAATGGAAATGAGATAGCATTTCCATGGATTTTGTGACTGGCTTGCCAAATACCGTGAGAGGATTTGATGCCATATGTGTGGTTGTGGATAGGCTGACGAAGTCTGCTCACTTCTTACCAATTTATATCACTTATCCAGTTCCAAAGTTAGCAGAGATCTACATCAAGACAATTGTGAAGTTGCATGGCGTTCCGCTTAGTATTGTATCTGATAGAGATCCAAGATTCACTTCTAAATTTTGGAAAAGTTCGCAAGAAGCTTTGGGTTCTAAGTTGAGGTTGAGCTCCGCTTATCATCCGCAGACAGATGGTCAGACGGAGAGGACTATTCAGCCGTTAGAGGACTTGTTGAGGGCATGTGTTCTCGAGCAGGGAGGTTCATGAGATTCTCATCTTCCGTTGATTGAGTTCACCTACAATAACAGTTTTCATTCTAGTATTGGAATGGCACCGTTTGAGGCATTGTATGGTCGGAGATGTAGGACTCTGTTATGTTGGTACGAATCTGGAGAGAGTGCAGTATTGGGGCCTGAGATTGTACGAGAAACAACTGAGAAGGTAAAATTAATCCGTGAGAAGATGAAAGCGTCGCAGAGTCGACAAAAGAGCTATCATGATAAGAGAAGGAAGGATTTAGAGTTTCAGGCCGGTGATCATGTGTTTTTGAGAGTCACTCCGGTGACTGGTGTTGGGCGTGCCTTGAAATCAAAGAAGTTAACTCCCTGTTTCATTGGTCGGTATCAGATTACGGAGAGGGTGGGAAGTGTTGCCTATAGGGTGGCTTTGCCGCCTAATCTTTCGAACTTGCATGACGTGTTTCACGTGTCACAACTTCGAAAGTATGTTCCGGACCCGTCTCATGTGATTCAGATGGGTGAAGTTGAGGTACGGGATAATCTCACTGTGGAGACTATGCCTGTGCGAATTGAAGATAGAGAAGTGAAGATTCTGAGAGGGAAGGAGATTCCTTTGGTGAAAGTGGTTTGGTTAGGAGCTGCTGGTGAGAGTATGACTTGGGAGCGGGAAAGTAAGATGCGGGAAGCATATCCGGAGTTGTTTGATTCAGGTAATTTCGAGGACGAAATATTCTAAGGGGGGGAGGATTGTAACGCCCCAAAATAATTTAATTATTTATTTAATTAAGTTATTTAATACTTACAATATTTATTTAATTTAATTAACTAATTCAGGATTTAATTTATTTTATTTTATTTGTTTAGGAGGTGTTGTCACGAATTAGGTGGTGCACATGAGGGCCCATGATCCACAAGTAGGCTCATGACCCATTGACTAGTCATAGGATTCGATTCACTTAGGGGTCTTGAGGGTTAGTTTTCATTTCACTCGTTCCATCCGAAAGAAAGAAAAGAAGCGAATAGAGAGAGAGTGAGAAGAGGAGGCGACGGCTTGCAAGAGGAAAGGAGAGGAAAATTCGTGGAACACTCAAGGAGGAGGGAAAGCTTGTTGGTGTCTTGCAATTCCTTGGAGCCTTGCTTTGTATTTTCGACTTCCATAAGGTTAGGGGGTTCTTCTTTCCATTCTTAATAGCTTATGTGATAGGTGTTGTCTAGGGTTAGGTTCTAGGATGATTTCCATGAATGATTGGTATATTTTGGTGTTGTTGCTATGCTGAAATTTTAATTGTGCAAAGATATGTTTGATTGGTGTTGAATTGTACACAATAGGAATTGTGCCTGCCCATTGTTTGGTGTTATGATTGAATGAAATTTTGGTGGAAAATGTGATGGCTACTGTTCATATAAGTGATTGGCATTGGTGATTTAATTTGGTGATTTTTTTGTTGAGAGGAACTCAAAAAGTGTTGGAGCCTTAGGCGCCCTAGGTGTGTGTGTGTGTTGCTGGAAATTCTGCTCCCAGGCGCCCTGCTGCTGGGCGCCAAGAGCTGTGCTGCGCCTGTTGTGTTCTGTTGCTGTCCCAGGCGCTGGGCGCCCTCCTGGGTGCCTGTCTCACTGTGTTGCCAGTTTTGGCGCTAGGCGCCTTGTGCCAAGGGCGCCAAGGGCCCCAACTTTCTGGTGATTGTTTTGCCAGTTTTGGCTTTTGGTTTTCATGTCCAAGTAAAATGGCTCGTGTAAAATGATTTTGGCCATCAAAAGAGTTGTAGCCTGTGTTTTCCTTAGGCGACTAGTGCATGGGCGCCGTGTTCCCCTGCGCCAGTTTTTGTGTTGCTGTCTGTGTCGAAGTGCTGAGACAGAAGCTGTCGAATTTGTTGAGACAGAAGCTGTCGAAGCTACTGAGACAGAAGCTGTCGAATTTTTGAGACAGAAGCTGTCGAAGTTGTTGAGACAGAAGCTGTCGAAGCTACTAAGATAGAAGCTGTCGAATTTTTGAGACAGAAGCTGTCGAAGTTGCTGAGACAGAAGCTGTCGAAGCTACTGAGACAGAAGTTGTCGAATTTGTTTAGACAGAAGCTGTCGAAGCTACTGAGACAGAAGCTGTCGAATTTGTTGAGACAGAAGCTGTCGACTTTGCTGAGATAGAAGCTGTCGAATTTACTGTGTCTCATTTTTCCCCCTATTCTGTTTTTGACGTATCTTTTGACTCGTGTGTCCGTTTTAAGTGGTTCAAAATGCGTTTCGAAGCTAATTCCGATGTCTTCTTAAATATTCTGGTCTTAGGCAAAAATGGATTATTTTCCTGATGGTTCTGGACTGAAGTTGTTCAAGGTGTCTAATTGCCATTTTTATTCACTTTCTCCTATCCCGTGTCAATGTCCTAAAATGATTTAATTAATTTGGTACTGATTTATTGGTGAGTTTTATTGGTGAGTTTATTTGGTGAGTTTATTGGTGAGCTTATATGGTGAGTTGATTAAATGGTGAATTGGTGAGTTGTGTGGTGTGTTGTGGTGCATTGTCATGGCGTCTCATGAACCATGTGCATTATCGGTGAGCAGAGGCTTCGGCCTAATTTTAATTGGTGAGCAGAGGCTTCGGCCTAATTGTATTTGGTGACGGATCCGACATGCATGTGCCCGTGGAGTTTGGGTTGCATTTCATGCATAACCATACATTTTGTAATGTTGTTTGGATATTGTAATTTTGATGTGGTTGCTGCCATTGTTGTGAATCGGTGTGCCTAGTTACTTTTCCTATGCATTGCTTATTCCATATGTTATTAATTATGAAAAGAGACTCACCCTACTTCCTTTATGTAGCTTCTCATGTCGGCAACGTGCAGGTATTAGCGAATGAAGGTTACCCTTATACCTTCGTCTGGTAGGGAGTGTCATGCTCTGATACGTAGCACCGGGGGGGGCGTCTTTTGTTTATGTGTTATTTTATTTATACTGTTAGACTGTTATTGGTGATGTATTGGACGTGTTTTCGAACTTATTATTATTCCGCTGTGGTAGTGACTGTATTTAGTTGATGCGAACTAAACAAGTATTTTTATGGTGCTATGTATCTTGTGGCTTTTAGTCGAACTATGCAATTTTGAAGTTGTTGATTTAATGGAGTAAGTGTAGCACTCTCTTATATTGTTTTCAAAAAAAAAAAAAACTCTGATTTTATTAAATAGTACGGTTATTAGAAGGGGGTGTTACATCGTGGCTGATGCTTTAAGTTGAAAGACCTTGCATATGTCAGCAATGATGGTTAAAGAGTTGGAGTTGATTGAGCAATTCCGAGATATGAGCTTAGTTTGCGAAGTAACACCGCAGAGTGTTAGATTGGGAATGTTGAAGATTGACAATGACTTTTTGGGTAGTATCCGGGAAGCCCAGAAGTCAGATGTGAAACTAGTGGACTTGATAGTTGTGAATGATCAAGCTGAGAATGGGGATTTCAAGTTAGATCCCCAAGGTGTGTTGAGATTCAAGGATAGAATCTGTATTCCTGATGATGCTGAGATGAAGAGAGTGATTCTTGAGGAGAGTCACAGAAGCAAGTTGAGTATTCATCCGGGGGCTACAAAGATGTACCAATATTTGAAGAAACTGTTTTGGTGGCCGGGGATGAAGCGGGATGTGGCGCAGTTTGTGTATGCATGTTTGACTTGTCAGAAGTCAAAGGTTGAGCACCAGAAGCCTGCGGGGTTGATGCAACCATTGGATATCCCAGACTGGAAGTGGGACAGCATTGCTATGGATTTTGTGACGGATTTGCCTCATACTGCGAAAGGGTATGATGCCATTTGGGTGATTGTTGATAGGTTAACAAAGTCGTCCCATTTTGTTCCTATTAATATCACGTATCCAGTGCCTAGGTTGGCAGAGATCTATATCCGGGAAGTTGTGAAGCTTCACGGAGTTTCTATGAGTATTGTTTCGGACAGAGACCCGAGGTTTACTTCAGAGTTCTGGAGAAGTTTGCATGAGAAGTTGGGATCAAAGTTGAGGTTGAGTTCAGCCTATCATCCTCAGACAGATGGTCAGTCAGAGAGGACAATTCAGTCACTGGAAGATTTGTTGAGAGCCTGTGACTTGGAGCAGGGAGGTTCATGGGATTCCTACCTTCCATTGAGAGAGTTCACATACAACAACAGCTACCATTCTAGTATTGGGATGGCACATTTTGAGGCGTTGTATGGTCGGAAGTGTAGAACCCCACTATGTTGGTATGAGTCTGGTGAGAGCGTGGTGCTTGGACCAGAAATTGTTCGCGAGACAACTGAGAAGGTTAAGTTGATCCGTGAGAAGATGAAAGCGTCGCAGAGTCGACAAAAGAGCTACCATGATAACCGGAGGAAAGATTTAGAATTCCAAGCAGGTGAACATGTATTTCTGAGAGTCACTCCGGTGACTGGTGTTGGGCGTGCCTTGAAGTCGAAGAAGCTCACTCCTCGTTTTATTGGTCCGTATCAGATTACTGAGAGGGTTGGAAATGTTGCCTATAGGGTGGCTTTGTCGCCTAATCTTTCGAACTTGCATGACGTGTTTCACGTGTCGCAGCTTCGAAAGTATGTTCCAGACCCGTCTCATGTGATTCACATGGATGATGTGGAGGTACGGGATAATCTCACTGTGGAGACTATGCCTATGCGCATTGAAGATCAGGAAGTGAAGGTTCTGAGGGGAAATGAGACTGCCTTGGTGAAAGTGGTTTGGTTAGGAGCTGCTGGAGAGAGCATGACTTGGGAGCTGGAGAGTAAGATGAGGGAGTCTTATCCAGAGCTGTTTGAATCAGGTAAGAATTTCGAGGACGAAATTTTCTAAGTGGGGGAGAGTTGTAACACCCAAAATAATTTAATTAATTATTTAATTAAATTATTTAAGTGTTGCATTATTATTATTATATAAAATTATTAATATAGTGTTTTATTTTAAATGAAGGGAGTAGCGTCCAGTAGTTACGGCGTAGTAGGAATGGCCCAAGGGCCCAAGCCCAAGACTTAGGCCCCTAGGGGCTAGGGTCTTGAGTAGGCGTCGCATTTGGTGAGAAAGAAAAAAAAAGAAAGAAATCGCAAAAGAGAGAAGAGAGAAGAGAGAAAGAGAAACTTGCGAAGAGAGGAGAAGAAGGAAGGGTGTACGGCGCGCAAGAGAGAAGAGGAGCAAGGAGCTGTTGCTGTGGTTACTTCGGTGTCTTCATCTTCGGAAATCAAAGGTAAGGGTGGGTCTTACCTTATAATAGGGTTCATAATGAGATGTATGTGGGTTTAGGGTTTATATCGCTATTCTTATATGATTTTTGATGATGTTGTAGTGTATGATTGTTTGGATGATGAAAGGATGCACACTAAGTGCTTGTTGAGAAGTACATGACTTGTTAGGCGTATGTGATGATTGAAAATGCAAGTTAGGTACTCGTTAAAATGTGTGTTTGAATATGTGAGAATGAATTTGTGATGTTGGAAGTTGTTGTTGATGATTGAACATATAAAAATTTGGAGAGAATTGAATTAGAAGGACCCTAGGCGCCTTAGGTGCCATTGTTGCTGCCATTGTCTTAGTTTGTGTTGCTGTCTGGGCGCCATGGGCGCCTGTTGCCTGTCTTGTTGCGTCAGTGTTGCTGTCCTGGGCGCCATGGGCGCTGGTTCCCTGTGTTTGGGCGCCAAGGGCGCCTAATTTTGGCTGCCCGTGTTGCGTTCCTAAGTTGTGTTTCTGGGTAGGTATGTTGCTTGGATGTCATTGGTGCTGAATTTTGGTTGTTAACTTGCGTGTTCTGAAATGTCACTAGGATCCCCTCCCCTGGGCGCCACTGTTGCTCCTGCACCAGTTTTTGTGCTGCTACGCCAGTTTTTGTGCTGGGCGCCAGGTTCCCTGTGCCTGGGCGCCAAGGGCGCCACGATCCCTCCTGCGCCAGTTTTTGGTGTGGCTGCGCCAGTTTTGTGTGGTTGCGCCAGTTTTGTGTGGTTGCGCCAGTTTTTGGTGTGGCTGCGCCAGTTTTGTGTGGCTGCGCCAGTTTTGTGTGGCTGCGCCAGTTTTTGGTGTGGCTGCGCCAGTTTTGTGTGGCTGCGCCAGTTTTTGGTGTGGCTGCGCCAGTTTTGTGTGGCCGCGCCAGTTTTCTGTGTCTGGGCGCCAGGATCCTTGCCTGCGCCAGTTTTGATGTTGCACAAGGATGTTAGCGCAGAGGGGCGCCTGGGCGCCAGTGTTGCTGCCCAGCGCCAGTTTTGTGTGCTGCTGTTCTGATAGCCCCGCAAGTGCACGGGTCGTATCGCGTAATAAAAGAGTATCGGTCCACAGGGAGAGCCTAAGTGAATACCAATTTAATTTTTCAAAGTTGATTAACTGAAAAGAAAGTGTTTTTGGAAAGAAGGAATATTTTAGCAAAGTCTACTCACTCATGATCATTGTAGACAAAAGAGGAGAAAAGAAAATAAAAGAAGAAGACATAAAGTTAAATAGCGAGAAATAAAAGAAAGCGGTAAAGTGCAAAAATCATAAATAGCGGAATTGTAAATGACAGGAAAGTAAATTGCTTGAAAAGTAAATTGCCAGTAATTTACTTGACTTGCCAGTAATTTACTTGACTTGCCAGTAGTTTACTTGACTTGGAAATTTAAAGGGCAAAAAAGTAAATAACAAGGAAAATAAAGGAGCGGAAAAGTAAAGAGCGAGAAAGTAAAGAGCGAGAATTTAAATAGCAATGAAAGTAAATGACTTGGAAAGTAAAAGGGCGAAAAAGTAAATAGCGGGGAAAATAAAAGAGCGGAAAAGTAAAGAGCGAAAAGTAAAGAGCGAGAAAGTAAAGAGCGAGAAATTAAATAGCAATGAAAGTAAATGACTTGGAAAATAAAAGGGCAAGAAAGTAAATAGCAAGGAAAGTAAATGACTTGGAAAATAAAAGGGCGAGAAAGTAAAAAGCGAGAAAGTAAAAAGCGAGAAAGTAAAAAGCGAGAAATTAAAGTGAAGTCATGAATCTTAGAGGAAACCTTGTCATGGATTTTTCTCACAAAATTTAAGCTTGGTTACAAGTGAGGATCAAGCCTCTATTTATAGGAAAATATTAGGTCTAAGGCACTTGAGAGGAGGGGCAAAATGGTCATAAAAAAAGTGGCAAATCAAGTGGCAAGGGAAAGCCATCAGCAAGTGGGTGCAGCCAAAATTGACTTGTCTGGTGCCAGGGTCGTGCGCCCATGTGCCAGGGTCGTGCGCCCTGGCCAGTCAATTTTGGCTGCTCTGCGCCAGTTTTGCACTAGGGTCGTGCGCCTATGGTGCCAGGGTCGTGCGCCATGTGCTGAAAAAGCTGTTCTGCGTTGCTGGCAAGCATGGGTCGTGTGCCTATGTGCCAGGGTCGTGCGCCTTGTTCTGCCAAAATGGGCCATTTTCAGTTGAAAACACGCACGGGTCGTGCGTGGTGCACCCAGGGTCGTGCGCAGGCTCTGCGCCAGTTTTTACCAGGGTCGTGCGCCTATCTGCCAGGGTCGTGCGCCAGTTTTGCACTAGGGTCGTGCAACATGTGCCAGGGTCGTGCGCAGGCTCTGCGCCATTTTTTGCTGCTTGGCGCCCTTGGCGCCCTGTGCTGCGCCAGTTTTGCTGCTTGGCGCCCTTGGCCAGTTTTCGGTTTTTGGGGCCCTTGGCGCCCATGAGGGTGTCTAGTGCTTTAAAAATTGCTCCTCCTCAAATATTTCCTTTTTTCTTCATTTTAGCTCATATTTTCTCTTTTGCTCCAAAATAAAACCTGAAAATAAAAAGCAAACATATGTAGTAAAATAGTTCAAAGATATAAAATATAATTAAAATACCTAAAAAAAACTTAATGAAAATAACTATTAATGAACCTTTGCTTGTCCTCAAGCAAAAACAGTGTAAATCCTTAGGCCGATTCTGAAGGAAAATTATTTTCACATCGAATCATTAAGCGAACTGTGGGGCAATTCTAACACTTCGGTTTGAGAACTACTATCCGGGCTTCTTGTGGAATTGGGAGACAAATTTAAAGTATCAATACATTAGAGAGGATATCAATGTCATCATAGAACCGGTTCCCCAGCATTCTTAAGTTTGGGTCCTCCATTCACTAAGACCGGGTCTCAAAGGAGGGTCTTTATACGTTGGGTATTCAAGCAATATTTCTTTTTCTTTTTCTTTGATTGTATATGCTAACCATTCATTTTGACATTTAAAATGCACCAATTTTTGCATTTTGAATTGGTTTTGCAATTTTTTTTTTTTTTTTTTTTTAGAATACCCCAACTCAGACGTTTTTCTCCAGTAACCGCGCATCTAGTAAATGTCACCAAGAGAACCAGGTTACTAGTTTCTTTTCAGTCCCTCTAATTGTTTTAATAACTGAAAACAGTCTCAATAGTGTGTGTGTGTGAAAAAGCCCTAGAAGTAGAAATCGAACCATGATACAATTTTGTTGTTCCCAACCAGTCCACCTAGATGATTGCTAATGAAAAATTGAAAAATTATTTTTGTCCAGAAAAAGCTTATCTAAAACATGCTTAGGGTTCACAAAGTTTCATCATGGAGGGGGCAGATACAACTCAAAGTAAAAAGATAAAAACTCAGCAAAGCAGTAAAGACATACCCAAATAAAAGCAATAAAATACCCCCCCATGCTTGGACTAGGCATTGTCCTCAATGATTTTTCAAATAAAACAAAAGGGGTTAGGAGAGCTCACCTGGCTGTCTGGTTCAGGATACTCGGCCCTGAGGTATTTTATTTTTTTTTAAACAAATTGAAAAATACATTAAGCCGTGGGTTGCCTCCCACGCAGCGCTCGTTTATGGTCATTAGCTTGACCTTTTCCCTTTATAAATTTATTCCTGGGTCCCATTGCTTGAAGCATAGAGACCAAGTGACATATGAAGGATGAAAGCATATTCCTAGATCCCATGGCTTGTAAAATGGAAGTTGTGTAAGCAATAAGATCTTTTTTACAATTCCCCCCAGATCAAATGTTATTTTTTTCACAAAGGAAGGTGAAAAATAAGATAAAGGAGATGGTTTGTATGGTGGTGGGGGGGTGTATGGTTCTTCTCTTTCTTTTTCTGGTTCCTTCTCTTTTTCTTTTTCTGGTTCCTTCTCTTTTTCTTTCTCTTCTTGCTCACACGGTGAATTATGTTTTTCACTCACAAATTTTTCTTGGTTTGCTCTTGGTTCCTCTAATTGTTTTTCGCTTCTAAGGGTGACAGCATATATTTGGCCATTTAGATTTTGTTCAGGCTGTCCGGGAAATACCCCCGAAGATTTAGAGGATGAAGCCACCTGTGTTGCCACTTGAGTTATTTGATTTTCAAGCATCTCACTATGAGTGGCAATAGAGTCGATTTTTGATTTTAATTTGATAAGTGTGTCATTCAAATAACCAGTTTGATTTTTGAATTCTTCATTTTGTTTTGTTTGAGATGACACAAATTTTTCCATCAAAAATTCCAAGTTCGACTTTTGTGGGTTGTTAAAAACGCTTTGATTTTGAAAGACAGGAGGTGGTCTAGGTGCTGGATTGGGTGGAGGATTTTTATAAGAAAAATTTGGATGATTTCTCCACCCAGAATTATAAGTATTTGAAAACGGATCTTCTTTTTGAGCATAGTTTATATGCTCATTTCCAGTACTAGATGCCTCAAGCTGGCATTTAGCTCCAATATGGCCAACAACCCCACATAATTCACCTGGCTCTTTTGATGTGGCTGGTTTATTCGTTATGGTTCGCTCACTTGTCCACTGACAATGGTTTTGAGCCATATCTTCAATGAGTGCATAAGCTTCAGTAAAATTTTTGTTCATCAAAGCTCCACCTGCAGCTGCATCAACAGTCATTCTAGTTGCATATTGTAATCCATTATAAAATGTATGAACAACGAGCCATTTCTCTAGTCCATGATGGGGGCATAGCCTTAACATTTCTTTGAAACGTTCCCAAGCATCATAAAGAGATTCCCCGTCGTTTTGAGAAAATCGGGTAATTTGACTTCTCATTTGAGCTGTTTTACTTGGGGGAAAGAACCTAGTAAGAAAGGCTTGTTTTAATTGGCCCCAGCTGGTAATGGATTCCGAAGGCAAAGAATGTAGCCATGCTCTTGCTCTATCCCTTAATGAAAAAGGGAAGAGCTTTAGTCTTATGGCATCTTGAGGTACCCCATTTAATTTGAGAGTCCCACAGTATTCCAGAAAAATTGAAATATGAAGATTTGGGTCCTCCGTGGGAGAACCAGAAAATTGGTTTTGTTGAACCATTGAAAGCAGAGATGTTTTGAGTTCAAAATTATTTGCTTCCACATTTGGATGTACAATGGCAGCCGATGGCTCTGCTGAAGGTGTTGCGTACTCTTTGAGAGCACGATTTTCATTAGCCGCCATTTGGTTATCGGGAATTTCTCTCCTCCTTCTATGTAAGAACCTTTCGATTTCGGGAATTTGTTGAACAGTTTCACCGAAACTTCTGGTTCTTCGCATTCGAGGGACAAGAGAAGAAAAAGTAAAAATAAAGAAAATAAAATTTCAGTCTAACCGGTTTCGAAAAACTTAATCAATATCACTGCCTCCCCGGCAACGGCGCCAAAAACTTGATAGCCCCGCAAGTGCACGGGTCGTATCGCGTAATAAAAGAGTATCGGTCCACAGGGAGAGCCTAAGTGAATACCAATTTAATTTTTCAAAGTTGATTAACTGAAAAGAAAGTGTTTTTGGAAAGAAGGAATATTTTAGCAAAGTCTACTCACTCATGATCATTGTAGACAAAAGAGGAGAAAAGAAAATAAAAGAAGAAGACATAAAGTTAAATAGCGAGAAATAAAAGAAAGCGGTAAAGTGCAAAAATCATAAATAGCGGAATTGTAAATGACAGGAAAGTAAATTGCTTGAAAAGTAAATTGCCAGTAATTTACTTGACTTGCCAGTAATTTACTTGACTTGCCAGTAGTTTACTTGACTTGGAAATTTAAAGGGCAAAAAAGTAAATAACAAGGAAAATAAAGGAGCGGAAAAGTAAAGAGCGAGAAAGTAAAGAGCGAGAATTTAAATAGCAATGAAAGTAAATGACTTGGAAAGTAAAAGGGCGAAAAAGTAAATAGCGGGGAAAATAAAAGAGCGGAAAAGTAAAGAGCGAAAAGTAAAGAGCGAGAAAGTAAAGAGCGAGAAATTAAATAGCAATGAAAGTAAATGACTTGGAAAATAAAAGGGCAAGAAAGTAAATAGCAAGGAAAGTAAATGACTTGGAAAATAAAAGGGCGAGAAAGTAAAAAGCGAGAAAGTAAAAAGCGAGAAAGTAAAAAGCGAGAAATTAAAGTGAAGTCATGAATCTTAGAGGAAACCTTGTCATGGATTTTTCTCACAAAATTTAAGCTTGGTTACAAGTGAGGATCAAGCCTCTATTTATAGGAAAATATTAGGTCTAAGGCACTTGAGAGGAGGGGCAAAATGGTCATAAAAAAAGTGGCAAATCAAGTGGCAAGGGAAAGCCATCAGCAAGTGGGTGCAGCCAAAATTGACTTGTCTGGTGCCAGGGTCGTGCGCCCATGTGCCAGGGTCGTGCGCCCTGGCCAGTCAATTTTGGCTGCTCTGCGCCAGTTTTGCACTAGGGTCGTGCGCCTATGGTGCCAGGGTCGTGCGCCATGTGCTGAAAAAGCTGTTCTGCGTTGCTGGCAAGCATGGGTCGTGTGCCTATGTGCCAGGGTCGTGCGCCTTGTTCTGCCAAAATGGGCCATTTTCAGTTGAAAACACGCACGGGTCGTGCGTGGTGCACCCAGGGTCGTGCGCAGGCTCTGCGCCAGTTTTTACCAGGGTCGTGCGCCTATCTGCCAGGGTCGTGCGCCAGTTTTGCACTAGGGTCGTGCAACATGTGCCAGGGTCGTGCGCAGGCTCTGCGCCAGTTTTTGCTGCTTGGCGCCCTTGGCGCCCTGTGCTGCGCCAGTTTTGCTGCTTGGCGCCCTTGGCCAGTTTTCGGTTTTTGGGGCCCTTGGCGCCCATGAGGGTGTCTAGTGCTTTAAAAATTGCTCCTCCTCAAATATTTCCTTTTTTCTTCATTTTAGCTCATATTTTCTCTTTTGCTCCAAAATAAAACCTGAAAATAAAAAGCAAACATATGTAGTAAAATAGTTCAAAGATATAAAATATAATTAAAATACCTAAAAAAAACTTAATGAAAATAACTATTAAAAAGACTCTAAAAATAGACTTATCATGTTCCCTGCTAGGCGCCCAGTTTTTGTGTGGCTGCGCCAGTTTTTGTGTGGCTGCGCCAGTTTTGTGTGGCCGCGCCAGTTTTCTGTGTCTGGGCGCCAGGATCCTTGCCTGCGCCAGTTTTGATGTTGCGCAAGGATGTTGGCGCAGAGGGGCGCCTGGGCGCCAGTGTTGCTGCCCAGCGCCAGTTTTGTGTGCTGCTGTTCCCTGCTAGGCGCCCAGTGCCTGGGCGCCATTTTCAGCATGTGTCTCAGTTTTGTCCTAATTTGTTTTTGACGTATTTTTTGACTCGGGTGTCCGTTTTAAGTGCTTCAAAGTGCGTTTCGAAGCTTATTCAGTCCTCTACCTGTATATGCTACTTTAAGGTGAAAAATGATTATTTTTCTGATAGTTTCTGGGCGCCAATCTTGTGCTGCCATGTGATGTTAATGACGATGGATCTAATGACCAAATATTATTGATGTTGTTAAATGACGATGGGTCTATTGACCAAATTATACTGATGATGTTAAATTACGATGGGTCTAATGACCAAAATGACGATGATGATATGGATGACGTTGTTGTTGTGATAATTATGTTTTGTTGGTTGTTCATGAAGTCACATGCATACATGTGCATATATTGACGATGTAAGGCTGCGGTCTCGAGCTAGTGACGATGAATAAGGCTCAAAAGTGACGATGTGCCCAATTGGCAGAATTAATGACGATGATGGTACCACATGCATACTTGCACTTCATACATTCATTCTCATCATTGACAATTATTATTTTGCTCGGTGTGCAATATATTTGTGTGGCAAATATAAATGTTGACGTGGTGGTGTGGCGAGCACGGTATATATATATGTATTGCTGTGATTGATATAGTTCTATACTCTGGCATACCGCTTATTATAAGCTTTATTATACGGTTTAGACTCACCCCTTATGTTGATTATTACTATAGGTAACCGTGAGTGAAGGCTTTTAATCCTTCATCCCTCGAGTCGGTCATGCTCTGATACGTAGCACCTGGGGGGCGAATAAATGTTATTTTGGTTTTATTTTATGTGACACTGTTGAATAATTTGTATTGATGTTGTCACAACAGTGTTTTTGAAAACTGTTCTCTTTTATTCAGCTGCATGATGACGAAGTTTTTATTTTGTGTACTAAATCGTGTTTTGAGGATTTGCCCCACTTGTTATGTGCCACGTATCATGTTTGAATTTATAAGTGAAATTGGTGACGTTATTTGAAGTAAATGTAGCATCCCGTTTGGATGAATTGAAAAATAATTTTTAAACTCTGATAGTTTTTATTATAAAATGCCGGGTAGAAATGGGGTGTTACACTTGACGTAAGGGCTTCAAAACCAGCAACTTTCCCCAAAGAGATCTCCTCTACTGAAATGAAGGATTGCCATATACAAAACTACCCTCAAACTGACAACCTGACCTTTCAACCAAACTAGCGTGGATATACTCCAAACAATAGTCCAAAATTTGCGCTTCATAGTAATAATTCCAAAATAATGCTAAGCCACCAGAAAGTCTTCTAGATTCCACAAAGAAGACATTTTGGAATTTAAACTTCCTTTTTATTTTCTCTACCCTACTCTTCCTAACTCTAGTCTCCATAAGGAATATTATGGTAGGCTTAAAAAAGCTCCTTATTGGTCGTGGTAGCCGCCAAACCACGACAGTTCTTCTTTTTCTTCTTCTTTGTACTGGTGGATAATGTGACAGCTGTCACTTCTGCCAACCCTCTAGTCAGTCCCAGTTCCTCCGAGTTTTATTTGGAGTTCAACGTGTTCTCTCAGATCCAGCTCCTTCGACTTCAAGGTATGTTCCTACTATTCTATGTTCTTTTCCTCTTCTCGGGGTAGTCTCATTTCCTGTACTCAGATTGAGATGGTCGATCGGACTTCCATGAATGATCTGTCTCCTTCTGATTTATTTAGGCGAGGATATTAGGAATCCTTCCTAATCTTGGGGTAGTCGTGAAGTTTCTTATACAGCCTCTCCTAACATGGGTTTCCTCTATAGGTTTTTAGATCGGGTTGAGGCTGCTAGCTAGGATGGAACGAGATTCGCCCTCACCTGATGACTCCTCTACTTTCGGTCAGGACATGGGATCTTCCGAGGGGAGCCGATACTTTCCTCTTGGTTGTGATGACTTGAGCACTCAGAGTTGGGTTTCTTTGGAAATTCATTCTTGGAGCAGCATTTTCTAGGAACATGATTCTTCTCTTCTGGGCGATTTTCGGACGTTGGTCGAGCTAAGTCGGCTAGAAGAGTGGGATTTATTTGGGGTACCATATGGAGTGCCAATATGTAGTCCTGTTCACAATGGCCCGAGTTTTCTTGTCCACTCATCTATGATCACTAGGGCGGGAGTTCGCCCTCCGTTTACTCCCTTTGAAAAGAGACTTCATACATTTCTTCGAGTTGCCCCCTCACAAATTATCCCTTTAGGATTGGGTTCTGTGCGAGCGTATGATCCAGGTAATGAGGGTCTTCGACCCCCCACATCGGTAGAGTTGTTGCTATATTTATTCGACGTGGTGCGGAATCCCGAGAGAAATTATAGGAAAATTTGTTAAGGCTTTATAGATCTGGTCCCAAGTCCTTCGGAAAATCTCTTTACCCCGGTGGTGATAGACGATTTGGCGAGTAAATTTTTCCTCATTCGACCTCAGAATTTGGTGCCTATGAAAGATTGGCGTAGTTGACGAGTTCTATAAAATACATTTCAAGAAACCTCTCAAGTTCTATGACCGGTCTCATTCCCAATTGGACGGAACCGACCTGCTCAGCTTGGAACTTCTTCAGTCGTTGTTATTCATGTCCCAAGGGAATCCTCTCATTAATACCCGAGAAGTAGCCATGGCACCCTGTAGGGAATCAATTAATGTGCTTTGTATTCAAGTTTTGGCATGATGATGTTACTTATTCAAGTGTCATTCATACTTGTAACTTGTTTTATTTTTTCTTTCAGCGGCGATGTTGTCTCTTTTCACACATCACAAGTTGAAAGAAGCAGCCGCCAAGTCGACAATTCCTCACACCCCTTTCCCCCTACTCTGAGAACATAACCCGGTGGCTGAATATGGAGGATGACCCTAGAAGGGAAATGAAGTGATTGATTAAGAATTCCCTACACAGGATTCTCCTAGCGTTGCTGTGAAAAGAAGTCAACCCACGTAGTTGACCAGGCGAAATATGTAACACCCCTTTTCCACCCTTATATTACACGTCATTTATCAGAGTAATCCCTTTCAAAAATATTATTTTCATGGATAGAAAAGAAATGCTACAACTTCATTAAAAAAACCAAACTCAGAGCTCATGTCCCTGAATTGCTCAATCAACTCAAGCCCTCTAGCCATCAATGCCGACATATGCAAGGTCTTCCTACTCAGAGCATCTGCAACCACATTAGCTTTACCTGGGTGATAACTCAATTCAAAATCATAATCTTTTAATAGCTCTAACCACCGGCGCTGTCTCATATTCAACTCTTTCTGATTGAACAGATACCGATGACTCTTGTGATCACTGAACACTTCAAATCTCGATCCATACAAATAATGTCTCCAAATTTTCAATGCAAACACCACAGCAGTAAGTTCTAAGTCATGAGTGGGGTAATTCTTCTCATGAATTCTCAATTGCCTCGACGCATAAGCGACCACTTTCCCATTCTGCATAAGCACACCACCCAAACCCATCTTGGAAGCATCACAGTATACTACAAACGGCTCAACCGGACTAGGTAGGGTCAACACTGGAGACGTAGTCAACCTCCTCTTCAGCTCATTGAAACTTTCTTCACATCGGTCATCCCAAACAAAAGCCTTGCCCTTGTAAGTTAATTGAAGCTTCTCATTGTGAGAAGAAGAAACCCTATACTTAAGATGTGAAAGAAAATGGACTCTCAAAAAACTGTGAGATATCCCCTGAAACATCTAATGTTCAAGGCAAGACATGAGCACAAAGCTCTTCATTCTTCAGGTGACTGATGATGTGAAAAGAATAGAAAAGCCTAGTCAATAACAAGAACAAATCATTTTGTTAGGCTTCGACCCTTAGAAGGAACATGTCAAAAGATAGATGTGTTTAGAAGAAACAGTCAACAAAGATGAAACCCCTTGAACACTCAAATGAACTCAAAAGGTCTTGTGTCAATGACACAATTAACGAAAGGGAAAGAATTAACAAGATTAAGCTTGTTTTGGCAATATAAGTGATTTAGAAGATATTCAGAAGGCATTCAGAAGATCCTTCCTAAATGCACTTCAGAAAACAGTGTTCAGAAGCCAAAAGGAAGACATGTTCAGAAGATACATCATGGACATAAAGTTACAATTATGTCAAAGTCTTCATAAACTACACATATATTTAATTATTCAATGCTTAGAAGATTGGTATTCAAGATATTGAAGTTATTATTCAAGTATTTGAAGAAGTTCAGAAGCTACAGCGCCAGATGCGTCTCTCCTCAGAAGCTCCCAACGGATACCTTTTGTGTCAGCGTACGACTCTACACAGACACAGAAAGTAAACTTGGTTTACGTTAAAGGTCTTCCACGACTAGTTCAATCCTTGGGAAATGATTTGAAACGGATCTATTAAGAGGAAAACTCTATAAATACCCAATTGATGATCACATTCAAGGTATGAGAGTAGACCATAGCCCCAAGCTAATTATTTCCTTTGTACGACTTCATACATAGCTTCTGAAGCTTATTATCCAAGCTTCTGAATGTCTAAAATCTCTCAACCATACTCAGTGAGCTTACAAATCACTATGGGAATATTAGTCTGAGTATGTAATAGCTTAGGAGAGCACTCAATGCTATACACCATGTAATCATCCAATCTAGGATAGTTCCCAAACAGAACACAAACACAGTCTCATCTGTTAACCTTCTTAACAAGGCATTGGTTGCCAGATTTTTAATGAAGATGCCTAAGTAGGTCTTAGGGGTTAGACACCTTCCAAACAATAAGAATTGGTTGCTTTATTGTTAGGGAAGAGAGCTAAGAAGTTTTTCTTAGAGGGTTAAGTTGCTAGAACTTGGAAAGAACTAGTGTGACAGTGGATAGAGTTATGGAAGAAAACTATTAGTGTTGTAGCTTGTGAGGGCTTGTAAACTATTGGAAAATCGTGGAAAATATCATTGGATGTGAGGAGTGGATGTATCCCTTGGTAATTTGGGTGAACCACTATAAATCTGTACTTACACACACTTCTTATCCCTTGTATATCTGAGAAAATATAGAATCACCTACTCTATACTTACACACACTTCTTATCCCTTGTGTAGGAACAACAAGCTTTCACATTACAAATGTTCTATATTTCCTACACTGTCTTGACACTAAGAAGATATTCAATTATTCTTATATATCTATATATATCCTCATCATGTTCTTAGAAACCTGACCTACATTTCAAACCTTCACCAATATGCATTCCGCTAAATGATAAACTCAGAAGATATAGATCATCTGTTGGACTATATGATAACCTTAGAAGGGGGGGATGAATAAGGCTATACGCTAAACTTGAATTCTTTTTAATTTTCAAAATATTAACAATGCCAGTTTAAATCAAATGCGGAAAATAAGATTTAAACTATATGCAGTACCTAAGCAAGCTATACCTATGACAGATCCAATTACAGTGATATTTTACGCTAATCAAATAAACAGATATTGAACGCAGCGCAATGATGTCAAATATAATAATAGGAAAATATAAACGGTAAAGTTAAAGAGTAGGGAAAGAGATACACCGTGAATTTTATGAGGTTCGGGATAAAAGCCCTACGTCCTCGGCCTCCGGCTTTGCAACCTTTGGACATGATTTCGTCCACCATATGAGAAGAACTTCTTCAAAGTTTTACAAGTAAGCAACTTCCCTATAGCTAATCGTAATTTACCCAAATTGAGAACCCGAGCTCCCCGCTAAGCATTTCGCAACCACTTCAATCTTCCCGATTGAACGACCCAAGAACACTTCCCAGGATTTCGCAATCACTTCAATCTCCCCGATTGAACGACCCAAGAACACTTCCCTGGATTTCGCAACCACTTCAATCTCCCCGATTGAACGACCCAAGAACACTTCCCAGGATTCGCAGTAACCAAACAGAAGATGATTACAATAGAGAAACTATGATCCAATCACTTAAGCAGTATAACAATATAGTAGCTGAGAGAGATGAGTGATTTGGATCTAGAAGAACTTGAAAATGATATGACAATGAAAGTTCTTTTTCTTTTTTTCAGATCTATGAGAATGCGTAGTGTTGGTGTGTTTTGAAAGTGAAGCCCAACTCCCTATTTATAGGATTTGCAAAAATATGACCGTTGGAGGATTTTGTAAAATGTTAGAATCGATTATGTTCCTGTATAACTAAGAGTGATAATCAATTCTTTGTTCTAAAAAAGGAAATAACTCATAAGTGAGTAATCGTTGATTTCTTTTTGAAAGGAAGCTTAAAACAAGGAGTATGATAATCGATTATGTGTTTTGAGAAGAGTTGGATAATCGATTATTTGCTTTATGGAAGGAAGCATATAATCGATTATATTCTTTCAACAAGTAGCTAAGAATTGATTATGTGGTTTGCACAAATAGGAGTGTAATCGATTCTCTACTTTAAAAACACAAAGCCGTTAATCGATTGTTTTCTTTCCAAAACATATTCCTTTTAAAAACCCATAGGCATAAAATCGAATATGTGCTCTGTGAAGGAAGCATAACATCGATTATATGCTTTAAAACATTTTCTCATGTTACGTGCCTTGCCTATGCATGCATGCATTTGTATAAAATATTTTTCTAAGCTTTTAACAAAACAGTTTTATTAGAAAAAATCATCTCTCAACTACTACTAAAAGTTATAGACTTGAAGTGATAGGATCTTACACTGTGTCCTGTAACACCCTAAAATAATTTAATTAAGTAATTGATTAAATTATTTAAAGTGTTGCACTAATTCTTTTTATTATATTATAATATAGCATTTTATTTTAATTGAAGGGGATGGCGTTGGAAATACCGGAATTTCAAGTAACGGCCCAAGAAGCCCAAGCCCGTTGGCTTAGGCGCTCCTTAGGCGCTAGGGGTCTAGGTTGCGCCCCAATTGTGCCAAAAGTGAGCAAGTGAGTCGAAGGAGAGTAGAAGAGAAAGAAAGTCGAAGGAGAGGAGAAGAGAAGGAAGGAGGCGACTTCAAGCTAAGGAGTTAGGGTTTGTGCATCTTGATCCTAGGTAAGGGTTCCTAGTCTTTTGTGATTCGATTTCCTTTCTCTCTCAAGTGCTTAGGTTTTCGATTTTCCCTAACCCTTCCTATTTTTGTTCAATTCGCGAATGGTCCAAGAGAAAGAGAGAGAGGGCGTGTTCGTGAATAAGGGAAAAAGAAGGAGAAGAATTCTTGTTGCGGTGGTTTGTCGGTGCTTCGGTGGAAAAGCTCTCGTTCGGCATAATCAAGGTTAGGGGAGTCTCACTCTATAATAGAGGGTATAATAGGTTGTATGTAAACCATAGGATCCCACTTGACATTACTTGTTAATTGTTAGATTTGTTTAGGTTAGTTGAAATTGATAATTGGTGTGATTAATTCGATTTCCCTATGCTAATGTTTAGATTTCAAGCGTTGATTTTGTGCCTTGATGTGTTCTTAATATATATATATGTGAGATTGAATGTTGTTGGAATGAGCATAATGTATTTTGTGATTGTTGTGGTGATTTGGTTTGGAAAATAATGAAGAATTTGGTGTTTTGGTTGTGTTGGGGCGCCTGGGCGCCAAGTTGCTGGGGGGGAATTTGCGCACTGGGCGCTGTTTCTGTTGCTGGGTGCGTGGGTGTTCTGGGCAGGGCGCCTATGTTGCTGCCTGTGGCGCCTGGGGTGGCGCCAGGTTGCTGCCTATGCTTAGGCAAGGCGCATAAAACATGTTTTTGGATAAACTCATTTTCTGAGCATATTTTCCCGAGCCAAATTTTGTATTCACCTGACCAAATTATATTTTAAGCACTTTGGCTAAAGAATTTCCAGATTTGCACTTGTGGTTTTGAAATGGTCCTATTGGGCATCGTTTTGGCTTGTTTAAGGGGTGCCTTGTGTGCAACTCATTTTCTGAGCATATTTTCCCGAGCCAAATTTTGTATTCACCTGACCAAATTATATTTTAAGCACTTTGGCTAAAGAATTTCCAGATTTGCACTTGTGGTTTTGAAATGGTCCTATTGGGCATCGTTTTGGCTTGTTTAAGGTGTGCCTTGTGTGCAACTCATTTTCTGAGCATATTTTCCCGAGCCAAATTTTGTATTCACCTGACCAAATTATATTTTAAGCACTTTGGCTAAAGAATTTCCAGATTTTCACTTGTGGTTTTGAAATGGTCCTATTGGGCATCGTTTTGGCTTGTTTAAGGGGTGCCTTGTGTGCAACTCATTTTCTGAGCATATTTTCCCGAGCCAAATTTTGTATTCTCCTGACCAAATTATATTTTAAGCACTTTGGCTAAAGAATTTCCAGATTTGCACTTGTGGTTTCGAAATGGTCCTATTGGGCATCGTTTTGGCTTGTTTAAGGGGTGCCTTGTGTGCAACTCATTTTCTGAGCATATTTTCCCGAGCCAAATTTTGTATTCACCTGACCAAATTATATTTTAAGCACTTTGGCTAAAGAATTTCCAGATTTGCACTTGTGGTTTTGAAATGGTCCTATTGGGCATCGTTTTGGCTTGTTTAAGGGGTGCCTTGTGTGCAACTCATTTTCTGAGCATATTTTCCCGAGCCAAATTTTGTATTCACCTGACCAAATTATATTTTAAGCACTTTGGCTAAAGAATTTCCAGATTTGCACTTGTGGTTTTGAAATGGTCCTATTGGGCATCGTTTTGGCTTGTTTAAGGGGTGCCTTGTGTGCAACTCATTTTCTGAGCATATTTTCCCGAGCCAAATTTTGTATTCACCTGACCAAATTGTATTTAAAACATTTTGGCTAAAGAATTTTCAGTTGTTCACGCACTGTTTTGAAATTGTCCTAGAGAGCGTTGTTTTGACTATGTTTGTGGTGCTTAGGGGTGAGCTGTGAGTTCTGAACATATTTTCCCAGCCAAATTTTGTATTCACGTGACCAAATCCCATTTTGAACATTTTGGCTAGAGCGGTTTTAATTTTACAGGTTGCCTTCTATGTTTGTGCGTTTGGGTGTTGTGTTGGGCGCCAAGTGTGGCCGCCCAGGGCGCCGAGTGGTGCGCCCGTGCCTTGTGTTTGGTTTCGGTCCTAATGATGACAGATTGGTTCCTAAGTGCTAGCCTAGTCCTAGAGACGTGATTTGTGATGAGGAAATAAATGAGTTGATTGATGATGAGGCCATGGGGGCTACAACAAAGATTAGTAAAGATGTGATATAGGATGTATGGACTGTGTTGCTAAGAGTTATGATTTTGGTTTTGTCATGGAGTCTCATGCATACATAAGGCTGCGGTCTGAGTTTTAAACTATGACGATAAGGCTGCGGTCTGAGTTCTAAATCAAAATGATAAGGCTGCGGTCTGAGTTGATATTATGATGATAAGGCTGCGGTCTGGGAAAATGGTACCACATGCATAACTGTATTGCATACATTCTCATGATAAGCATGCGAGTTGGTGATTGTGTGAACTATGCTACTGTGTGACTGTATGAGTGTGATGCTATGATGGAATATACTTCTTATTATAGTCTTTATTATGTAGTCGAGACTCACCCTTCTGTTGTTGTTTCCCACAGGTAGTCCTGAGTGAAGGCTTACTCCTTTCACTCCCGAGTCGGTCTGCTCTGATACGTGACACCTAGGGGGTTGGCTTAGGAATTCTAATGTTATTCATTTGTTGATGAATTTTGTATGCATTGATTTAATGATTTTTTTCGATGAGGCTGTTGTTTGGCGCTTTCGAGATTATGTTATTTTTCCGCTGCGAGACATCTAAATTATAGTGTGTGGATTCTGTTGGTAAAGTCAAGAGTACCCTAAATTATTTAATGGTGTTGCGTATTATAAAGGTATAAGGAAGGCTTATACTGATTTGATCGTTGTTAGATTAAGTTTATGTGTAGCATTCCATTCAAAAAGAAATTTTGAAACTCTGATCTCTATGATAAATAGCCGGGTAGAATGGGGTGTTACATTAGTGGTATCAAAGCAAAAAGTTCGGTCTGTCCGACCAAGTGTGTCTGTCTGTCATATTGTGTATGACGATTAGGTGTTTTTGTTTTAGTTCTAAATTGTCGTTTATGCTGCAGTGCTAGGTTGATATGGCTAGGAGGGATGATGCTGCTTTGGCTGCTGCTCTGCAGGCCATAGCCCAAGCTGTTGGAAATCAACACAATGCTGCTGATATGAATGCCCGCAACCTGGCAACGTTTCAGAGGGAAAACCCACCCACCTTCAAGGGTCGGTATGATCCCGATGGAGCCTTGTCGTGGTTGAATGAGATAGAGCGGATATTCCGTGTTATGGATTGCACTGCTGCCCAGCAAGTGAAGTTCGGGACGCACATGCTGGCGGAAGAGGCTGACAAGTGGTGGTTAGGGATGCTGCATAGGTTGAACACTGCTGGCGAAGAGGTTACTTGGGAAGTCTTCACAAGGGAATTTAAAAGAAAGTATTACCCTGAAGACGTTCGAGCCAAGAAGGAGGTAGAATTTTTAGAACTGAAACAGGGAAATAAGACAGTGGCTGAGTATGCAGCCAAATTTGAAGAGCTGGCCCAATTTTGTCCTTACTACGCCAATGATGCTGATTCAGAGTTCTCTAAGTGTGTGAAATTTGAAAGTGGCCTGCGACCTGACATTAAGAAGGCAATCGGGTATCATGAGATACGAGATTTTGCTAGACTAGTTGACAAGAGTAGAATTTATGAAGAGGACAGTTCTGCTGCCTACAAGGTTGGGAAAGAGAAAAGGAATACTCAGTTTAGGGGAAAGCCCTATGATACGGCTGGAGGTAAAAATAAGTGGAAGGCAGGTGCTGGTAAAAGATTTTCTGAGGGTAAGAAGCCTGGTGGGGGAGGTGCTCCCGCTGATATAGTGTGTTACACGTGTGGCAAGCCGGGTCACAAAAGTTTCGATTGCAAGACTGAAGTAATGTGTTACCGTTGTGGGAAGAAAGGTCATATGGCGTCTAACTGTGATCGTAAGGAATCAGTGTGTTTCAATTGTGGTGAATGTAACACCCCTTTTCTAATACTTAGCTTTAAATAAAAATCAGAGTCTTTTTTTTTTTGAAAACATTTTCAATCGAGTGCTACATTTACTCCATAAATGTCAAGATACATAACACCGTAAGGAAGGTTCAGTTCGCATCACTAAAATCAATCACCACCAGCAGCGGAATAATAAAGGGTTCAAAAATTAAAACCAATACATCACCAACAAAGTCTAGCAGTTTTAAGAAAATAAAGCATAAACCTAAGACACCCCCCCTGGTGCTACGTATCAGAGCGTGACACTTCCTACCAGACGAAGGCATACAGGGAACCTTCACTCATCATTACCTGCACGTTGCCGACATAAGAAGCAACATAAAAGCAGTAGGGTGAGTCTCTTTTCATAATTAATAACATATGAGAATTAAGCAATGCATAGGAAAAAGGAAGCCAGGCACACCAATTCACAACAATGGAACAATCCCATCAACAATCTATTTCCAAGAACATTACACAATATATGATTATGCATGTAATGCAACCCAAACTCCACGGGTACATGCATGTCGGATCCGTCACCAAATACAAACAGGCCGTAGCCTCTGCTCACCAAATAAAATTAGGCCGTAGCCTCTGCTCACCAATAATGCACATGCTTCATGAGGTGTTATGGAGAATGCATCACAACACACCACCAATCAATCAATTTCACATTTTAAATTCTAATCTCACCATAGTGCATTAATTAACTCACCAAATTATAATTAGGCCGAAGCCTCTGCTCACCAATCTCACCTCATCATCACTCACCAATTCAGCTCACCACCCATAACAACACCAATTCAAATAGACCAACTCGGGACATTGACACGACATAGGGAAAATGGAGGAAAACAGTCATTTAGACACTTGAACACCATCAGCCAGAAACACCAGTAAAAATAATTTATTTTTGCATAAAATTGAGACTATTGGATAGGCACTGAAATTAGCTTCAAAACGCATTTTGAACCGTTGAATTTGGATAACCGAGTCAAAAGTTACATTAAAAACAATTTAGGAAAAATGTTAGACATCCTGGAAACTGGCGCATGGGCGCTGGGCGCCCAAGGGCAACACAGCGCTTGGCGCATGGGCGCTTGGCGCCCAGGAGAGGCAACACGCAACAGCGCACAGGCGCATAGGCGCTTGGCGCCCAGGAGCAACACGCGCAACAGCGCACAGGCGCTAGGCGCCCAGGGGCAACAAGCGCGCAACAGCGCACAGGCGCTAGGCGCCCAGGGGAACAACACGCACACAGGCGCATTGCGCCCAGCACAGCAACACGGCGCCCAGGCACTAGGCGCCTAACACCAACTTGAAACCGAACTCATTTTTCTTCGAAATTTATTTTACACGAGCCAAATGCTCAGGACATTAAAACCCAACAAAAATTTTATCAAAATCTGAACATTATTTTTGGCGCCCATGCACTAGGCACCTAGTGAAAATACGCAACTCAACTCCTTTGTTGACCAAAATCAGTTTTCATGAGCCATTTTACCCAAGTATAAAAACCTGAAAACAGTTTTCGCAAAACTATCACCAGAACTTTGGGGCCCTTGGCGCCCATGACACAAGCAACAAGTGCCAAAACTGACAGCACAGGGACACAGGATGGCAACACAGGCAACAGGCACAGCACACTGCTGGGCAACACAGGCAACAGAATTTTTGGAAAACTGGCACAGCACACTGCTGGGCACTTGGCGCCCATGACCATGGCGCAAAACAGAATTTTCAGCAACAATCCATATGGCGCCTAAGGCGCCTAGGGGCATCCAAACAGAAATTTTTCCCACTTTCAATTTACCAATTAAAATTCACCAAAACGCCCAATTACATATATGATACTAAGGTTCACCATGATTCTCAATTTTCAACAAACAAGTGTCAACAAGTCATATATTCAAACATATGACATACAATTCACATTTTGCAATAATCAAACATCAATTCATGCGATTTTCAACATAGGCAATCCATGATCATATATTACAACACTACGATTAATTCAATCAACACGCAATTCATTCATATGATTTATCCTAGAACCTAACCCTAGGCACTACAATTCGCATAAGCCATTAAAGATAAAAAGAGGACCCCCTAACCTTATGGAAATCGAATTTGCTAGCCAAGCTCCAAGTGAAGAATGCGCACCACAAATGAGCCTCCTCCTCTTCTCTTTGATCTTCGCCCCTTTCTTCTCCTTCTCTTCGCAACTCTCCTCTTCTCTCCTTCTTACGTTACTTTTTCTTTCTTTTCTCACTTGGGTGAATTTTGCCACTAACTCCCTAGACCCCAAATAATTCGACTCCTATGCCAAAGAAGTGGGCCACGGGCTTAATCGTGGATCACGGGCCCTCGCTCGCACCACCTAAATAGTAGCAGCACCTCCTAATAAAATAAAATAAGATACTTAAACTCGAATTATTTAATTAAATTAAATAAATATTGTAAGCCTTAAATAACTTAATTAAATAAATAATTAAATTATTTTGGGGCGTTACAACTCTCCCCCACTTAGAATATTTCGTCCTCGAAATTACCTGAATCAAACAACTCCGGATATGCTTCCCGCATCTTACTCTCCAGCTCCCAAGTCACACTCTCACCAGCAGCTCCTAACCAAACCACTTTCACCAAAAGAATTTCTTTCCCTCTCAGAGTCTTCACTTCTCTATCCTCAATCCGCACAGGCATAGTCTCCACGGTGAGATTATCCCGCACCTCTACTTCATCCATCTGAATCACATGGGACGGGTCCGAAACATACTTTCGAAGTTGTGACACGTGAAACACGTCATGCAAGTTCGAAAGATTAGGTGGCAAGGCCACCCTATAGGCAACACTCCCCACCCTCTCCGTAATCTGATACGGACCAATGAAACGGGGAGTTAACTTCTTAGATTTCAAGGCACGCCCAACACCAGTCACCGGAGTGACTCTCAGGAACACATGATCACCAGCCTGAAACTCTAAATCCTTCCTTCTCTTATCATGATAGCTCTTTTGTCGACTCTGCGACGCTTTCATCTTCTCACGGATCAGTTTTACCTTCTCAGTTGTTTCTCGCACAATCTCAGGCCCCAACACTGCACTCTCCCCCGATTCATACCAACACAACGGAGTCCTACATCTCCGACCATACAACGCCTCGAACGGTGCCATACCGATACTAGAATGAAAACTGTTGTTATAGGTGAACTCTATCAACGAAAGATGAGAATCCCATGAACCTCCCTGCTCAAGAACACATGCTCTCAACAAGTCCTCTAACGACTGAATAGTCCTCTCCGTCTGACCATCTGTCTGCGGATGATAAGCGGAGCTCAACCTCAACTTAGAACCCAAAGCTTCCTGCAAATTTTTCCAAAACTCAGATGTGAATCTTGGATCTCTATCAGACACAATACTAAGCGGAACGCCATGCAACTTCACAATAGTCTTGATATAGATTTCTGCCAACTTTGGAACTGGATAAGTCATATTAATTGGTAAGAAATGAGCAGACTTAGACAACCTGTCCACAACCACCCATATAGCATCAAACCCTCTCACTGTATTTGGCAAACCAGTTACAAAATCCATGGAAATGCTATCCCATTTCCACTCCGGAATCTCCAATGGTTGCATCAACCCCGCAGGCTTCTGATGCTCAATCTTAGACTTCTGACAAGTCAGACAAGAATACACAAACTGTGCCACATCCTTCTTCATACCAGGCCACCAGAACAGTTTCTTCAAATCTTGGTACATTTTCGTAGCCCCGGGATGAATACTCAACTTGCTCCTATGGCTCTCCTCAAGAATCATTCTCTTCATCTCAGCATCGTCAGGAATGCAGATCCTATCTCTGAATCGTAATACACCTTGGGAATCTAACTTGAAATCTCCACCCACATCTTGATCATTCTCAACTAACAGGTCTACCAACTTTACATCTAACTTTTGGGCTTCTCGGACACTAACCAAAAATTCATTGCCGATCTTCAACATCCCCAATCTGACACTCTGCGGTGTCACTTCACAAACCAGACTCATGTCCCGAAACTGCTCAATCAATTCTAACTCTTTCACCATCATAGCCGCCATATGCAAACTCTTCCGACTTAAAGCATCAGCCACGACATTAGCTTTGCCGGGGTGATAGTTCAAGCCGAAATCATAATCCTTCAGCAGTTCTAGCCAACGTCTCTGCCTCATATTTAGCTCCTTCTGATCAAACAAGTATTTTAAACTCTTATGGTCGCTAAACACTTCAAATCTGGTACCATACAGATAGTGCCTCCAAATTTTCAGCACAAACACAATTGCAGCTAGCTCCAAATCATGAGTAGGGTAGTTCTTCTCATGGGTCCTCAACTGTCTGGACGCATAAGCTACTACCTTACCCTCTTGCATCAATACACCTCCCAAACCCATCTTGGAAGCATCGCAATATACTACAAACGGTCGATCAGGAACAGACAAAGTCAAAACGGGCGACGTAGTCAACCTCTTCTTCAACTCATTGAAGCTCTCCTCACAGCGTGCATCCCACACAAAAGCTTTTCCCTTACACGTCAATTGAGTCAACGGAAGTGCCAACTTCGAGAAACCTTCAATAAATCTCCTATAATAACCAGCTAATCCCAAGAAGCTTCTGATTTCTGTAACTGACTTCGGGCTCTCCCATTGAGACACAGCATCAACCTTGGCTGGGTCCACAGCTATACCATTACCAGAGATAATATGACCAAGGAAACCTACTTCATTCAGCCAGAACTCACACTTAGACAATTTTGCATACAATTTCTTTTCTTTCAACACTTCTAGCACTACCCTCAGATGTTCTGCGTGCTCCTCGTCTGTCTTAGAGTACACCAGAATGTCGTCAATAAACACAACTACAAACCGATCCAAGTAACTATGGAAGGTACGATTCATGTACTCCATAAACACACCCGGCGCATTGGTAACACCAAATGGCATAACAGAATACTCATAGTGCCCATATCTCGTTCTGAAAGCGGTTTTCTGAATGTCTTCATCCTTTACCTTGATCTGGTGATAACCTGACCTCAAATCGATTTTACTAAACACCTTAGCACCTACCAACTGGTCCATCAGATCATCAATTCTGGGAAGCGGATACCTGTTCTTTATTGTCACTTTGTTCAATTGCCTATAATCGACACAAAGTCTCATACTCCCGTCCTTCTTTTTCACTAACAATACCGGAGCACCCCACGGTGACACACTTGGTCTTACAAATTTCTTCTCAAGCAGATCTTCTAATTGCTTTTTCAATTCAGACAACTCTGAGGCTGACATTCGGTACGGTGCCATAGACACAGGCCTAGTACCAGGTATAAGGTCAATGGCAAACTCAACCTCCCTCTCTGGCGGAACACTTGGAATTTCATCTGGGAACACTTCGGGGAACTCACACACTACTTGAACCCTTTCAATGATTGCCTGATTCTCAGCAGACAATGACGCCATCAAAGCAAACAGATGAACTCCCTCCTTCATTACCTTATGCAAATGACCAGCAGGCAACAACACTGATTCTTCCTCTTCAGGAGGAAAGAAACTCACAGACCTCCGGAAACAATTAATATGTAAATGGTTAAATACTAACCAGTCCATACCAAGAATGACATCCAACCCTCCCAACGGCAAACAAATAAGATCAACTAGAAAATCTCTGCCGAAAATTGACAGAGGGCACTTAGCACACACAAGAGAGGTAGTTACTGAACCCTTAGCTGGAGTGTCAATAACCATCTCCCTCATCATAGAAGATAAAACAAGATCCAATTTCTCAGCACACAAAGCAGCAATAAATGAATGCGTAGCACCAGTATCAATAATAGCAATCAAGGGAATACCATTAATAAAACATGTACCTCGAATCTCATTAGTGTCCTCTGATCCTGCGAGAGCAAACACCTTTCCATGGGACTTCTCTTTCTTCGGCTTAGTACACTTAGTACTAATATGACCTGATTCCCCGCAATTGTAACACACCACATCCCTTTTCTCACATTTCGCAGCTACATGACCCTCTTTACCGCATTTGAAACATTTATTATCTGAGCAGTCAAAACTCTTGTGACCCGGTTTGCCACACCTGTAGCACACAACCTTCGCAGGGGCATCTCCCCCACTTGTTTTCTTATTGTCAGCATACCTCTGCTTACCCTTACCAGCTGGAGCCTCATACGGTTTACCCCGGTTCTGAAACTTACCCCTCAGATCCCTCATGACCCTGGAGTGAGCATTACTATCATCCTCATATATCCTGCAACTGTCGATCAAATCAGCGAATACCCGAATCTTCTGGTACCCTACAGCTTTCTTGATATCAGCCCTCAGTCCATTCTCAAACTTAATACACTTTGAGAACTCAGAATCAGCATCAGCATAATGGGGATAAAACTTAGCCAATTCAGTGAACATGGCAGCATACTCTGTCACTGACATGCTTCCTTGCTTCAGCTCAAGGAATTCTATTTCTTTCTTACCTCTCACATCTTCAGGAAAATACTTCCGCAAGAACTCTCTACGGAAAACAGCCCAAGTTATCTCTTCATTAGCAGTTTCTAATCTCTGCCTCACCTCCATCCACCAATCATCAGCTTCCTCTGCCAGTGTATGGGTACCACACCTGACCTTCTGCGCATCATCACAATCCATGACCCGGAATATTCTTTCAATCTCTTTCAGCCATGCCAAAGCACCATCTGGATTATACTTGCCCTTAAAGACAGGTGGATTCTCTCTCTGGAACGTAGCCAAATTGCGCGTTCCATCATTAACAGCACCGGGTATATTACCCATCGCCCCGGCTATTGCCTGTAAGGCAGCAGCAAGTGCAGCATCGTCCCGTCTGGCCATTCTAGCACTGCAACAGAAAACAGAATTCAGAAACGAGTAACAAACTCAATGTTACTCAACACGACGACTCGACTACCGGCCGGACAGACCGAACTGCTTTGATACCACTAATGTAACACCTCTTTTCTAATACTTAGCTTTAAATAAAAATCAGAGTCTTTTTTTTTTTGAAAACATTTTCAAGCGAGTGCTACATTTACTCCATAAATGTCAAGATACATAACACCGTAAGGAAGGTTCAGTTCGCATCACTAAAATCAATCACCACCAGCAGCGGAATAATAAAGGGTTCAAAAATTAAAACCAATACATCACCAACAAAGTCTAGCAGTTTTAAGAAAATAAAGCATAAACCTAAGACACCCCCCCCTGGTGCTACGTATCAGAGCGTGACACTTCCTACCAGACGAAGGCATACTGGGAACCTTCACTCATCATTACCTGCACGTTGCCGACATAAGAAGCAACATAAAAGCAGTAGGGTGAGTCTCTTTTCATAATTAATAACATATGAGAATTAAGCAATGCATAGGAAAAAGGAAGCCAGGCACACCAATTCACAACAATGGAACAATCCCATCAACAATCTATTTCCAAGAACATTACACAATATATGATTATGCATGTAATGCAACCCAAACTCCACGGGTACATGCATGTCGGATCCGTCACCAAATACAAACAGGTCGTAGCCTCTGCTCACCAAATAAAATTAGGCCGTAGCCTCTGCTCACCAATAATGCACATGCTTCATGAGGTGTTATGGAGAATGCATCACAACACACCACCAATCAATCAATTTCACATTTTAAATTCTAATCTCACCATAGTGCATTAATTAACTCACCAAATTATAATTAGGCCGAAGCCTCTGCTCACCAATCTCACCTCATCATCACTCACCAATTCAGCTCACCACCCATAACAACACCAATTCAAATAGACCAACTCGGGACATTGACACGACATAGGGAAAATGGAGGAAAACAGTCATTTAGACACTTGAACACCATCAGCCAGAAACACCAGTAAAAATAATTTATTTTTGCATAAAATTGAGACTATTGGATAGGCACTGAAATTAGCTTCAAAACGCATTTTGAACCGTTGAATTTGGATAACCGAGTCAAAAGTTACATTAAAAACAATTTAGGAAAAATGTTAGACATCCTGGAAACTGGCGCATGGGCGCTGGGCGCCCAGGGGCAACACAGCGCTTGGCGCATGGGCGCTTGGCGCCCAGGAGAGGCAACACGCAACAGCGCACAGGCGCATAGGCGCTTGGCGCCCAGGAGCAACACGCGCAACAGCGCACAGGCGCTAGGCGCCCAGGGGCAACAAGCGCGCAACAGCGCACAGGCGCTAGGCGCCCAGGGGAACAACACGCACACAGGCGCATTGCGCCCAGCACAGCAACACGGCGCCCAGGCACTAGGCGCCTAACACCAACTTGAAACCGAACTCATTTTTCTTCGAAATTTATTTTACACGAGCCAAATGCTCAGGACATTAAAACCCAACAAAAATTTTATCAAAATCTGAACATTATTTTTGGCGCCCATGCACTAGGCACCTAGTGAAAATACGCAACTCAACTCCTTTGTTGACCAAAATCAGTTTTCATGAGCCATTTTACCCAAGTATAAAAACCTGAAAACAGTTTTCGCAAAACTATCACCAGAACTTTGGGGCCCTTGGCGCCCATGACACAAGCAACAAGTGCCAAAACTGACAGCACAGGGACACAGGATGGCAACACAGGCAACAGGCACAGCACACTGCTGGGCAACACAGGCAACAGAATTTTTGGAAAACTGGCACAGCACACTGCTGGGCACTTGGCGCCCATGACCATGGCGCAAAACAGAATTTTCAGCAACAATCCATATGGCGCCTAAGGCGCCTAGGGGCATCCAAACAGAAATTTTTCCCACTTTCAATTTACCAATTAAAATTCACCAAAACGCCCAATTACATATATGATACTAAGGTTCACCATGATTCTCAATTTTCAACAAACAAGTGTCAACAAGTCATATATTCAAACATATGACATACAATTCACATTTTGCAATAATCAAACATCAATTCATGCGATTTTCAACATAGGCAATCCATGATCATATATTACAACACTACGATTAATTCAATCAACACGCAATTCATTCATATGATTTATCCTAGAACCTAACCCTAGGCACTACAATTCGCATAAGCCATTAAAGATAAAAAGAGGACCTCCTAACCTTATGGAAATCGAATTTGCTAGCCAAGCTCCAAGTGAAGAATGCGCACCACAAATGAGCCTCCTCCTCTTCTCTTTGAGCTTCGCCCCTTTCTTCTCCTTCTCTTCGCAACTCTCCTCTTCTCTCCTTCTTACGTTACTTTTTCTTTCTTTTCTCACTTGGGTGAATTTTGCCACTAACTCCCTAGACCCCAAATAATTCGACTCCTATGCCAAAGAAGTGGGCCACGGGCTTAATCGTGGATCACGGGCCCTCGCTCGCACCACCTAAATAGTAGCAGCACCTCCTAATAAAATAAAATAAGATACTTAAACTCGAATTATTTAATTAAATTAAATAAATATTGTAAGCCTTAAATAACTTAATTAAATAAATAATTAAATTATTTTGGGGCGTTACAGTGAAGCTGGTCACTTTAGTTCTAAATGCACCAAACCAAAGAAAGAGAAATCCAATGGAAGAGTTTTCGCGCTGGTAGGCTCAGAGGGGCCCAATGAGATTCGAGGTACTTGTTTTATTTATGGTTCCCCTTTAGTTGCTATAGTTGATACTGGTGCTACGCATTCTTTTATTGCTGCTGTTTGTGCTGAAAAGTTAAATCTAGTATTGTCTGACATGAAAAGGGAAATGGTTATCGACACTCCGGCTAAGGGTTCGGTGACTACTTCATTATTGTGTGCTAAGTGTCCTCTGTCAGTCTTCGGCAGAGATTTTCTGGTTGACCTTATATGTTTGCCTTTGGGAGGGTTGGATGTTATTCTTGGTATGGACTGGTTAGTGGATAACCATGTGCACATCAACTGTTTCAGCAAGTCGGTGAGTTTCTTTCCTCCTGAGGAGGAAAAGTCTGTTTTGTTGTCTGGGGATCAGCTGCATAAGGTAATGAAAGATGGTGGTCAACTATTTGCTTTGATGGCGTCTATGTCTGCTGAAAACCAAGCTATGGTTGAAGGGTTGCAGGTGGTGTGTGAGTTCCCTGAAGTGTTCCCTGATGAGATTCCTAGTGTGCCACCAGAGAGGGAAGTAGAGTTTGGAATTGACCTTGTGCCTGGTACTAGGCCGGTATCCATGGCACCGTACCGGATGTCAGCTTCTGAGTTATCTGAGTTGAAGAAGCAGTTGGAAGAGTTACTTGAAAAGAAATTTGTGAGACCTAGTGTGTCGCCATGGGGAGCTCCGGTTTTGTTAGTAAAGAAGAAAGATGGGAGTATGCGCCTGTGTGTGGATTATAGACAGTTGAACAAGGTAACTATTAAAAATAAATACCCTCTTCCGAGAATTGATGATCTGATGGACCAGCTGGTGGGTGCTAAGGTTTTTAGCAAAATTGATTTGAGGTCAGGGTATCATCAGATTAAAGTAAAAGAAGAAGACGTCCAGAAGACAGCATTTCGAACGAGATATGGACATTATGAGTACTCTGTGATGCCGTTTGGTGTCACCAATGCCCCAGGGGTGTTTATGGAGTACATGAACCGTATCTTCCATAGTTACTTGGATCGGTTTGTGGTAGTTTTTATAGATGATATTCTGGTATACTCCAAGTCTGAAGAGGAGCATGCAGAGCACTTGAGATTGGTGCTTGAGGTATTGAAAGAGAAGAAGCTTTATGCTAAGTTGTCCAAATGCGAGTTCTGGCTGCGTGAGGTGAGCTTTTTGGGTCACATTATTTCTAGTGATGGCATAGCTGTAGACCCAGCCAAGGTTGATGCAGTATTGCAATGGGAGAGCCCAAAGTCTGCGACTGAGATCAGGAGTTTCTTGGGGTTGGCCGGTTACTATAGGAGGTTCATAGAGGGTTTCTCAAAGCTAGCTCTTCCGTTGACTCAATTGACGTGTAAAGGGAGAGTTTTTGTGTGGGATGCTAAGTGTGAAGAGAGTTTCCAAGAGTTGAAGAAAAGATTGACAACATCTCCGGTGTTAGTGTTGCCCGTGCCGGATCAACCGTTTGTGGTATATTGTGATGCTTCCAGAATGGGCTTAGGGGGCGTATTGATGCAGGATGGGAAGGTAGTCGCTTATGCGTCCAGACAGTTGCGAACTCATGAGAAGAACTATCCTACTCATGATTTGGAGTTGGCTGCTATTGTGTTTGCGCTAAAGATTTGGAGGCACTATTTGTATGGCACTAGATTCGAGGTATTCAGCGACCACAAGAGCTTGAAATACTTGTTTGATCAGAAGGAGCTGAATATGAGGCAGAGGCGTTGGTTAGAGCTGCTGAAAGACTATGATTTTGGCTTAAACTATCACCCCGGCAAAGCTAATGTCGTGGCTGATGCTTTGAGTCGAAAGACTTTGCATATGTCAGCAATGATGGTAAAAGAGTTGGAGTTGATTGAGCAATTCCGTGATATGAGTCTGGTTTGTGAAATGACACCGCGAAGTGTTAAGCTGGGTATGCTGAGGATTGGTAATGACTTCTTGGTTAGTATCAGAGACGCCCAGAAATTAGATGTGAAGCTGGTTGACTTGTTAGTTGCGGGTGATCAGGATGTGGATGGGGATTCCAGGTTGGATTCCCAGGGTGTGTTGAGATTCAGAGATAGAATCTGTGTTCCCGATGATATTGAGATGAAGAAGATGATCCTTGAGGAGAGTCATAGGAGCGAGCTGAGTATTCACCCAGGGGCTACAAAGATGTATCATGACTTGAAGAAATTATTCTGGTGGCCTGGTATGAAGAAAGATGTAGCACAGTTTGTGTATGCCTGTTTGACTTGCCAGAAGTCAAAGGTTGAGCACCAGAAGCCTGCGGGGTTGATGCAACCTTTAGATGTTCCGGAATGGAAATGGGATAGCATTTCCATGGATTTTGTGACTGGGTTACCAAGAACCGTTCGGGGATTTGATTCTATTTGGGTGATCGTGGATAGGTTGACGAAGTCTGCTCACTTCCTTCCTATCAACATCACATATCCGGTATCGAGATTGGCTGAGATATATATTCAGGTGATTGTAAAGTTGCATGGTGTCCCGAAGAGTATTGTATCTGACAGAGATCCGAGGTTCACTTCGGAGTTTTGGGGGAGCTTGCAGGAGGCATTGGGGTCCAGATTGAGGTTGAGTTCAGCCTATCATCCTCAGACTGATGGGCAGACAGAGAGAACCATTCAGTCACTGGAGGACTTATTGAGATCGTGTGTTTTGGAGCAGGGAGGTGCGTGGGATACACACCTTCCATTAATTGAGTTTACTTACAACCACAGCTACCATTCAAGTATAGGGATGGCTCCTTACGAGGCACTGTATGGGCGGAGGTGTAGAACTCCTGTGTGTTGGCATGAGTCTGGAGAGAGTGTTGTTCTTGGACCTGAATTAGTGAGAGAGACTACAGAGAAGATAAAAATGATCAGGGAGAAAATGAAAGAGTCTCAAAGTCGGCAAAAGAGTTACCATGATAGAAGAAGAAAAGATTTGGAATTTCAGGCTGGTGAGCATGTTTTCTTGAGAGTCACGCCTATGGCTGGTGTTGGGCGTGCACTTAAAGCAAAGAAGTTGACTCCTAGATTTATTGGACCGTACCAGATCACCGAGAGGGTCGGAAAGGTTGCTTATAGGGTGGCTCTACCACCTAACCTTTCGAACTTGCACGACGTATTTCACGTGTCGCAACTTCGGAAGTACGTTCCGGACCCGTCTCATGTGATCCATATGGATGATATTGAGGTGCGAGATAATCTCACTGTGGAGACTATGCCAGTGAGGATTGATGATAGAGAAGTGAAGGTGCTGAGAGGGAAAAACATTGTTTTAGTAAAGGTGGTGTGGCTGGGAGCTACGGGCGAGAGCATGACTTGGGAGCTGGAGAGTAGGATGCGGGAGTCCTATCCAGAGCTATTTGACTCAGGTATGAATTTCGAGGACGAAATTTCCTAAGTGGGGGAGAGTTGTAACACCCTAAAATAATTTAATTAAGTAATTGATTAAATTATTTAAAGTGTTGCACTAATTCTTTTTATTATATTATAATATAGCATTTCATTTTAATTGAAGGGGATGGCGTTGGAAATACCGGAATTTCAAGTAACGGCCCAAGAAGCCCAAGCCCGTTGGCTTAGGCGCTCCTTAGGCGCTAGGGGTCTAGGTTGCGCCCCAATTGTGCCAAAAGTGAGCAAGTGAGTCGAAGGAGAGTAGAAGAGAAAGAAAGTCGAAGGAGAGGAGAAGAGAAGGAAGGAGGCGACTTCAAGCTAAGGAGTTAGGGTTTGTGCATCTTGATCCTAGGTAAGGGTTCCTAGTCTTTTGTGATTCGATTTCCTTTCCCTATCAAGTGCTTAGGTTTTCGATTTTCCCTAACCCTTCCTATTTTTGTTCATTTCGCGAATGGTCCAAGAGAAAGAGAGAGAGGGCGTGTTCGTGAATAAGGGAAAAAGAAGGAGAAGAATTCTTGTTGCGGTGGATTCTCGGTGCTTCGGTGGAAAAGCCTCTAGTTCGGCATAATCAAGGTTAGGGGAGTCTCACTCTATAATAGAGGGTATAATAGAGTCTCACTTGACATTACTTGTTAATTGTTAGATTTGTTTAGGTTAGTTGAAATTGATAATTGGTGTGATTAATTCGATTTCCCTATGCTAATATTTAGATTTCAAGTGTTGATTTTGTGCCTTGATGTGTTCTTAATATATATATGTGAGATTGAATGTTGTTGGAATGAGCATAATGTATTTTGTGATTGTTGTGGTGATTTGGTTTGGAAAATAATGAAGAATTTGGTGTTTTGGTTGTGTTGGGGCGCCTGGGCGCCAAGTTGCTGGGGGGGGGGGGGGAATTGGCGCACTGGGCGCTGTTTCTGTTGCTGGGTGCGTGGGTGTTCTGGGCAGGGCGCCTATGTTGCTGCCTGTGGCGCCTGGGGTGGCGCCAGGTTGCTGCCTATGCTTAGGCAAGGCGCATAAAACATGTTTTTGGATAAACTCATTTTCTGAGCATATTTTCCCGAGCCAAATTTTGTATTCACCTGACCAAATTATATTTTAAGCACTCTGGCTAAAGAATTTCCAGATTTGCACTTGTGGTTTTGAAATGGTCCTATTGGGCATCGTTTTGGCATGTTTAAGGGGTGCCTTGTGTGCAACTCATTTTCTGAGCATATTTTCCCGAGCCAAATTTTGTATTCACCTGACCAAATTATATTTTAAGCACTTTGGCTAAAGAATTTCCAGATTTGCACTTGTGGTTTTGAAATGGTCCTATTGGGCATCGTTTTGGCTTGTTTAAGGGGTGCCTTGTGTGCAACTCATTTTCTGAGCATATTTTCCCGAGCCAAATTTTGTATTCACCTGACCAAATTATATTTTAAGCACTTTGGATAAAGAATTTCCAGATTTGCACTTGTGGTTTTGAAATGGTCCTATTGGGCATCGTTTTGGCTTGTTTAAGGGGTGCCTTGTGTGCAACTCATTTTCTGAGCATATTTTCCCGAGCCAAATTTTGTATTCTCCTGACCAAATTATATTTTAAGCACTTTGGCTAAAGAATTTCCAGATTTGCACTTGTGGTTTTGAAATGGTCCTATTGGGCATCGTTTTGGCTTGTTTAAGGGGTGCCTTGTGTGCAACTCATTTTCTGAGCATATTTTCCCGAGCCAAATTTTGTATTCACCTGACCAAATTGTATTTTAAGCACTTTGGCTAAAGAATTTCCAGATTTGCACCTGTGGTTTTGAAATGGTCCTATTGGGCATCGTTTTGGCTTGTTTAAGGGGTGCCTTGTGTGCAACTCATTTTCTGAGCATATTTTCCCGAGCCAAATTTTGTATTCACCTGACCAAATTATATTTGAAGCACTTTGGCTAAAGAATTTCCAGATTTTCACTTGTGGTTTTGAAATGGTCCTATTGGGCATCGTTTTGGCTTGTTTAAGGGGTGCCTTGTGTGCAACTCATTTTCTGAGCATATTTTCCCGAGCCAAATTTTGTATTCACCTGACCAAATTGTATTTAAAACATTTTGGCTAAAGAATTTTCAGTTGTTCACGCACTGTTTTGAAATTGTCCTAGAGAGCGTTGTTTTGACTATGTTTGTGGTGCTTAGGGGTGAGCTGTGAGTTCTGAACATATTTTCCCTAGCCAAATTTTGTATTCACGTGACCAAATCCCATTTTGAATATTTTGGCTAGAGCGGTTTTAATTTTACAGGTTGCCTTCTATGTTTGTGCGTTTGGGTGTTGTGTTGGGCGCCAAGTGTGGCCGCCCAGGGCGCCGAGTGGTGCGCCCGTGCCTTGTGTTTGGTTTCGGTCCTAATGATGACAGATTGGTTCCTAAGTGCTAGCCTAGTCCTAGAGACGTGATTTGTGATGAGGAAATAAATGAGTTGATTGATGATGAGGCCATGGGGGCTACAACAAAGATTAGTAAAGATGTGATATAGGATGTATGGACTGTGTTGCTAAGAGTTATGATTTTGGTTTTGTCATGGAGTCTCATGCATACATAAGGCTGCGGTCTGAGTTTTAAACTATGACGATAAGGCTGCGGTCTGAGTTCTAAATCAAAATGATAAGGCTGCGGTCTGAGTTGATATTATGATGATAAGGCTGCGGTCTGGGAAAATGGTACCACATGCATAACTGTATTGCATACATTCTCATGATAAGCATGCGAGTTGGTGATTGTGTGAACTATGCTACTGTGTGACTGTATGAGTGTGATGCTATGATGGAATATACTTCTTATTATAGTCTTTATTATGTAGTCGAGACTCACCCTTCTGTTGTTGTTTACCACAGGTAGTCCTGAGTGAAGGCTTACTCCTTTCACTCCCGAGTCGGTCTGCTCTGATACGTGACACCTAGGGGGTTGGCTTAGGAATTCTAATGTTATTCATTTGTTGATGAATTTTGTATGCATTGATTTAATGATTTTTTTCGATGAGGCTGTTGTTTGGCGCTTTCGCGATTATGTTATTTTTCCGCTGCGAGACATCTAAATTATAATGTGTGGATTCTGTTGGTAAAGTCAAGAGTACCCTAAATTATTTAATGGTGTTGCGTATTATAAAGGTATAAGGAAGGCTTATACTGATTTGATCGTTGTTAGATTAAGTTTATGTGTAGCATTCCATTCAAAAAGAAATTTTGAAACTCTGATCTCTGTGATAAATAGCCGGGTAGAATAGGGTGTTACATGTCCTATCAAAGCAGATTAACAATTAGGTCTTGAACTCTAGAGCTGCTTCTCCTCCAAGCAGCTACACTTTAAGATATCCTGCTCTTTAATTCTTGTCCTGTACTTTTATACAATTGCAACCATTAGTAGACAGATTGTAATTTGTTATCATACAAAACAAAGAGTGTTTGTCCTTGGTTCAACAAACTCCCCCTTTTTGATGATAACAAATTACATTATGCATAGGGAGGCAATAAACAAGAAACAATAGCAAAAGCCCCCCTAAGCATAAGCATAAATATAATCAGCAAGTATTTAACTAAATAACAGCAAATATTTCTCCCCCTTTGTTTTCATCAAAAAGGAGGGAAAACACACAAGACACATAACATATGATATAACAAGCACAGTTTAATGCTATGCTCCCCCATACTTGATGATCCCCATGACTAATTGTAGAATGCAAAGAGACAATTCTATATGCATCAATCCTATATGCATCATTCAACAATCCTATATATTAAAGGAAATAGGATATCCATGAGATAATATATCATACTTGGTTCAACTAGGTATCATATTTACCTTAAAAAAATTACATCAAAGATCCAGCACAATAGTATCCAAAACAAGTTTCAAAAATCTGTTGGAAAGATGTTGAGCGCAACCAGGAAACAAATATTGTTCTCAATGATGCATGAAACAAAGATTGCTCACTCACATACATGTCTAATATTTGATGAGTTATTTTTAAGTTCTTCCCTATAACACATTTTTAATAGAGGTAGATAAATCTTTACAAAACTAACCTTCACCGAGGATTCTTCCTCTATTGATATTATCACAAGTCACATGACCGCTTATTCTGGGGGTGATTATTAAGAACCTTTTTGTGTCTCCAGTCATGAGCTTCGACTTTTTGCTATCAAGGTACCAATTTGTTCCCCATACCCTGAAGCATACCTGCACTAAAATCAAGTTGAAAGTTTTGGTACCCAAATCTCTTTGGGTCCTTGTGGGTTAGTTCCCAAGGGGTTTGTTTTCACAATCCACCTTGGTTTCTTACAAGCAGGTATAAGGTTACCAAGCTCACACAATCTACGAATAGGGCATCTATGAGAGCTATGGTTACCTTTTTGACAATAAGTGCAAGAGAAAACAGTAGGTGTGTAACTTGAAGTGTCAGCTACAAAAGTTACTTTCTTTTTCAAAACAGAGGAGGTGGAATTACCTTCATACCCAATACCTCTCCTATCAACATATTCATGTTGGGAGTGAGGTATCTTGGTTAAGGTCTTTTTACCTACCTCAAACTTTTTTAAAGATTCTTTCAAAATTCATTTTCAACCTTGACTTTTTCAAAATTTTGTTTAAGCTCAAGAAGCTCAAGGTGGAAAGGTTTAGTTTTATGTAGCTCATTCTTCATATTAGGTACCTCATTCTCAAGTGTCTTAACTTGAGTGAACATGCTTTTGTTGCTCTTTTTCAAATCTTTATATTTAATCAAAAGAGTTTCACGTTCGTTATAAAGATCTTCAAAAGCCTCACTCATGTCTTGACTACTATAGACATCATCAAATAAATCATCATGCTCAAATGAATCAGAAAGACTATGGTTAGCAAGGATTACCTTAGGAGTGTCATTTCCCATAAGAAGATCAACATTGGCAGTCTTCTCTTCTTCATCTGTTTCACTGTCGGTGTGAAGATTGTCCCATGTAGCCTCAGGGGTGTCATTTGCCGTAAAACAAATAACATTTGCAATCTCCACTTCTTCATCTGTATCACCTTCAGTATCTGTGTTGTCCCATGTATCCTTCATGACTTTCTTTTGTTGGTACTTGGATTTTAGCTTTGGACAATTCATTTTGAGATGACCCTGTTAATTTGTTGCATTCAAAACATTTTGGTTGATCATCTCTTTTCTCATAACCGTCTTCTTTGTTGTACCCAGATTTCTTTGAATAGTCACCCTTCCCAAGCTTTCTGAATCTCATGAATTCTTCAAACATTTTAGCCATGTCTTCATCATCGGATTCTTCATCCGGCTCAACATCTTTTCTTGCCATTTTAGGAATCTTAGCAACAAGAGCAAGAGACTTCCTTCCTTTGACCACTTCTTTTTCTTGAGCCTTCTTAGCGGCCAACACGACCTCGAATGCGAGAAGTGACCCAATCAAGTCTTCTTGAGGTAAAGTGCTAATATCTTTGGCATCAGTGATAGCACAAGTCTTAGGAAAGAATTCACTAGTCAAGGATGCAAGAATCTTCCCATTCAAATCTTTTGTTGAATACCTCTTCCCAAGTGCTCTCAAGTTGTTAACTATCAGATTCAATCTTTGGTGCATAGCTGCAACAGATTCACCTTCCTTCATTTTGAAAGCTTCATACTCGGAAGCGAGAATTCTAATTTTTGTATCTTTCACCTGACTTGTACCGACATGTGTTGCTTCCAAACAGTCCCAAATTTCTTTAGCTGTCTGACAACCTTTTACCCTTCCATACTCTTCTTCACATAGAGATAAGTGAAGAATGTTCATTGCTTTGGAATTTTGAGATATATTATCTAACTCACACTTTTTCAGCTCACTCAGGTCAATGGAAGAGATATCTTCAATAGGTACTTCCTCTGCTTTACTAGTAATTTGAGATTTAGTAGTATCTCCGTCAATAGCACCACCAAGTTTTGTAATTTTGATTTTCATAGGAATAAGTGGTCCATCAACAATGATCCTCCATAAAGTAAAATCTATAGCCTACACATGACATTTAATTCGACTACTCCAATAGTCATAGTTAGTCCCATCAAACAGGGGTGGCCTATTGAAGGACATCTCCTCTTTCATAAATGAACCCATGATCAGAAAAACAAATAACATAAAATTGCGAGATGTTAAGCTCTATACGCAATTCCTAGCTCTGATACCAACTGTTGGACTATATGATAACGTTAATTAGAAGGGGAGAGTGAATAAGGTAATACGCTAAACTTGAATTCTTTTTCATTTTCAAAATATTAACAATGTCAGTTTAAATCAAATGCGGAAAATAAGAACACTTCCCAGGATTTCGCAACCACTTCAATCTCCCCGATTGAATGACCCAAGAACACTTCCCAGGAATCGCAATAACCAAACAAAAGATGATTACAATAGAGAAACTATGATCCAATCACTTAAGCAGTATAAAAATATAGTAGCTGAGAGAGATGAGTTATTTGGATCTAGAAGAACTTGAAAATGATATGACAATGAAAGTTCTTTTTCTCTTTTTCAGATCTATGAGAATGCGTAGTGTTCGTGTGTTTTGAAAGTGAAGCCCAGCTCCCTATTTATAGGATTTGCAAAAATATGACCGTTGGAGGATTTTGTAAAATGTTAGAATCGATTATGTTCATAAATAACTAAGAGTGATAATCGATTCTTTGTTCTAAAAAAGGAAATAACTCATAAGTGAGTAATCGATTGATTTCTTTTTGAAAGGAAGCATGAAATCGATTCTTTGCTTAAAACAAGGAGTATAATAATCGATTATGTGTTTTGAGAAGAGTTGGATAATCGATTATTTGCTTTATGGAAGGAGCATATAATCGATTATATTATTTCAACAAGTAGCTAAGAATCGATTATGTGGTTTGCAAAAATAGGAGTGTAATCGATTCTCTTCTTTAAAACCACAAAGCCGTTAATCGATTGTTTTCTTTCCAAAACATATTCCTTTAAAAAACCCATAGGCATAAAATCGATTATGTGCTCTGTGAAGGAAGCATAAAATCGATTATATGCTTTAAAACATTTTTTCATGTTACGTGCCTTGCCTATGCATGCATGCGTTTGTATAAAATATTTTTCTAAGCTTTTAACACAACAGTTTTATTAGAAAAAATCATCTCTCAGCTACTACTAAAAGTTATAGACCTGAAGTGATAGGATCTTACACTGTGTCCTATCAAAAGAAGATTAACAATTAGGTCTTGAACTCTAGAGCTGCTTCTCCTCCAAGCCGCTACACTTTAAGATATCCTGCTCTTTAATTCTTGTCCTGTACTTTTATACAACTGCAACCATTAGTAGACAGATTGTAATTCGTTATCATACAAAACAAAGAGTGTTTGTCCTTGGTTCAACATCATCTTCTGACAATGCTCAGTAGTTGCTCTTAATTGAACTAGAATTATCATCCTACTTAATAGGTTTGGTGGATCTATGTCAAAAGTTTTTAAAAGGGTCACAATTCACCCCCCTTTTCTCGTGACTCCAATGGACTTTTATTCACATCAATTGGTATCAGAGCATCAGGCTCTTGGGGTTAAGCACACTTAACAGTGTGAAGAGAAAAAGTTTCTTAGTAAGGTGATGATCAACCAAATGCGAGGAACATGTTTCAGAAGGCTGCATCAAAATGTATTATGCCTCTGGCGTTAACTTTATGATGAGAAAGTGTTAAAAGATTGACTAGAAGAGTCAACAAGAGCAGGTTGGAAAATGAACGATCTATCATCAGACAGCTGCTGCAGCAAAAGTATAAAGAACACATATGGGAGCAAGAATCAGATCACTCAGAATTTTAGGAAAGGTCACACATCTCACAGTACTCATCCAAATGCTTCCCAAAACATATGTCTTGCAAAATATGGCGAGTCAAAGACAACTTTGGAGCAAATAAGGTAAAAGCTTTATATTTTACGTTTAAATGCTAATGTCTATTGCTTGGATATTCTTCATGGTTATTCATATGCCAATCTAAACTAAAAATGCTAGGAACTAAGTGCTCGAGATTTTTGCCAAAATTGCTACATGTCTAAAATTAACATTTTTTGAAAAATTATCTTCATGAACATTTGTTTTCTTTTCCGAGAGTTATGGGAATATCTTAAAAAGATAAACCTCATGTATTTCATGCACATTAAAATATTTTTCATATGAATAGTGGATAAACATCATGATGCACCTTAATATTAGTAGATACTGACTTTCATGTGATTGCAAAAATGGCTTACAGCTTTAGACTGCATGCATCAATTAGTATCTTCTGATTTGGATTTAATGTTATATGTGTATCAATTGTTCTGAAATATGCGAAGCATATTATATTGAGTCAAGCCCAAAATCATCTTCTAAGATGTCAACTCATTTATTTGAAAAGAAGATTGAAATTTTGATACTGAGTTGCATGTAATCTAGGAAGTAAATATGATCACTATGCTTAATTCTTCCAAAGTGATTATAATGAGTGTTAAGAATCAAAAGAGTAAATGCAAACATATAGATTTATAATTGTATGTCATGCATCAAAAGGTGAATAATGTACGTTTATGTTATATCTTTTTGATTGAGCTCTTATATTCTTATCACACTGATCTTGAGAAGAGGTATGCTAACAGTCTAAGGACCCAATAAGTCTTGGGTAGCAAAATTATTTGTTTATTCTCTTGAAGGATCTCCAATAAAAAACCATGAACAAAGTAAGCCCAGAATGAAGAATGTCACGATGAAAGGAAATGCAAGATCATCAAAGAAGAAATGAGTAATGAAGTTGCAAGTGGCAAAGAGATGAGGAGAAATGAGCCGAAAAGAAAGAATTAAAGCAGTTCATGAGTTGGCACTAACAGAAGAAAATCAATACAAATGAGAATCTTCATTTAGAAGTTGTACAAGCTCCAAAGGGAACTAGCTAAGGATGCAAAGCTGCAAGTCACCATCCTAAAGTTGATCAATTGTCTCAAGTTTGATCTCCTCCAAAGATTCTGACATTAATCTTCTAAGAAGATTACTGATCATTATTACAAGATAACTATTGTTCAGTACTGTACTTACGAGCTTTATAATAAGATCGAAGTAGTTAGTAGGTGTTTTATCCTTGATAATGTGGCGATCTTAAAGTTGCGGCCTTGTTCGATTTTGGGATAGTGGTCTTTGTTTGATCTTGAGATGGTAGTCTTTGTTCGATCTTGAGATGGTAGTCTTTGTTCGATCTGTACGTGGCGGTGTTGTACCTGCAATAACACTCCGAAGCTCAAGTCAGCGTTTGAGTAAATATGTGGTGGTTGGAGAAAAATTACCTCTATTTATGAGTATTGAAGGTGGTATTTATAGAGTTTGAGTGATGTATGTTCTGACGATCTTGAGCCGTCAGATCTCGCCGAGTTATCTGAGCCGTTAGTCGATTGGGCTAGATTTTCTGACTATGGGCCGGTATGTTATTGGGCCTCGCAGGGGGGTGTAAATATTGTTGAGGCCTTTTACTTATTACCATAACGGTGGCCCCCCAAGCCTGGTCGCCTGAGGGGCGATCTTGGCTTGATGAGTTGGTGTCACCTTACGTTGTCGACCATAGGACGCACCGAGCTTTCTTTTGTGAGGGGCGATATTGGCTTGAGATGTACCGAGCTTTCCTTACCGAGCTTCCCTTCGAGCAGTTGGATCAGTGCCTTGGAGTCAGTGCCATGCATTAAATGTTTCTGACATTGCGTGCGTTACGATGGCGGCTAATGATGGTGACATTTTGTTTTTAGTGCCTGACCTTTTGGGCTTCGATTGGACGCGTCGATTTGACTTTCAGGCCCAGCCCATGATATTCGGTCCACTATAAATAAAGGGTCACTTGCTCTTGTTTTGTTCGCTGCATAACTTCTTATACTCTGACTACCGGTCTTGATTAGCTTCTTCTGTTCTGACTTCCGATCTTCAGGTCGACAAAAAGAGTTCTTTCAGATTCGATTTCCGAATCCACTTTATTTCGAGGTTAGTTTTTAATGCTTCCTATTCGTAATTTGTTTTTTGTACCCCTCCTAGTTTTTCATTTGTTCACTCAGAGTGGGGGTCGTCAGGTCGGGTTCCGACTTGTTCGTGGACCCATTTGCGATTTTTTGTCCCGACACTTCGTCCCCATTTTTGCAGCTTCTTAGATCTGGCGAGGACCAAACAAACCCGTAGGGACATAACCGAATATCGAAACGAGTTTGTGAAGATCATGGGTTCTGGTGGTGATATCCCTGAAAGTCGAGAGAATCAGTCAATGGTTGGTACTCTTGACGAGCAAGATCATCCGCCCTTTGCTCCTACCAGCGAGCAAGCGGAGGAAAATGTCGATGTTGAGAGTTTTTCTCCGGTAGACGATGTTAACGAGTCCGCTCCGGAAGTTCTGGGAGCTATGGTGGAAGACCGGAGGATCGATGTTGTGGCTCTCTCTTCTAATTCTGATGAGCAGGTTCGACCGGAGGAGAGACAGGGGAGCTCGGATACTGATGAGTCGGAGAGCTCTGATGCTGATTCCGGGAAGAGCTCAGTGCTTGGAGATGACTATGATCGGGTCGACGCCGATGGCATGGATCAACCAGGCACGAGTCCTGCTTCTGATGTTTCATGACGTGCCGGTGCAGGAGGTTCGTCCTTACGATTGGGTTTCCGCGAAGGTTTTGGAGATCGAATCGCTGTACCATTCGGGTGATAACCTAGAGTCGGTAGGTCAAAAAATTGATGGGCGCTCTGAGAGGAATATTTGGAGGGTCGAAGGCATGAATGCTGGAGAGCACGTGGCATCCTGGGCAGGAGATCTTAAATTTACAATGTACCACGTGACAATAAATGATATGAACATCCGGCCTCCTTTTTCTTCTCTCGAACAGACAATTCTGGCGGAGCTGGACTTAGCACCCTCCCAATTACATCCAAACGCATAGGATTTCCTCCGAACCTTTGAGTTGATGTGTATTCACCTGGAGAGACCGGTGTCGTCCCCACTTTTCTTCCATTTGTTCGAGCTTAATCGGAATAGTGGGGAGGACAAGTCCGGCCGTGAGCATGTCAGTTTTCGCTCGAGGCGAGGGGTGTAACACCCCCTTTTCTACCCGGAAATTTTTTGACAAAAATCAGAGTTTTCAAAACGTTTTCAATACACCCACAAGGGATGCTACACTTACACCGTTAAACATCACACGCCAATAATAAAGTTTCACCATTAAAACAGTGCAACACCTAGCACGTCATAACATCATCAAGCAGCAGAATAAAATCAAGGTTCAATTAAATAATTAAACATCACCATAAAACTTCAAAATTAGAATAATAGAAACACTAATAAACCCTAACGTTCATCCCCCCGGGTGCTACGTATCAGAGCGACGACACCTGACTCGACTAGCGAAGGTAGACATGCCTTCACTCGCAATCACCTGCACGTTACCAACATAAGGGTAACATTCAAACAGAAGGGGTGAGATATCTAACATTATAATAGCATATGATAGGCAATATGCTAGAGTTACGACAGCTATATCTTCCACTTCACAACAACAGCAATTTACAATCACCAAGTATCATCACCAATATCATGAGTAAATGAATGATATGCAACCCACACCAACGGGTATATGCATGTGGTACCAATCATCACCAATAAATTTGCCAATATGGGCAACATCACCTATATGAGCATCACCGTCATCACCTATAGCTCCAACGGCCGTAGCCTTTATCACCAAAATAATGCATATGCAATATATGCGACACCATGAACAATGCACCAGACAATTAACAACAATGGTCATCTATGTGACACACAACAACACCAATATCAATAAATGGTCATAGACCCATCACCTGTTCACCTTAGCCCATAAATTAGGCACATCACCTTTTATATCATCACCTGTTTTATCATCACCAATCATCACCAATACACCTACGCCTATAGGACGGTCTAACAACTTGACCAACGACCCCCCGACACCAAGGACACCAATAGATTTACAATATCTATGACAACGACAGTTTTACAACACCGAGACATCGACAATTGACAACACCAGGAACGAATACCAACTTACAGCAACAGCGACAATAGCTTTTAAAACAACACTTAAAAACAGTGACAACAACAGTGATTTTTTTGGCAAAACAGCAACATGAAAATAGTGACAGCAACAATGATTTTCCATAAAAACAGTAACATGACGATAGTGACAGCAACATCAATTCTTTTAGGGGAAAACAGCAACATTTGTTTAGAAAAACAGCAACAATTGTGCTACTGTGGCAACAACATTTATTTAAAAAAAACAGCAACATTTTACTCACTGTGACAGCAACATTATTTGGGGACTAACAGCAACATTGTTTGTGGAAAACAGCAACATTTTACTCACTGTGACAGCAACCTTATGTTCAGAAAAACAGCAACAAATGTTCATTGTGGCAGCAACACCAATTTTCAGAAAAACAGCAACAATGTTCATTGTGATAGCAACACCAATTTTCAGAAAAACAGCCACATCAGACTTGGCGCCCAGCAACAGGGCGCCTGAGACAGCAACAACAACATCAGGCTTGGCGCCCAGCAACAGGGCGCCTGAGACAGCAACAACACTGGGCGCCTAGGGCGCCAGTTTCAGCAACAGGAACAACACTGAGACACTACTGGGCGCCAACTCCAGCAACCAGGACAGCATCACTGGGCGCCTAGGGCGCCACTTCCAGCAACATCAACAACCAGAAGACATGTCTGGGCGCCCAGGGCGCCAAAATCAGCAACAGATGCGACACTGGCTTGGCGCCCAGCAACAGGGCGCCTCCAGCAGGGAACAAGCACAACACAGCCACGCACAGGACATGGCGCCTAGCAACAGGGCGCCTTTTTCAGCAACCAAGACAACTCCAAAATTGCGCCAAACAACAAACACCAAATCTCACCATGACCAATCATCAAGCACCAATTTCAAACATCATGAATATGTTCTAACATCATCAATCAACACCAAATAAGATCAAAGGAACAACATAGGTCCTATCTCCCACATAATCCCATCCTATACCCCATTATAAGGATAGAACCCACCCTTACCACCGCAACAAGACTTCTCTCCTCTTCTCCTTGTGCGCACCGTCCCTCTTCCTTTCTCTCTTCTCCTCTTCGCAATTTTCTTTCTTTTCTCTTCTCAAAATGCGCTATGCTCCAAAACCCTAACTAACACTCCCCTTCATGCGCCTAAGCCTTGGGCTCTTGGATCACGGGCCCCCGTCCACTAATCAGCTAATTACTAGGCACCACTCCCTAATTTGAATAAAACATCATTTTATTAATTATTAAATATAACGATACTAATAAAATACCTAAATAATTTAATTAGATAAATAATTAAATTATTTGGGCGTTACAACTCTCCCCCACTTAGAATATTTCACCCTCGAAATTTACCTGATTCAAACAGCTCGGGATAGGATTCCCGCATCTTGCTCTCCAGCTCCCACGTCATGCTCTCCCCGGCAGCTCGTAGCCAGACCACTTTCACCAACGCAATCTCCTTGCCTCTTAAAATTTTTACCTCATGACCTTCGATCCGTAAAGGCATCGTCTCCACCGTGAGATTATCCCGTACCTCCACATCATCCATGCGGACCACATGAGATGGATCCGAAATATACTTCCGAAGTTGCGACACATCAAACACGTCATGCAAATTCGAAAGATTAGGCGGTAAAGCCACTCTATATACAACATTTCCGACTCTCTCTGAAATCTGATAAGGACCAATAAAACGAGGAGTGAGCTTCTTCGACTTCAAAGCACGTCCAACACCGGTCACTGGAGTGACTCTCAAAAATACATGCTCACCCGCTTGAAATTCTAAATCTTTCCTCCGCTTGTCGTGATAACTCTTCTGTCGACTCTGCGACGCCTTCATCTTCTCACGAATCAGCTTCACCTTTTCAGTTGTCTCTCGAACAATCTCCGGTCCAAGCACCACACTCTCTCCAGACTCATACCAACACAACGGGGTTCTACACTTCCGACCATATAATGCTTCAAAAGGTGCCATCCCAATACTAGAATGGTAACTGTTGTTATACGTGAACTCTATTAGTGGAAGGTAGGAATCCCACGACCCTCCTTGTTCCAAAACACAAGCCCTCAACAAATCTTCTAATGACTGAATTGTCCTTTCTGACTGACCATCTGTCTGAGGATGATATTGCGAACTCAACCTCAGCTTAGACCCCAACTCTCTTGCAAACTCTTCCAAAAATCTGAAGTGAACCTCGGATCTCCTTCCGAAACAATACTCTTAGGGACCCAATGAAGCTTCACAATCTCCCGGATATAAATCTCTGCTAACTTCGACACCGGATACGTGATGCTGATGTTAGACTTGAGAGTCTATAAAAGTAACCTTAGAGGGGGGGGTGAATAAGGTTATAGGTGATTAATGGATTCTTTTTCAAAAAAAACTTTTTCGATATTGGTTTGGATTAAATGCGGAATAATAATATTTGACCAATATAGAAGGAGTAGAATGGGATGATGGACAGATCAATATTGTATACAGCAATAAAATAGATAATAAGAAGAAAGATTACAATATGATATATTTGCACAGTTATATTGAGAATATGATAATATAAGCAGTTATGATAATATCAATATTATAAGCAAATAAAGTGCAAAATATAAAGAGATAGGGAAGAGAGAGAGAGACACAGCAATTTAGCGAGGTTCGGGATAAAACCCCTACGTCCTCGGCCTTAGGCTTTTCAACCCTTGGACTTAGTAACCACTATATTGAAGAGAGTTTGATACAAACAGTCGACCCCAATATAAGTGAATCTCAATTCCCCTGAATTGAGAACCCAAGCACTCTTGCTAAGGATTTCTAAACCAACTCAATAACCCTATTGAGAGACCCAAGTACACAGCCCAGGATTTCAAAACACCAACTCAATCACTTGATTGAGAGACCCAAGTACAAAGCCCAGGATTTCAAAAAACACCTACTCAATCACCTGATTGAGAGACCCAAGTACAAAGCCCAGGATTTCAAAAACACCTTGAAATAAAATAAATTACACAATAGAGTTCTATGATCCAATCACTTCAGAGAATGAGTCAGTTTAGAAACTGAGAGAGATGAGTGATCTTAGGATATTATGGATGCTCTATAAGATGAGGGATGATCTTGCTTTTGCAACCACTTCAAAATTGATATAACAATAGAAGTTGAGGTTGCTTGAAAGCTTTTAAAAATATAGATATGATTTTGAAAAAAACAAAGCTTTTTGAAAAACAAGATTCAAAACAGTTGGAGCACAGGATCTCAGATCTAGATCTATAAACAGCTTTTGAAAAAAAGATATAACAATTTAAAATCAAAAGCTTATAAAAAATAAAACAATGAAGAGTAATAGATCTATAGAGATTCGAATATGAGAGAGGAGAGAAGAAAATTGTCAGATGAAGATTTGTTGTTGGGTGATTTGAGAAGTGAAGTCAGGCTCTTATTTATAGTGAGAGGTGAGGTTCGATTTTTGCAAAAACATTTATGGCTTGAGATAATCGATTGTTTCATGTAGTGCAAATTGGTGATAATCGATTATGGCTCAATATGGAAGGTAAGGAATAGGCTCATAATCGATTATCCTTTGTAGTGGATTTGAGCAAGTAATCGATTATTTGCCTTCAATCAGGACAATAATCGATTATGGTATGGAGTCCAATTGAGTCAATAATCGATTATTAGTTCTAAAAATGGAAGAAAAGGAAAGCATCATAATCGATTATCCTTTGAAGTGGAATTGCATCATAATCGATTATTTGCTTTCAAACAAGGTAAATAATCGATTATGGTATGAATTTGGTATAGGATGGTAATCGATTATGCTATTCAAAAAAAGGTAGGAATTGGTTCCAAGCTTTCCACAAAATTATTTTTAGGGTTTAGGTTTTTCAAAAAATATTTTCTAGGGTTTGGTTTTCACCATGCAATTTATTTTTTGAAATACTTTTCAAAATTCTTTTTTTATGCATCATGTATGATTAGAAAAGATCATCTCTCTCAATATCTAAAGTGTCACACACTTTAGGTGATAGGACCTTTACAAAGAGTCCTAAAAAAGGCTTAGACACAAAATAGGGTTTTGAACTTCTTATGATGCTTCTTCTTCAAGCTTCTCCTTTTTGAGTCTTCTTCCTTTTAAAATAAGTCCTGCACTTTGCTCAATGTGAAAGATTAGTAGATATATGTAATTTGTTATCATTCAAAATAAAGGACTGTTTTACCCTTGGTTCAACAAACTCCCCCTTTTTGATGATAACAAATTACATTATGCATAGGGATAAAAAATCTTAAAAAAGGCTCCCCCTAAGCATATGCAAAACAATAATCAGAACAATACCACATATAACATGAGCATAATATTTTCTCCCCATATATAACATGCATAATAATATTCTCTCCCCCTTTGTTTTCATCAAAAAGGAGGTGGGGTGAATACAAACAAAATCATAAACTAGCATAGTCAAGCATCCCTAGCTCTCTACGGATTTTACAAAAAGGAGCTTCGGCAAGGGGTTTAGTGAAGATATCTGCTAGTTGGTCATCAGTGCCTACAAATTTCAATGCAATGCTCCCCCTAGACACATGATCTCTAATAAAATGATGTCTAATGTCAATATGTTTAGTGCGAGAGTGTTGTATAGGGTTCTTAGCAATATTAATAGCACTTGTATTATCACACAAAACAGGCACATTTTCAAAAATTAGACCAAAATCTTGCAAAGTTTGTTTCATCCACAGAACTTGTGCGACGCAGTTTCCAACAGCCACATATTCAGCTTCAGCTGTGGATAAAGCAACACTGTTTTGCTTCTTACTAGACCAGGAGGTCAAACAAGGACCAAGAAAATGACAAGTTCCACTAGTACTTTTTCTATCAAGAGTGCAACCTGCAAAATCAGCATCAGAAAAACCAACTAAATCAAACGTACTCGATTTCGGGTACCACAAACCAAAGTCTATGGTCCCTTTAACATACCTAAGAATCCGTTTTACAGCTTTTAAATGTGATTCTTTTGGGCATGCTTGAAATCGAGCACACAAGCATACAGCAAACATAATATCAGGTCGAGATGCAGTTAAGTATAAGAGACTACCTATCATACCTCGATACATAGTTTCATTTACCGGTTTACCTTGCTCATCCTTATCTAGTTTAGTTGCTGTTGCCATAGGAGTGCTGATTTCTTTTGCGTCATTCATGTTATATTTCTTCAGCAATTCCTTTGAGAACTTTGTTTGGGATATGAAGATTCCTTCATTTGATTGTTTCACTTGAAGTCCCAAGAAAAAGTTAAGTTCTCCCATCATACTCATTTCAAATTCACTAGTCATCATCTCAGAAAATTCCTTGCACAAATCATCATTAGTAGATCCAAAGATAATATCATCAACATAGATTTGAACTACTATGATATGTTTGCCCTTGGTTTTAAGGAATAAGGTAGAATCAATCTTACCCTTTTTGAAACCATTGGCAGTTAAATGTTTGCTTAATCTCTCATACCAAGCTCTAGGTGCTTGTTTCAATCCATAGAGGGCTTTGTCAAGTTTAAAGACGTGATCGGGATTTTTAAAATCTTCAAAACCAGGGGGTTGTTTTACATAGACTTCTTCTTCTAAGAAACCATTTAGGAAGGCACTTTTGACATCCATTTGATGTAGTTTGAAATCCATGTAGGAGGCAAATGCCAAAATTATCCTAATGGACTCCAATCTAGCCACAGGAGCAAAAGTTTCTTCAAAATCCACCCCTTCGATTTGATTAAAACCTTGAACTACTAGACGACTTTTGTTTAATAAAATTGTTCCATTTTCGTCAAGTTTGTTGCGAAAAACCCATTTAGTTCCTATGATGGTCCGATCGACCGGTTTTTCAACTACGTGCCAAACTTTATTTCTTTCAAATTGTTCAAGTTCTTTTTGCATTGACAAAACCCACTCTGGATCATTTAAAGCTTCCTTGATATTATTTGGAACTATTTGAGAGACAAAAGCACTATGAAAGCATAAAAGATTAAGAGAAGAGCGAGTTGTTACCCCCTTTGATGGACTACCAATAATTTGCTCCATGGGATGATCTCGAACTGATTTCCATGTTTTGGGCAGATCATCGTGAGTTCTTCCATGGAGATGATCATCAATGTCTTGGGGCTCTCGTTCCACTATAACTTCTTCTTGAGGTTCAGCTTCCTCCTCGGCTTCTTCTACACTTTCACTGTTAGTTTCAGGTGATCTATTTTTGATCACTTCAATCACTTCATCCTCATCATTAGCAGCTTTCTTATCAAAAGGGTTAGTTTCATCAAAAGAAACATGAATAGATTCTTGCATAGTTTTATCAATTTTATTGTAAACGATATAAGCTCTACTATGATTTGAATAACCCATAAAAATACCTTCAGTTGATTTAGCATCAAACTTACCCAACTTGTCCTTTGTATTAAGAATGAAGCACTTACTTCCAAAGACTTTGAAGTATGAAATGTTTGGAGCTCTACCATTCCACAGCTCATATGGTGTTTTGTTGAGAGATGGCCTTAAGTATACACGGTTTAGCACATGACACGCTGTATCCACTGCATGACCCCAGAAATATTTGGGAAGGTTGTGCTCATTCAGCATTGTCCTGCCCATCTCTTGTATAGTTCTGTTCTTTCTTTCAACTACACCATTTTGTTGAGGAGTTCTTGGAGCTGAAAAGTTGTGATGAATACCATACTTTTCACACCAAGTTTTGAATGATGAATTTTCGTATTCTCCTCCATGATCGCTTCTAATTTCTTTGATGGCTAAGTTTTTCTCATTTTGTAGCTTTCTGCACAGCTTAGCAAACTCGTTAAAAGCATCACTTTTATTTGCAAGTAGGATAACCCAAGTATATCTAGAATAATCATCAACAATAACAAAGACATACTTAGACCCTCCTAGACTTACGACATCAATTTCACCAAACAAATCAAGATGTAGCAGTTCAAGCACATTTTTGGTGGAAATAACAGGTTTTGATTTAAAAGAGGTTTTGTGCATTTTACCAAGTTGACATGCATCACATAATTGGCCTTTTTCATATTTCAATTTAGGTAGACCTCTAACATGCTCATTCTTACTTAACTTAGATAGATGTTCTATACTAGCATGTCCTAAACGTCTATGCCACAAATCCACATCATCAATCAAGGTAGGCATACATACTATCTCATCACTTACATTATCAAAATCAACATAGTATACATTGTTTTCTCGAAAGCCAGTAATGTAGAGTTTAGAAGTCATATGGGTGATAACACATTTATCAACAGAAAAGTGCACATCAAAATCATTATCGCATAATTGACTAACACTTAGTAAGTTAAATTTAACGCCATCAACTAATAAAGCATCTTTAATTTTAATTGTGTTTTCCTTACCCACACAACCTTTACCTATTACTTGAGCAGATTCATTGTTGGCAAACTTTACAGATCCACTAGCTTTGTTGCTCAGTTTTAGAAACAGTGAAGCATCACCAGTCATATGCCTTGAGCAACCACTATCAACCATCCACACATTTTTCTTTTTAGCTGAGGGACCAACCTGCAAAAGATTTGTTTAACAACTAGCACGAGGTACCCTTTTTGTTGGGTCCTTGGGAGTTAGTCATCAAGGGGTTTGCTTTCACAATCCACCTTGGTTTCTTCCAAACAGGTACAAGGGTTCCAAGCTCACATATTTTACGGATAGGGCATGAAGAAGAGCTATGGTTCCCTTTTTGACAATATGTGCATTTGAAGATAGTAGGTTTATGATTAGAGGTAGAAGCTACAAAGGTGATATTTTTGTTTGAGCTGGAGGTGGTGGAATTTCCTTGGTACCCAATACCTCTCCTATCAACATATTGATGTTGAGAGTGAAGCAACTGAGTCAAGGTCTTTTCACCAACCTCAAACTTTTTCAAAGATTCTTTCAAAAATTCATTTTCAACCTTGACTTTTTCAAAATTTTGTTTTAGTTCTCGAAATTCAAGGTTGACTGATTTGTGTAGTTCATTCTTTAATCTAGTGACTTCACTTTCAAGAGTCTCGATTTGAGTGGATAGGCTTTTGTTGCTCTTTTTTTGTTTCTTGGATTTTAACAAAAGTTTTTCGTGTTCAAAATATAGAGCCTCAAAAGCTTCACTCAGATCGTGACTACTATAGTCATTATCAATCATATCATCATGCATAGAGGAGGTAGAGGGACTAGAAAAGTTAAGGCTTACCTTTGATGTATCATTTGCCATGCTGCAGACAGCATTGTCGGTCTGCTCATCTTCTTCTAATTCACCATCAGTGCTGAGATTGTCCCATGTTGCTTCAGGTGTGTTCTTTGTCATGAGGCAGACAGCATTTGCAACTTCTTCTTCTTCGGTCTCACTTTCAGTTTCTGTATTGTCCCATGTTGCTTTCATTGCTTTCTTTTGCTTAGATTTCAGCTTGTAACAGTTTTCTTTGATGTGACCGGGTTTGTTGCATTCGAAACATCTTAGTTGATCATTCTTTTTCTCATACCTGTCTTCTTTGTTGTACCCGGACTTCTTTGAAAAGTCACCCTTTCCAAACTTTTTGAATCTCATAAATTTTTTGAAATTTTTGGCAAGCATAGCCATATCTTCATCATCGGTTTCTTCTTCAGATTCAACCTCTTTCCTTGCTACTTGTAACACCCTGGTATTTTTATTTGTTAAAAACACCCAAGTGCACATTAAACATACATCAGAGATATTATTTCCTGTTCAGACACTGAATACCATTATAAATTTTTCGCTGAATAAAACAAAACAGTCTTATATACAAACAAGACCATAACCTGTCAGCAACTATGGTAGTCAGAGTCATACAAGAAAGCGGAATGAAAGACAAACATGACACTAATGTCATAGTGCTGAGATACATGGACAACAGAAGGAAAATAAACTAAAACGTAGAACTAAGTCATCATCCATCACTCGGGGCCACCTACTCGTGCCTCTGAGGTTTCTTCTGTCCCTGTTTATCTGTAAAACAACAACATTTAAACAGTGAGATACAATCTCAGTGAGTTCTACCGAGACCCCTACTAACACTCTCGGTCCATTTAAAACCTTCTTATTTAATGTGACACGGCACCGACTGCGTTACCGCTACAAACCCGGTGAACCGCACCATTTAACCTATAATAGATCATCGACTGCGTTACCGCTACATACCCGATGAATCTATTGCTTAACTTCAACCGATTGCCGACTGCGTTCCCGCTACATACCCGGCACAGGTCAAACTCAGTACGACACCGACTGCGTTACCGCTACATACCCGGTGGATCGCACAACAAAAGAATTCAACAGATCACCGACTGCGTTACCGCTACATACCCGGTGAATCGAACGACAAAACAATTCAACAGATCACCGACTGCGTTACCGCTACATACCCGGTGAACCTGTTATGATTCAGTACGGCACCGACTGCGTTACCACTACATACCCGGTGAACCGTACTATAGACAGTTTAACATAACACCGCTTTTAAAAGAGTTTTCAATATCGAAAACAGTTCGTTTTACTTTTCGAAAAGAACATTACAAGTTAAAACCACATTCACTCTCGTATGCTAATTCGTCACTTTTCGACACAATTTACGATATCAAAAACAGTTTATTTTACCTTAAAAATAGAATATTCAGTTAGGCCTCTGAATAAGCTTTCCAACGCATTTTAGAACACCCCAATCGGGTTCCCGGATCAAAAGATATCGCGAAAACAAGATCAGTGAAAAACTGTTGAAAATCTGCAAAACGTCGCGACGCGAACTGCTACCGTCACGACGCGAAAAACGACAGAAACATTTTGCGTGACAAAACTGCACTTGGTCGCGACGCGATGCCTTGCGGGTCGCGACGCGATGGAGACCTGTCTGGTGCAGATTTTGCGATTTTCGCAAAATCCGCTATTCCGCTCAATTCCGATTTCAGTTCAGATCGAAAACAGATTTGACAACCAGCAAAACCAGTCCAACCAATACCATACAATCAATCAATCAAATCAAAAACTCAATCAAAACGAATTTTATCAAAAACGACATATTTTTCCGAATAGCGGTTTTGTATCAAAATCTTTCGGAATCAAAGCACAGAAAATTTATCGAGACACAAAACATCCTAAGCGTGAGTAAAACTCACCCTTGAAGCGAGAGCCGATATCGAACCGAATTTGCCGAGACGTCGAAATCACCGAATCGAACCCAAACGACACCGAACCGCTCCTAACTTCGTTCCGACCTTCCAATCGCGTTCAATCCGCTCCTAGCTTCGATCCTAAGCATAACCCAATCACCAACACAACCTATTAATCCTTGATTTCAACAAATTTCTCCACAAAACCCTCAATTTTCGAAATCAAAAAGGAAGGGGAAGAATGGAGGAGAGGCTTACCAAAGATATGGGTTTTGTAGAGGAAGATGAGGGGATGATGGTGATGAAATTTGAGAGGTTGGGCTGAAGTGATGATTCTCCTTCTTCTTCTTTCTTCTTCTCTCTTTCCCTTTCTCTTCTTTCTTTCCTTCTCTTCTTTCTTTCCTTCTCTGCTTCACGCTTCTTCTTTTCTTTTCCCTTCTTTTCTTTTATTTTCTTATTTCAACACACACACACACACATATTTAATTTAATAAATAAGTGGCAGCGTGGTCCAATTACCGTATTGATCTGATTCCCTTAATTCGATTTCGAAACTTCCTTGGTCCGTATTATTCGGTCAACGATCCTGGGACAGCCACTAATTAATTTTAGCACTCAATAATTTACCAATTAAGTACCAAATTAATTCAATTGGGTTAACATCCAAATAATTCGATTAATTATTTTGAGGATGTTACATTCTCCCCAACTTGAAAGAATTTTGTCCTCAAAATTAATCGCAACGTACCTCAAGAAGACAAATACGGATACTGAGTCCGCATATCGTCCTCCAACTCCCAAGTAGCTTCCTCGACGGAAAAACCATCCCAAACCACCTTGACTATGGGAATTGATTTCGTCCGTAGCGTCCTCTCGCCTCGTTCCATGATGTAATTTGGATGAGGTTGGAAAGACAAGTCCGGTTGAAGGTCAATCGTTTCAATATCTAACGGCCTTCTCCTTTTGTCAGCATAACTCTTTTGCCTACTTTGTGCAGCTTTCATTCTTTCTCTTATCTGGCGGGTCTTTTCTGTGATTGTAGTTTCACATCAACTCCCTGTGCTAAGCGAATAGAATCCCTTATGGAACTAGAGATCCTCACGTGGCTCAACACCAACCGGTTCCTTTTTGGCTTTGAGTCCACATTTAAGTCCCGGAAAGACTCCAACAATTCCATTGCATGCATCATTAATCCTGCTATATGAATGGATTTCCTACTTAGTGCATCGGCTACAACATTAGCTTTTCCCGGATGATACTTCAATTCGAAGTCATAATCCTTCAGAAACTCCATCCATCTCCTCTGCCTATTATTCAACTCCTTCTGGTCAAACAAATATTTCAAGCTTTTATGATCACTAAAGACTTCGAAACGAGACCCATATAGGTAATGTCTCCAAATCTTCAGTGCGTACACAATAGCTGCCAACTCCAAATCATGAGTCGGACAATTCTCTTCATGAGTCTTCAACTGTCTGGAGGCATAAGCTACAACTTGTTGGTTCTGCATGAGAACACACCCCAAACCCTTCCCAGAAGCATCGCTGTAAATTTGAAAATCCAAAGACGGATCTGGAAGAATTAGGATTGGAGCAGAAGTCAACCTAACCATCAACTCTTGAAAACATTCCTCACAATCGGCATTCCATATAAACGGTTGGGCCTTGCGAGTCAACCGAGTAAGTGGAAGAACCAATTGTGAAAAACCTTGGATAAACCTCCTGTAGTAACCAGCTAGACCCAAGAAACTTCTTATGTCGGTGACAGATGTTGGTCGTTCCCAGTTCAGCACCGCTTCTACTTTACTGGGATCCACCGCAACTCCCGATTGGGAAATCACGTTTCCCAAAAACTTCACTTCCGGCATCCAGAAGTCACCCTTCGACGGCTTGGCATACAATTTCTTTTCTCGGAGTACGTTCAGAACGATGCGGAGATGTTGAACATGGTCCTCAATGGTCTTAGAGTACACCAAAATATCATCAATAAAAACTACCACAAACTGATCAAGGTACGTGTGAAACACTCGGTTCATGTAATCCATGAATACCGCTGGAGCATTAGTCAAACCGAAGGGCATCAGTACGAACTCGTAATGTCCATACCTCGTACGGAAAGCTGTCTTCGGAATATCTAAGGCTCGTACCTTTATTTGATGATAGCCCGACCTCAGATCAATTTTTGAAAATACCACAGCACCTCTAAGTTGGTCTAGCAAATCGTCTATCCTCGGCAAGGGATATTTATTCTTGATCGTCACTTTATTCAATTGTCGATAATCTATGCACAACCTCATGCTACCATCCTTCTTTTTGACTAGCAACACCGGAGCACCCCATGGAGAGGCACTCGGTCGGATAAACCTCTTCGATATTAATTCCTCAAGTTGAGACTTCAGTTCCTTCAACTCTAAAGGAGACATTCTATAAGGAGCAATAGAGATTGATCCTGTACCAGGAATCAATTCTATTGAGAATTCTACCTCTCGGTCAGGAGGTAAGGATGAAACTTCTTCTGGAAAGACATCTAGAAATTCATTTACCACTTGCACAGATGACAAATCTAAACCCGTTTCAGTAGATGCAGACAACATAATAAGAATAGCTTCCGCACCTTGAATAATGACTGGCTTGCTTCGGTGTAAGAGATCGTCGCTTCAGAATCTGCCTGAGTCAATCCTACGGATTTGGAGGCGAAGCTAATAGTTCGATCGGCACAGTTGATTGTTACATGATTTTCGGCCATCCAATTCATACCCAGAACAATGTCCATGCTTCTCATAGGCAAGCAAATAAATTTCACAACAAACTGTCTGTCGCCTATGACAAGTAGGCAATTTTCACATAATGATTGGGTCTGGACACGACCCTTGGCAGCAGTTAAAATAGTTATCGGTTCGGATAGCTCAGACAATGCTAGTCCCAACCGATCCACACATGCTTGCGAGATAAAACAGTGAGTTGCACCAGAATCATATAAAATATTGACTGAATTATTAAAAAGAGATCACGTACCCCTCAGAAGATTATCAGTAGGTGTGATGGTCCGAGCATCCAATGTGTTGATCCGCTCCTGACTAGGTGCATTTGGTGCCCTTTGGAAATTCTTCTTTGATGGGCACTCATTGGCATAGTGGCCCTCTTCATCACAGACATAGCACCTATTTGATTTGGGTATACAATCGCCGCGGTGATATCTTCCGCACTTCATACAATTCCTAACCCTCGTTTGATCGGCTGTTTGCACCTGTTTCCCTTTATCACTTCTTCCCTTTCCTGTGTCGTGCCTGGGATCCATTTGAGAACTAGATGACCCAGTGTTCCTCTTACTCTGATGGAATGCCTTCCTGCTGGCATACAATCTTGCCAAATCACTTTCGGCAATATATGCTTGTTGAACCATAGCTGCATAATTGGTCTTCGGAAAAGAACTCAGACTTTGAGCAATATCCTCTCTCAACCCGTATTTATACCTGTCAGTCTTCCATCGGTCATTGGGGGCATATCCAGCTAAACCGAAGAATTGATACAACTCTTCAAATTTAGCCGTGTATTGGCCCACGGTCGAGCCTCCTTGTGTGAGAGTTAAAAACTCATTTTCCTTATCAAACCTCATTGCCGTGGGGAAGAATTGTTCCAAAAATGATATTCGGAAATTGTCCCTAGTCGGGGGAGTTCCCATTGTCTCCATCATGGCCCTAGCATTTGTCCACCAGTTATTGGCCTCTCCCTTCAACATATGGGATGCCAACCTCAACTTATCTTCATCGGTCACTTGCATTGTTACAAAGATCTTTTCAATGTCATCCAGCCAATGTTGTGCTCTCATGACATCCGGCCCACCTCTAAACTCGGAGGGTTTCATTTTCAGGAACTCTGTGAAAATTCTCCTTGGGTTCACTTGTGGCTCTGGAGCTTGATGCTGCTGAGCATTTTGCTGTAGGATTTGTTGCTGCTGATGCATAAGCATCATGTCTTGCATCATTTTCTGCTGGTTCTCAATGACATTCTGCATCCACTCAAAATTTGGATCAACAGGAGGAGGAACGCCTCTACCTCTTCTGGCCATGATTCTGCGAAATATGCACAAAGTATTAAGTTGATCAAGCTCAATGTCTAATAGCATACTAAGAAAATCACGACTGGAAAAAGTAAAGACCCTATAAGCTAAGTCCGACTAGGTCGAACCGCTCTGATACCAACTGTAACACCCTGGTATTTTTATTTGTTAAAAACACCCAAGTGCACATTAAACATACATCAGAGATATTATTTCCTGTTCAGACACTGAATACCATTATAAATTTTTCGCTGAATAAAACAAAACAGTCTTATATACAAACAAGACCATAACCTGTCAGCAACTATGGTAGTCAGAGTCATACAAGAAAGCGGAATGAAAGACAAACATGACACTAATGTCATAGTGCTGAGATACATGGACAACAGAAGGAAAATAAACTAAAACGTAGAACTAAGTCATCATCCATCACTCGGGGCCACCTACTCGTGCCTCTGAGGTTTCTTCTGTCCCTGTTTATCTGTAAAACAACAACATTTAAACAGTGAGATACAATCTCAGTGAGTTCTACCGAGACCCCTACTAACACTCTCGGTCCATTTAAAACATTCTTATTTAATGTGACACGGCACCGACTGCGTTACCGCTACAAACCCGGTGAACCGCACCATTTAACCTATAATAGATCATCGACTGCGTTACCGCTACATACCCGATGAATCTATTGCTTAACTTCAACCGATTGCCGACTGCGTTCCAGCTACATACCCGGCACAGGTCAAACTCAGTACGACACCGACTGCGTTACCGCTACATACCCGGTGGATCGCACAACAAAAGAATTCAACAGATCACCGACTGCGTTACCGCTACATACCCGGTGAATCGAACGACAAAACAATTCAACAGATCACCGACTGCGTTACCGCTACATACCCGGTGAACCTGTTATGATTCAGTACGGCACCGACTGCGTTACCACTACATACCCGGTGAACCGTACTATAGACAGTTTAACATAACACCGCTTTTAAAAGAGTTTTCAATATCGAAAACAGTTCGTTTTACTTTTCGAAAAGAACATTACAAGTTAAAACCACATTCACTCTCGTATGCTAATTCGTCACTTTTCGACACAATTTACGATATCAAAAACAGTTTATTTTACCTTAAAATTAGAATATTCAGTTAGGCCTCTGAATAAGCTTTCCAACGCATTTTAGAACACCCCAATCGGGTTCCTGGATCAAAAGATATCGCGAAAACAAGATCAGTGAAAAACTGTTGAAAATCTGCAAAACGTCGCGACGCGAACTGCTACCGTCGCGACGCGAAAAACGACAGAAACATTTTGCGTGACAAAACTGCACTTGGTCGCGACGCGATGCCTTGCGGGTCGCGACGCGATGGAGACCTGTCTGGTGCAGATTTTGCGATTTTCGCAAAATCCGCTATTCCGCTCAATTCCGATTTCAGTTCCGATCGAAAACAGATTTGACAACCAGCAAAACCAGTCCAACCAATACCATACAATCAATCAATCAAATCAAAAACTCAATCAAAACGAATTTTATCAAAAACGACATATTTTTCCGAATAGCGGTTTTGTATCAAAATCTTTCGGAATCAAAGCACAGAAAATTTATCGAGACACAAAACATCCTAAGCGTGAGTAAAACTCACCCTTGAAGCGAGAGCCGATATCGAACCGAATTTGCCGAGACGTCGAAATCACCGAATCGAACCCAAACGACACCGAACCGCTCCTAACTTCGTTCCGACCTTCCAGTCGCGTTCAATCCGCTCCTAGCTTCGATCCTAAGCATAACCCAATCACCAACACAACCTATTAATCCTTGATTTCAACAAATTTCTCCACAAAACCCTCAATTTTCGAAATCAAAAAGGAAGGGGAAAAATGGAGGAGAGGCTTACCAAAGATATGGGTTTTGTAGAGGAAGATGAGGGGATGATGGTGATGAAATTTGAGAGGTTGGGCTGAAGTGATGATTCTCCTTCTTCTTCTTTCTTCTTCTCTCTTTCCTTTTCTCTTCTTTCTTTCCTTCTCTTCTTTCTTTCCTTCTCTGCTTCACGCTTCTTCTTTTCTTTTCCCTTCTTTTCTTTTATTTTCTTATTTCAACACACACACACACACATATTTAATTTAATAAATAAGTGGCAGCGTGGTCCAATTACCGTATTGATCTGATTCCCTTAATTCGATTTCGAAACTTCCTTGGTCCGTATTATTCGGTCAACGATCCTGGGACAGCCACTAATTAATTTTAGCACTCAATAATTTACTAATTAAGTACCAAATTAATTCAATTGGGTTAACATCCAAATAATTCGATTAATTATTTTGAGGATGTTACACTACTTTAGAAGTTTTAGCAGCAAGGGCAAGAGATTTCTTCTCTTTTACAGTTTCTTTTTCTTGATTCTTTTTGGCAGCCAGAACTACCTCAAATGCTAGCAATGATCCAATAAGGTCTTCTTGAGGTAAAGTGCCAATGTCTTTGGCTTCGGTTATAGCACAAGTCTTAGGGAAGAAATCACCAGTTAAGGATTCAAGGATCTTTCCATTCAAATCCTTGTTGGTGTATTTCTTTCCTAAGGCCCTCAAGTTGTTTACAATTAAATTTAATCTCTGATGCATTGCTGCTACAGACTCACCTTCTTTCATTTTAAAACTTTCATATTCAGAGGTGAGAATTCTAATTTTAGTATCTTTTACCTGGCTTGTCCCGACATGAGTGGCTTGTAGGCAGTCCCAGATTTCCTTTGCACTTTGACACCCTTTTACTCTACCATATTCTTCTTCACAGAGTGATAGATGAAGGATATTCATGGCCTTTGCATTTAGGGATATCTTGTCAAGTTCAGATTTTCTTAACTCACTTAGGTCGATGGTGTAGATGTCTTCTACCGGTACTTCTTCAGCTTTGCCGGTGGCTTGAATTTTTGAAGTGTCACCATCAGTATTACCTGGTTTTGTGATCTTGATCTTCATCGGGATTAGAGGACCATCCACTATGATTCTCCATAGAGTGAAGTCAATTGCCTGCACATGACATTTCATACGACTACTCCAGTAATCATAGTTAGTACCATCAAATAGAGGAGGCCTATTAGAAGACATTCCTTCTTTCATGAATGAACCCATAATCACAGATATATAACAGGATTAATTTAAATTGCGAGATGTAAAGCTCTAAAGCAATTACTAGCTCTGATACCACTTGTTAGACTTGAGAGTCTATAAAAGTAACCTTTGAGGGGGGGTGAATAAGGTTATAGGTGATTAATGGATTCTTTTTCAAAAAAAACTTTTTCGATATTGGTTTGGATTAAATGCGGAATAATAATATTTGACCAATATAGAAGGAGTAGAATGAGATGATGGACAGATCAATATTGTATACAGCAATAAAATAGATAATAAGAAGAAAGATTACAATATGATATATTTGCACAGTTATATTGAGAATATGATAATATAAGCAGTTATGATAATATCAATATTATAAGCAAATAAAGTGCAAAATATAAAGAGATAGGGAAGAGAGAGAGACACAGCAATTTAGCGAGGTTCGGGATAAAACCCCTACGTCCTCGGCCTTAGGCTTTTCAACCCTTGGACTTAGTAACCACTATATTGAAGAGAGTTTGATACAAACAGTCGACCCCAATATAAGTGAATCTCAATTCCCCTGAATTGAGAACCCAAGCACTCTTGCTAAGGATTTCTAAACCAACTCAATAACCCTATTGAGAGACCCAAGTACACAGCCCAGGATTTCAAAACACCAACTCAATCACTTGATTGAGAGACCCAAGTACAAAGCCCAGGATTTCAAAAAACACCTACTCAATCACCTGATTGAGAGACCCAAGTACAAAGCCCAGGATTTCAAAAACACCTTGAAGTAAAATAAATTACACAATAGAGTTCTATGATCCAATCACTTCAGAGAATGAGTCAGTTTAGAAACTGAGAGAGATGAGTGATCTTAGGATATTATGGATGCTCTATAAGATGAGGGATGATCTTGCTTTTGCAACCACTTCAAAATTGATATAACAATAGAAGTTGAGGTTGCTTGAAAGCTTTTAAAAATATAGATATGATTTTGAAAAAAACAAAGCTTTTTGAAAAACAAGATTCAAAACAGTTGGAGCACAGGATCTCAGATCTAGATCTATAAACAGCTTTTGAAAAAAAGATATAACAATTTAAAATCAAAAGCTTATAAAAAATAAAACAATGAAGAGTAATAGATCTATAGAGATTCGAATATGAGAGAGCAGAGAAGAAAATTGTCAGATGAAGATTTGTTGTTGGGTGATTTGAGAAGTGAAGTCAGGCTCTTATTTATAGTGAGAGGTGAGGTTCGATTTTTGCAAAAACATTTATGGCTTGAGATTATCGATTGTTTCATGTAGTGCAAATTGGTGATAATCGATTATGGCTCAATATGGAAGGTAAGGAATAGGCTCATAATCGATTATCCTTTGTAGTGGATTTGAGCAAGTAATCGATTATTTGCCTTCAATCAGGACAATAATCGATTATGGTATGGAGTCCAATTGAGTCAATAATCGATTATTAGTTCTAAAAATGGAAGAAAAGGAAAGCATCATAATCGATTATCCTTTGAAGTGGAATTGCATCATAATCGATTATTTGCTTTCAAACAAGGTAAATAATCGATTATGGTATGAATTTGGTATAGGATGGTAATCGATTATGCTATTCAAAAAAAGGTAGGAATTGGTTCCAAGCTTTCCACAAAATTATTTTTAGGGTTTAGGTTTTTCAAAAAATATTTTCTAGGGTTTGGTTTTCACCATGCAATTTATTTTTTGAAATACTTTTCAAAATTCTTTTTTTATGCATCATGTATGATTAGAAAAGATCATCTCTCTCAATATCTAAAGTGTCACACACTTTAGGTGATAGGACCTTTACAAAGAGTCCTAAAAAAGGCTTAGACACAAAATAGGGTTTTGAACTTCTTATGATGCTTCTTCTTCAAGCTTCTCCTTTTTGAGTCTTCTTCCTTTTAAAATAAGTCCTGCACTTTGCTCAATGTGAAAGATTAGTAGATATATGTAATTTGTTATCATTCAAAATAAAGGACTGTTTTACCCTTGGTTCAACAGCTGATAGGAAAAAAATGAGACGATTTTGTCACCCTGTCAACAATCACCCAAATTGCATCATACCCTTTCGCAGTATTAGGCAATCCCGTCACAAAATCCATCGAAATGCTATCCCATTTCCACTCCGGAATTTCTAACGGTTGCATCAGTCCAGCAGGCTTCTGATGCTCCACCTTTGACTTCTGGCAAGTCAAACATGCATAAACGAACTACGCCACATCTCGCTTCATACCAGGCCACCAAAACAACTTCTTCAGATCTTGATACATCTTCGTAGCTCCCGGATGAATACTCAACTTACTTCGATGACCCTCTTCTAAAATTTCTCTCTTCAGCTCTGCGCCTTCAGGAATACAAATCCTATTACGGAATCTCAAAACACCATGCGCATCCAACTTAAAGTCACTACCCTCAGGCTGATCATCCCCGACCATCAAATCCACCAACTTGATATCCAGCTTCTGGGCTTCTCTGACACTGTCAATGAACTCATTATTAATCTTCAACATACCCAACTTAACACTCTGAAGCGACACTTCACAAACCAAACTCAAATCCCTGAATTCCTCGATCAACTCTAACTCCTTAGCCATCATTGCTGACATATGCAAGGACTTTCGACTTAAAGCATCAGCCACGACATTAGCTTTGCCTGGATGATAGTTCAAACCGAAATCATAGTCTTTCAACAATTCCAACCACCTTCACTTCCTCATATTTAGCTCCTTCTGGTCAAACAAATACTTCAAACTCTTATGATCACTGAACACCTCAAATCTGGAACCATACAAATAGTGCCTCCAAATCTTCAGCACAAAGACTACTGCAGCCAACTCCAAATCATGTGTTGGATAATTCTTCTCATGAATCCTTAACTGCCTCGACGCATAAGCAATCACCTTCCCATCTTGCATAAGCACACCACCTAGACCCATCTTCGAAGCATCACAATACACTACGAACGACTCTGCCGGATTTGGCAACGTCAAAACAGGAGACGTCGTCAATCTCTTCTTCAACTCAAGGAAACTTTCCTCAGAACGAGCATCCCACACAAAAGCTTTACCCTTACAAGTCAACTGCGTCAACGGAAGGGCCAACTTAGAAAAACCTTCGATGAACCTTCTCTAGTAACCAGCCAACCCTAAGAAGCTTCTAATCTCCGCAGCCGACTTTGGACTCTCCCACTGCATCACGGCATCAACCTTAGACGGATCCACAGCAATACCACTACCAGAAATGATATGACCCAGAAAACTCACTTCTGACAACCAGAATTCACACTTAGACAACTTTGCATACAGCCTCTTCTCTTTCAGGATCTCCAATACTACTCTCAAATGCTCCGCATGCTCTTCTTCCAATTTCGAATAAATCAGGATGTCGTCAATGAACACAACCACGAACCGATCCAAGTAAGTATGGAATATACGATTCATGTACTCCATAAATACACTCGACGCGTTAGTGACACCGAACGGCATCACCGAATACTCATACTGCCCATACCGCGTCCTGAAAGCAGTCTTCTGAACATCTTCGTCCTTCACCTTGAACTGATGATAACCTGATCTCAAATCAATCTTGCAGAACACTCGAGCACCCACTAACTGATCCATCAAATCGTCTATCCTCGGCAATGGATACTTGCTCTTAATGGTCACCTTATTCAGCTGCCTATAATCAACACACAACCTCATGCTTCCATCCTTCTTCTTCACCAGCAACACAGGAGCTCCCAACGGCGATACACTCGGCCTAATAAACTTCTTCTCAAGCAGATCTTCCAGTTGCTTCTTCAACTCAGACAATTCTGACGCAGACATCCTGTACGGTGCCATAGACACAGGCCTCGTACCGGGTACAAGATCAATGGAAAACTCCACTTCCCTCTCAGGCGGTACACTAGGAAGCTCATCAGGAAAGACTTCAGGAAATTCGCGCACCACCTGCAACTCTTCAATGATAGCTTGATTCTCAACAGACAGCGATGCCATCAACGAGAATAACTGAACTCCCTCCTTTGCTAACTTCCGCAACTGACTAGCAGATAACAAACTGGACTCTTCCTCTCCAAAGCTCACAGACTTGCGACGACAATCAATGCGAGCATGGTTATGCTCCAACCAGTTCATGCCCAAAATTACATCTAATCCACTCAGCGGCAAACAAACAAAGTCCACAACAAAGTCTCTGTCGAAGATCGACAAGGGACACTGAGAACACACTAGAGAGGTAGTTACCGACCCCTTAGCTGGAGTGCCGACAACCATCTCTCCATTCATAGCTGACAATACAAGATTCAACCTCTTACAACAATCAGCAACAATAAAGCAATGAGTAGCACCAGTATCAACAATAGACTTTAAAGGAGTACCATTAATGAAGCACGTACCTCTAATGAGTCCATCATCTTCAGTAGGCTCTTCACCTGCCAAAGCAAACACTTTTCCACTGGACCTCTCCTTCTTCGGCTTCGGACACTGAGTACTAATGTGCCCCTCTTCACCACAGTTGTAGCAGACCACTGCCTTGCGCTCACATTCAGCCACGACATGACCATCCTTACCGCACTTGAAACACTTCTTTACGTCGCTTCTGGACATGAAACTATTGTGGCCAGGCTTGCCACACTTAAAACACACAATGCTAGCAGGGGCATCTCTCCCACTAGTCCTCTTGCCAGCATCAGCTCTCTGCTTACCCTTGCCCGCAGGGACCTCATACGGCTTACTACGGCCTTGAAACATGCTCCTCTTATCATTCACAATCTTGTAGTGAGCATTACTATCCTCCTCAAAAATCCTGCAACTATCAATCAAGTCAGCAAAGACACGGATCTTCTGATATCCGATTGCCTTCTTGATCTCGGGCCTCAAACCATTCTCAAACTTGATACACTTAGAAAACTCAGCATTAGCTCCAATGTAATGCGGATAGAACTTTGCCAGCTCCACGAACTTAGCGGCATACTCTGATACGGACATACTCCCTTGTTTCAGCTCCAGAAACTCAATCTCCTTCTTCCCTCGGACATCTTCCGGATAATACTTACGGTTAAACTCTCTGCTGAACACTTCCCAGGTAATCTCTTCATTAGCAGCCTCCAACTTCTGCCTCGTCTCTAACCACCAATCATCAGCTTCCTCAGCTAGCATATGCGTACCATAGCGGACCTTCTGTGCTTGGGTACAATCCATCACTCGAAAAATCCTCTCCATTTCTTTCAACCAAGCTAAGGCACCATCGGGATCATACTTGCCCTTGAACGTAGGCGGATTCTCTCTCTGAAAGGTAGCCAAACTCCGAGCCCTAGCATTCTCACCAGCGTTCTGTTGATTCTGCACAGCTTGTGCCATAGCAGCTAGAGCAGCAGCAATTGCAGTATCGTTCCTCCCAGCCATTTCAACTTACCTGCTACAAAACACAACAGCAGTTAGATATAATAGACAACACACCATTGTCAATTGACACTACGACTGGACAACTTGGCCAGACAGACCGAACTTTTGCTCTGATACCACTAATGTAACACCCCTTTTCTACCCGGTGGTTATTTAATAAAATCAGTGTTACAAAAATTTATTTCATATTTCGAAAAGAGATGTCACACATTCGTCGTTAGATAAAACGTCTCATACGATATAAATAACACCTTGTCAAAAATACATCACCACGCAGCGGAATATAATATAAGCTTTAAAACATAAAATAACAACGTCCTGAAAGGACTACAAATAACAAAATATAACAACCAAAGTTTAACGTTTATCCCCCCCCTCGAGTGTTACACATCAAAGCAAGGACACCGACAACACCAACTCAGAATAGCGAAGGTACCTAAGCCTTCACTCGCAATCACCTGCACGTTACCGCATAGGGGCAACATTCAAACAGAAGGGGTGAGATATCTTTAATATAATAGCGTAAAATGATAGGAAATATGCTAGAATATGATACTATATCTACCACTCCACTACACACACCAAATTACAAACACAAATCAATTATAAACACCACAACCAGTCACCAAATATCATGATAATGCATGAATGCAACCCACACCAACGGGCATATGCATGTGGTACCAAATCACCAAAATTTTGCCTGTAAATAGAGGCGTCACCAAAATTGAGAGCTTTCACACTAGGCTCACCAATTCACCAAAAATCGAGCTTTCACACCAGGCTCACCAGTTTTAGAAAAATTTGAGCTTTCACACCTAGCTCCAAGACCAAAGGCCTTCACCAAAATAAATGCACATGCTGTATCAACACCATGTATGCACACAGACAATCATCCAAAATAGTCACAATGTGACACACCAAAAATTATTCACCAATATCACCAAAGTTGAGCTTTCACACCTAGCCCAATGACACCGAAACACCAAATTACCCGACACAACAGAACACCAATACTTGGAACCTTCACACCTAGTTCCAACGACACCAAGGTTTGAGCCTTCACACTAGCATCAAACCGCACCAAGATACCAAGAGGACAACAATTTTCCAAAACATCACCAAGACACCAAGATGACAACAATTTTCCAAAATAGCACCAAGACACCAAGATGACAACAATTTTCCTAAACATTTCAGACGTGAGGATTTTTCACAACACCGGAGACAAACGACAATTTTCCAAAGTATTTGAGACATGACAACTTTCTTTTCAAAACATCACCATTTAACGACTACACCAACGGTTAACAATTTTCCGGAAAAATGGACGATTTTGCTCTCAAATTAGAATATTCAGCTAGGCCTCTGAATAAGCTTTCCAAATCATTTTGAAACGTCTAAATCGGACTCCCTATTTTGAAACACCTTTCCACTGGACCTTTCTTTCTTCGGTTTCGGACACTGAGTACTAATGTGCCCTCCTTCACCAGAGTTGTAGCAGACCACCTCCTTACGCTCACACTCAGCCACCACATGACCCTCCTTACCACATCGGTAACACTTCTTCACTTCAGCTTTGCACATGTTAGTCTTGTGACCAGCTTTGCCACATTTGTAACACACAATGCTAGCAGGAGCATCTCCCCCACTAGACTTCTTGCCAACAGCAGCTTTCTATTTACCCTTACCAGCTGGAACATCATACGGCTTACCACGACTCTGAAATTTGCTCCTCTTCTCATTCATAATCTTGTAGTGAGCATTGTTGTCTTCCTCATAAATTCTGCAGCTATCAATCATGTCGGAGAAAACACGGATCTTCTAATAACCAATCGCCTTCTTGATCTCAGGACGCAGCCCATTCTCAAACTTAATGCACTTGGAAAACTCAGCAGTAGCCTCACTGTAGTGCGGATAAAACTTTGCTAATTCCACGAACTTAGCAGCATACTCAGTCACAGACATACTCCCTTGTTTCAGCTCCAGGAACTCAATCTCTGTCTTGCCTCGGACATCCTCCGGATAATATTTTCTCATAAACTCTCTGCGGAACACAGCCCAAGTTATCTCTTCGTTTGCAGTCTCCAATCTCTGCCTAGCCTCTAGCCACCAGTCATCGGCATCCTCTGACAGCATATGTGTAACACCCATTTCTACCCGGTAATTTATATGCGCAAAATCAGAGTTTTCAAAAACCATTTTCAACAAAGAAACGGATGCTACACTTCGACAGCAGTTACATAACACTCTCACTAGAGGTGAACCGGCAAACATAATTTTACGTCTTGAAAACATATAAACATTATTCAACATGCAGCGGAAAATCAAAAGGATTCGTAACATCAATGAAACGACATATGTATATATATAATATAAAAACAGCGAACATCCCTCCCCGAGTGCTACGTATCAGAGCGACGACACCAAACTAATGAAGAGTTATAGTCTTCATTCGAGATCACCTGCACGTTACCAACATAGAGGTAACATTCAAACAGAAGGGGTGAGATATCACACTATATAATGAATCGTATGAATGGCAGTATATACTTAGGTCATGGCATCAAAATTATCACGGCACGACAATCACGTCACGACAGTCAATATTATCTCAATCAGTGTCATTAACAAAATCAACAACACAACAACGGCGACAACGACAACATTAGCCACACCAACGACATTAACGACGACATATAGCAACAACAGCAACAACACACAACAACGACAATAACATCAATTACAATCACCAATAATCATCATCCATAAACGTCACCAATAGTCATCACCAAAACATCACCAAAATCATCACCTAAGTCATGTGTAAATGAATGAATGCAACCCACACCAACGGGCATATGCATGTGGTACCAATCACCAAAAGTTTTGCCTGTAAATAGAGGCGTCACCAAAAATTGAGAGCTTTCACACCCGGCTCACCAGTGTAGAAAAATTGAGCTTTCACACCCGGCTCACTAGTTTTAGAAAAATTGAGCTTTCACACCCAACTCCAAGACCAAAGGCCTTCACCAAAATAAATGCGTATGCTGTATGCGACACCATGAATGCACACGGACAATCATCAAAAATTAGTCACAATGTGACACACCAAAAATCAATCACCGAATATCACCAAAATTGGGCTTTCACACCTAGCCCAATGACATTGAAACACCAAACAACCCGAAACAACGGAACACCAAGATTTGGAGCCTTTACACCTAGCCCCAACAACACCAAGGTTTGAGCCTTCACACCTAGCTCAAACAACACCAATACTTGAGCCTTCACACCTAGCTCAAATAGCACCAAGACACCGAGATGACAACAATTTTCCAAAACATTTGAGACGCGATGATTTTTCCCAACACCGGAGACAACGACAATTTCACAACACCAATGCTAACAATAAGTATACGACACCAAGGACAACACCAATAACAACGACCACCGGGGCAGCCACCTAGGCGCCCGGTCACCAACAATCACAGACAGGCAGCCCCTCATGGCGCCTACGGCGCCCACTGCGCCAAACACCACGGGACAGCCACATGAGGCGCCCCAAACCATCAGAAATTAACAACAACAATAACAAACACCAAGCTACAACAAATTGACAACAACCCACAAAATAAGAACAGCCAACAACCACCCCAAGAAAATTGGAACCGCCAACAACGGCGCCCATGGCACCCAGGGACCCCCAAAACCCAGTTTTTCACGAATTAAAACCCCAAAACTGATTTCCAATCGTTAACAAATATTCTCAAACATCAACAAATATTCTCAAACATCAATAATTGATTTTAAAATATCAATAATAGATTCTCAACACCAACAAATGGATTCAATCATCAACGATTAGATTCAATCAACAAATAGAGTTTCCAACACCAATTCAATTTCTTATGATCATGGCAAAGCACAACAACAATTTCTAGGGTATATGAACATCAATTACACAAACATGATTACTCAACAAGGTATCGTAACATATGATCACACAAGCATAATTCAGCAAACAACATAACATATATAGTCACACATATAATGATTCATCACACAACACAAGCATACGGTCACACATATAGCAATTCATCAGACAACACAAGTAAATGGTCACACATGTGATACATCATCAAACCCTAACCCCCATACCTACAACAATTCATAGAACCCCTTAGATAGATAGAATCCTACCCTTACCTGATATCGAAGGGTATTCCAATAGCGAATTGACGGAAAGAAATTACGGGTTCACGAGCGCGATTTAACTCTAACATGCAATGCTTAACTCGAACGCGCACAGTTATGAAACAACAAATACAGTGGCAGTCCAAACGTCAGACACCAAACATATTAAATATATTTAATCGCTTTAAATGAATTAATCGTATTTTCGGAAGGAGAGTACTTATCGGATAGAACAAGACGCCAATGACAACCGTTCGAAACCATGAATGCGGTCAAGTTGGAATGGCCGGATGCACGAATTACGAAGGGGCTTGACCTGAGGAGGCATCCAGCTACACAGAGAGTTCGCTCCTAGCGTGTTAATGGCGGGTTCGTTGCTGATTGGACCAAATCGTGAAACAGAGAAGGAGAAGAGGTCAAAACGAAGACCATTCTGGTTGAGTTCGTGGAGAAAAGGAGAGCTCCGCTGAGTCATCAGTAGTCACCCGAGCCCAACCTACTCATGCCTCTTGGATTTTCGCTGTCCCTGTGTCTCTGTAAAACAACAACATATAAACAGTGAGATACAATCTCAGTGAGTTCTACCGAGACCCCTACTAGCGCTCTCGGTAATAGTTTAAAACATTTTAACTCAACACGGCACCGACTGCGTGACCGCTAACTTCCGATGAACCTCATTATTTTACACATAGCATTCCACCGACTGCGTGACCGCTAACTCCCGGGGAATCTGCTTTAACTCAGTACGACACCGACTGCATGACTCCTAACTCCCGGTGGACCGCACAACAAATAATTTAACATAACACCGATTGCGTGACCGCTAACTCCCGGTGAACCCCCTACCAATAGTACATTCTCCTATTGGCATGGAGCCTAGGGTAAGGGATCATGACGGCCCCGCCTAGTATGTTACGCATGGGTCGTCACCTAACTCGATACATATACAAACATATATCTACAATCAAAAGAACCCATAGACCATTTACATTATGCTTTACCCCGTAGGACTCATAGTCCGCCTTGTTATTATTAAAACATATCCGCACACGTATACTATTGTTCGGCTTTTCGGAAGAATTTCAACTTCAAAAGTATTTTATAAAACCCTTTTGAAACTTACCCAAAATCATGGCATTAGAAGCCCAATATCTTTATAGAAGGGTTAGGAAAGGATTAGGAAAGGATTGGGATCGAAACGGAATCATTTAGGGAACTTTGAAAAATTTGGACAGAACCATGCGCACGGATCGAGCCCCTGGGACGCACGGATCGTGCGCATGCGCACGGATCGTGCCCCTGGGACGCACGGATCGTGCTCCCTGTTAAGCATTTTAAAAAAACTGAAACCGAACCAGGCGCACGGATCGTGCCCCTGGGACGCACGGGTCGTGCTCATTTGACAGCATTGCAAAAATAGCCATTTTCATGAAAATTCGCTTTTTGTTTAATCCGAAACTCGCTCCGATCGATTCCTAACGCGACAACAGATCATACCAGGCAATATTCCAGTCCAATCAACATCAAACATTCAAGCAATTCAATCAAAAACCCAACAATTACGAATTTCGTCAAAACGCGATATATTTCAAAATAACGTTTTCGGCTCAAAATCCTTCGAAACCAAGTCACACAAAATACATTTCAAAACGGAATAAACCTAAACGTGAGTAAAACTCACCCTTGAAAGAGAGTCGATATCATGCCGAATTTGCCGAGACTTGAAAACTCTCGAACGGAACCCTATTTCACCAAACCGCTCCAAACTTCGATTCGAACTTCACAACGCGATCAATCCGCTCCTAGCTTCGCCCCTAAACATAACCCAATCATCGACACAACTTATCAATCCTTGATTTCAACAAATTTCCAACAAAACCCTCTAAATTTCGAAGGTCACAAAAAGGGGAAAAAATTGGATGAAATCTTACCTAGCTCTTGGGTTATGATGAGGGAGAGGAGATGATGAAGAAGATGAATTTTGGAGGGGTGGGTTCACCTCTTCTTCTTCCTTTCTCTTCTCCTTTCTTCTTCTTCTTCTTCTTTCCTTCTCTTCTTTCTTTTCTCTTCTTTCTTTCCTTCTCTTCTGTTCGCGTTTCGTTTCTTTTCTTTCTTTAACACACACACACACACATATTTAGTTAATAAATAAGTGGTAACGTGGTCCAATTACCATATTGATCTTAATCCCTTATTTCGATTCCAAAACTTCCTTGATCCGTATTATCCGGTTAACGATCCAATCACAACCAATAAATAATTTTAGCACTCAATAAATTTACCAGTCAAGTACTAAATTATTCCAATTGGGTTAACATCCAAATAATTCGCCTAATTATTTTGAGGATGTTACAAACAAGGTATCGTAACATATGATCACACAAGCATAATTCAACAAACAACATAACATATATAGTCACACATATAATGATTCATCACACAACACAAGCATACGGTCACACATATAACAATTCATCAGACAACACAAGTATATGGTTACACATGTGATATATCATCAAACCCTAACCCCCATACCTACAACAATTTATAGAAGCCATTAGATAGATAGAATCCCACCCTTACCTGATATTGAAGGGTATTCCAATAGCGAATTGACGGAAAGAAATTACGGGTTCACGAGCACGATTTAACTCCAACATGCAATGCTTAACTCGAACGCGCACAGTTATGCAACAACAAATATAGTGGCAGTCCAAACGTCAGACACCAAACATATTAAATATATTTAATCGCTTTAAATGAATTAATCGTATTTTCGGAAGGAGAGTACCTATCGGATAGAACAAGACGCCAATGACAACCGTTCGAAACCATGAATGCGGTCAAGTTGGAATGGCCGGATGCACGAATTACGAAGGGCCTTGACTTGAGGAGGCATCCAGCTACACAGAGAGTTCGTTCCTAGCGTGTTAATGGCGGGTTCGTTGCTGATTGGACCAAATCGTGAAACAGAGAAGGAGAAGGGGTCAAAACGAAGACCATTCTGGTTGTGTTCGTGGAGAAAAGGAGAGCTCCGTGGCGGTTGAAAGGTGAATGGGTCGCGGTGGTGAGGTATCAGATCGAGACAGGGAGGGAGTGTGATGATTCGTTCACGAAAAAGAGGGTACGGTGGTGTTCTGGCTGTGATGGAGGCGTTTCGTGGCGTTGTGGTAGTCTGGCTACGGTGGTGGAAGCCAACGGTGCACGAAGGAGAGACAACTCGCGAAGGTACGGTTTCTGGTGCGATTTCCCCTAGCAAAACGAAGCCACAATCGGTGAAACTAAGGCCATAATTGAATTCAACAGTGAATTCCGAGTGGGTGTGCGGATTTTTGAACCTGGCCGTGTCTTGGAGGAGGAGAACGAAGTGGAAGAAGAAGCCATAGGGTTTTGGCCGCGGCTGCGCGAGTTGCAGGGTGAGGGAAGAAGAAGCCGGGGCGGGTCGGGTCTAGCCCAGTGGGTCGTGCGCTCGTGGGCTGGGCAAGGCACTGGGCTGAATTTAGTAAGCAGGAGGGGGTGTGCGCATGAAACAAGGGGGTGTAGCATTAAAAATACTTAAAAATCCGTTTTAAAATATTTTTAAAGCCCATTTTCATTACAATTACCATTCTAACACATCCATAGCCCAAAATAACTTATAACATAAATAACATTTAAATAATAATATTTATAAAAATAAAATAAATATATAATAAAAATTCTATATTACCAATAGCATATAAAGTACATTTAAATATGTTTTCGACCAATTTTAATAACTCAAATACACAATAAATTGAGATAGTTTAATCTTATCACTTAATTATAATACATACAACAAGCACAAACTAAAAGAACCACAACGCACCGAAATTGGAATGTTACAATATGCGTACCATAACGGACCTTCTGTGCCGGAGTGCAGTCCATCACACGAAAGATTCTCTCCATCTCTTTCAACCAAGCTAAAGCCCCATCGGGATCATACTTGCCCTTGAAGGTAGGCGAATTCTCTCTCTGAAAGGTAGCCAAACTCCAAGACCCAGCATTCTCACCAGCATTCTGTTGACCCTCCACGGCCTGAGCCATAGCAGCCAACGCAGCAGCAATAGCAGCATCGTTCCTTCCAGCCATTTCAACTAATCACTACAATCATAAACAACAGTTAGAACCAATTGACAATACTTGATCGTCAATGACACACTAACTCGACAACTTGGCCGGACAGACCGAAACTGCTCTGATACCACTATTGTAACACCCCCTTTTCTACCCGGAAAATTTTTGACAAAAATCAGAGTTTTCAAAACGTTTTCAATACACCCACAAGGGATGCTACACTTACACCGTTAAACATCACACGCCAATAATAAAGTTTCACCATTAAAACAGTGCAACACCTAGCACGTCAGAACATCATCAAGCAGCGGAATAAAATCAAGGTTCAATTAAATAATTAAACATCACCATAAAACTTCAAAATTAGAATAATAGAAACACTAATAAAGCCTAGCGTTCATCCCCCCGAGTGCTACGTATCAGAGCGACGACACCTGACTTGACTAGCGAAGGTAGACATGCCTTTTCTCGCAATCTCCTGCACGTTACCAACATAGGGGTAACATTCAAACAGAAGGGGTGAGATATCTAACATTATAATAACATATATGATAGGCAACATGCTAGAGTTACGACAGCTATATCTACCACTTCACAAAAACACCAATTTACAATCACCAAGTATCATCACCAATATCATGAGTAAATGAATGAAATTCAACCCACACCAACGGGTATATGCATGTGGTACCAATCATCACCAATAAATTTGCCAATACGGGCAACATCACCTATAAGAGCATCACCATCATCACCTATAGCTCCAACGGCCGTAGCCTTTATCACCAAAATAATGCATATGCAATATATGCGACACCATGAACAATGCACCAGACAATTAACAACAATGGTCATCTATGTGACACACAACAACACCAATATCAATAAATGGTCATAGACCCATCACCTGTTCACCTTAGCCCATAAATTAGGCACATCACCTTTTATATCATCACCTGTTTTATCATCACCAATCATCACCAACACACCTACGCCTATAGGACGGTCTAACAACTTGACCAACGACCCCCCGACACCAAGGACACCAATAGATTTACATTATCTATGACAACGACAATTTTACAACATCAACACATCGACAATTGACAACACCAGGAACGAATACCAACTTACAACAACAGCGACAATAGCCTTTAAAACAGCACTTAAAAACAGTGACAGCAACAGTGATTTTTTTGGCAAAACAGCAACATGAAAACAGTGACAGCAACAGTGATTTTCCATAAAAACAGCAACATGATGACAGTGACAGCAACATCAATTCTTTTAGGGGAAAACAGCAACATTTGTTTAGAAAAACAGCAACAATTGTGCTACTGTGGCAGCAACATTTATTTAAAAAAAACAGCAACATTTTACTCACTGTGATAGCAACATTATTTGGGAAAAAACAGCAACATTGTTTGTGGAAAACAACAACATTTTACTGATTATGACAGCAACCTTATGTTCAGAAAAACAGCAACAATTGTTCATTGTGGCAGCAACACCAATTTTCAGAAAAACAGCAACAAATGTTCATTGTGGCAGCAACACCAATTTTCAGGAAAACAGCAACAATGTTCATTGTGACAGCAACACCAATTTTCAGAAAAATAGCCACATCAGACTTGGCGCCCAGCAACAGGGCGCCTGAGACAGCAACAACAACATCAGGCTTGGCGCCCAGCAACAGGGCGCCTGAGACAGCAACAACACTGGGCGCCTAGGGCGCCAACTCCAGCAACCAGGACAGCATCAGTGGGCGCCTAGGGCGCCACTTCCAGCAACATCAACAACTAGACGACATGACTGGGCGCCCAGGGCGCCAAAATCAGCAACAGAACATGGCGCTCAGCAACAGGGCGCCTTTTTCAGCAACCAAGACAACTCCAAAATTGCGCCAAACATCAAACACCAAATCTCACCATGACCAATCATCAAGTACCAATTTCAAACATCATGAATATGTTCTAACATCATCAATCATCACCAAATAAGATCAAAGGAACAACATAGGTCCTATCTCCCACATAACCCCATCATATACCCCATTATAAGGATAGAACCCACCCTTACCTTAGGTTTGCCGAACGCGAGATCTCCTTGTACGTAAGCTCCAAAGAACCACCGCAACAAGACTTCTCTCCTCTTCTCCTTGTGCGCGCTGTCCCTCTTCCTTTGTCTCTTCTCCTCTTCGCAATTTTCTTTCTTTTCTCTTCTCAAAATGCACTATGCTCCAAAACGCTAACTAACACTCCCCTTCATGCGCCTAAGCCTTGGGCTCGTGGATCACGGGCCCCCGTCCAGTAATCAGCTAATTACTAGGCACCACTCCCTAATTTGAATAAAACATCATTTTATTAATTATTAAATATAACGATACTAATAAAATACCTAAATAATTTAATTAGATAAATAATTAAATTATTTGGGCGTTACAAGGAGCGAAGATCTTCAAAGCTTACGCGGACTCATTGAGGGGAAGCTGGAAGCAGCTTTTTTATTTGGTCGAACCGGTTAATGATAAGGCCATAGACTGTGTAGGGAAGTTCGGAGATGATGGTCGGACCTTGGTGTCCACCAAGTTCCCTATTGGCTGGAGTAATGGTCATTTTAACCGGTCTTCACATTCCTACTCCGTCAGTGAGGATCGGTTGAGCGCGGAAGATCCTCTCACGGAGGCGATTCTGATCTTTATTTCCCAAAGGGTCCCGTTCTCAAAACATAAATACCGGGGTATCCCTACGGATCGTTTAGTCCAGGCAAGGAAACGATCGCGGGTGCAAAGGGTTTTAGGTAGATTGCCTTTCTGCTGTGGATTTTGGTGTATTCGAATTTTCTTCAAGTTACATAACTCGTATTTTTCTTGTTTTTCAGACACGATGGCGCCTAAGAAGTTCGCGTTTATGAAGAAGCTGGTGATGCCATCGGCTGGTGTCGAGCAAGCAGGGGTACCGCTGCAAATACCTTCTCAACCTAGACCTGTTGTCGAGGCTGAAGAGGTCGCCATCGCTGCCGAATCGGTGACCACCGTTACTCAGAAGGACCTGGCACTAGGCGAGGCTGAGAAGGGGAAGAGGATCGATGTGGAGACCTCTGAAAAAAGGGGGCGAGCTGGTGTCGAGGAGGAGTCTGGGTCGGCCAAAAGAACAAAGACTGGGAAGAGGTCAGAGCATAAATGCAAGGCCGTTCCCCTGGAGGAGAAATTTTTAGAGCAAAATTACGAGCAGTGGCGGGAGGATCCCATTGCAGCGTTGATAACTCTATTTTATATAGATTTATTCATACAATTAAGCTTGAGTTATTGCTTATTTTCAAGAACATTTATATATATTTATAGCTTATTTATCAAGGAACAACATGCTAAATATTCAAATGGATAAAGGGCAATGATCTAGGCAAAATGCACAAATCTTGTTAGGTTTGATGTTTTTGTTCAGTGCAGCTACTGCGGGAGTGGAAACACTGCCAACACCAGGAGTGGAAACACTGCCAACACCCGCTAAATTCTACAGTTTATACCAAAACATCCAAAAACCATTTCAGTCACCTAGAGCTGAGCCACTTGCAGAAGTCGGCGATACACATAAAAATCAAGTTGCAAGACTCAACTTATCTAAAAGACATGTGGCACTTCTCCAATGGACCTCATCTTTTGTTATGCATGCAAGCGACCAAACCTGTGCAGCTTGCTTGATTGGTTGTCTACAACTAACCATGTTTGATCCCCTCAGCTGATCTTTCACGCCAAAGGAAACCCCTTGCAAGAGGAAAGCTTTCAAGCCTATAAATAGAAGCCATATCTTCACTTATCCATATATCCTTTCACATCTTTAATCCTTCATCTTTCATTTGTAATTCTTCATTTTGTTTTCTGAAAGGATCGCTTAGTTTAGGTTTAGTTTATTTTCATTTCAAGTTTCTAAGGAGAGGAAGTTGAGGAAGTGCTTGACAACCATTCCCTTCACTTCAACTTTGAAGAAATTCGTGTAAGAAATCTTTATTGTACTTCAACTTGGGAACTTATTGCAAAAGATCTTCTATTCAAGTAATCTCTACTCTTTTAAGTTCTTTTGCTTTATTATTCATTTACTTATGTTCTTTGCATATTCTTTGCTTTATAACATGAGTTACATGAGCTAAATTCCCTTAAGTTGAGATGTTCTAACCTTGTAATGAACTTCTAAATATGTTATTATGGTTTATGTAGTGTAAACACTTTAAACGCTTGCATAATACTTCTTTCAACTTATTCTGGAATTGATCACTTTAGAATAGGTAAAACTTGTAGCAGCAGACATGGGCTACATTTATGAACTCAAGAGTTAAGAGGGACAAGTGTTTAATAAAGGAAACTTTGTTAAATACATGCTAAAACCTAGACATAGGATAGCATAGTCCTTAGGATAATAAAATTACAAGAGTGAACCTATTTAGCAACTTGGATCATTGTTAGGAGGCAAGGGAGGAATTGACAAACCTTTCTTTACTGTAAAAAACAAAGATCATAAGAGCTTGTAATGAAACTCTAAAGAGAAGTGCTGAAAGGCACAAACTGATGCACCTACATCCAGTGTTCCCACACTACATACTCCATTAAAACACTTAGAAGTAAAGTACTTGGTGAAAACATCTCAACTACTTTTTCCACTTATTTCTCACACATTTTATTGCTTATTACTATTTTTACGTACTTTGAAAACTCCAAACCAAAAATACTGAATAGTGTAGACACACTAAGTGTACACTTTGAACTACAAAAATTTACAATACATAATCCCTGTGGGTTCGACCTTTCTTATCACTTTATTACTTGTGTGACTATGTATACTTGCATATATTAAAATAACCACACCAAGCGTCGGCCCGAATCTTCCTAAATTTTGCCGAGGTTCACAGAATTGCAAAAACGAAGTATGAGCAGCGAGCTGAAGGTGGGTTTTTGTTTTTGCTTTTGTTTTGTTGATTTATTTATGACTTTTCTCTTTGTTTTGATATCTTTTTTTTACACGTTTGTAGAGTTGGTGGAGACCGAGAAGACCAAAGGTTTTAAAGTCTTGGAGGAATTGATTGCAAGGACCACCGAGCTGGGTCAAGCCAAGTCTGAGCTTCGGGCTCTGAAGGAAGGCGCAGAGATCCTTACAGCGTTGAAGGTGACTGCCCTGAACCGTGCAGAGACTGGCGAGGTAAAGAGAAAGGCATGGGTATTGGAAGAACGAATAGTCGAGCTTGAGGAAAGTTTGAAGAAAAGCTTGGAGGGTAGGGCGGAATCTAGTACCGACCCAGAAGCTCGTATTGCCGAGCTTCAGGCTGCCCTCCAATAAAGTAAGAGGGACGCAAAGGAGGCTGCCGAGGTGGCACTTGAGATATACAAAGAAGGTTTTCAAGGTGCCCTTTTGCCGGTTCTTTTACTTCATCCTTCTCTTCCGCTAGATCCGATGATCGTCGATGCCGATCATGAGGTTAATGGGAGGCGTATTGTCAAGGTCGACCCTGTGACGAAGAAGAAGATCGTCGTCTTTAATACCTCAGACGTTTAATCGGTATCCATCATTTTTGCGGATGTTTTGGGTGTATTCTGATCAAGTTTTGTATAGACTTAGAACTTCTTTTATGTAATTTTGGAATTTTGAAGGCTTTATTGACCCTGTGACGGAGGAGAAGATCGTCGTCTTTCCTACCTCAGACGTAAAAGTTTAGGAATATTCTAACTTAGTACAAGCATTGAATAATGATAAACAAAGCTTCTTAATTGGAAAATATCTAGTCTCTGCATCGTTGAAAATCCTACTATGGTAGTAGATGGCTCGCTCAGCTTCGTTGTCATCATCCTGGGCTAGGAGGCAACCGATAGCTTGATCTTTGGCCGCAATGTAGTGTTTCAACGATCTCCCAAGAAAAGGGGGTACTAGGACTAGAGGATTGGTCAAGGCAGCCTTGATCTGATCAAAGCCCTCTTGCTGCTTGGACCCCCATGTCATCACCTCGGTGTCCTCCAGTCTCATCAATGGCGAAAATGCCTTCATCTTCCATGTCGAGTTAGCGATAAGCCTTCTAAGGAAGTTGATTTTTCTGAGGAGGCTCTGCATCTCCATCTTATTCTTGGGTGGTCTCGCCTCAAAGATTGCTCGGGCTTTGTTCTTGTGTACCTCGATGCCTTAATAATGCACCAAGAAGTTACCCGCAGACACACCAAATGCACACTTAGTTGGATTCATCTTGAGGTTGTGGATATCATCCGCTTCAAGGCTTGCTCTAATTCAATTAAATGTGCCTCGAAACTTTTGGACTTGACTACTACATCGTCAATATACACTTCCATGCTTTTGCCGATTAATTCATGGAAATTTTCGTTCATTGCCCTTTGATAGGTGGCTCCTGCATTCTTAAGGCCGAAAGGCATTACTAACCGTTCATAGACGCCTAAAGCGCCGTGGCACCTAAAGGCAGTCTTATGAGTGTCCGCCTCAGCTACGTAGATTTGGTTATAACCAGAGTAACCATCCATAAAAGTCAAGATGGCATTGTTGGCTGCGGCATCGACTAGCATATCGGCCAGTGGCATACCATACTCATCTTTGGGAGTGGCCAAGTTTAGGTTTCTGTAAACAATGAAAACCCTCACTTGGCAATTCTTTTTAATGACAGGTACTATCTGGACAACAACCCTACATACCTGACAGTTCTTATGAATCCAGGCTTTAATAGTCTTTCTATCACAGCTTTGAACCTCCTTGGTGGCTACTTATGGGGTCTGCATCAATCCTTGATAGGCAACCAATGTTCTACAAAAGATCCATCAAAGCCTGGCATCTCATGGTTATCCCTTGGAAAATAGTCGCGGTACTCCTTAGTCAGAATCACAACTTGATCCCTCTGTCGTTCACTGAGGATACCACTAATCTTGGTCATCCTCAGTTCCGTCTCTATTCCCAAGTTAACCTCTACTAATGGATACTGAGCCTTGAATTTTAGGGGAATTAGCCGACATCCTTACTTCGACGTCATCCGATTCCCCCGTGGGTAGATCTTTGTGGAGCTCGTCCTCCTGTTGTACTACCTCAAACTTAGCCTCTTCGATACTGAACTCTACCTGAAACAGGTGTAGCCTGTCCAGTAGGCTTTGGAGTTCTGGTGGGACGTCAACCATTGATCTCATCATCAGGTCGTGCATCATCCAACATTTTTAGTCTGAAATCCTCTCTAGTCCATTCACACGATTCCACTCCTCCCTCTTCGTAGCTTCTTCGTATTGCAATAGGACACATTTGAGGGGAGTAGAAGATAGTCTCAAACTTTTTGACCTCGGCTGGGAAAGGACTGGGAACCATTTCCACTATCTTCACTTTGTCACCAATCCATAACATTAGCTTCTGGTGCAAGGTGGAGGGAACACACTCACTGGTGTGTATCCAATCCCTACAAAGGATTACAGCATACGATGACTTCCATTTGATGATAAAGAAAGTCGATCGCGTTACCTTGGACCCGACAGTTACATCGGCCACCAACACTCCCAGAGCATGAGAGGGGTGGCCAATGAAACTAGTCATGGTAGTTGAGGATAAGGACCTCAGAGTTTTTACCAAGTTTCTTCATAGTAGCCAACGACATGATGTTCAGCACATCTCCACCATCCACGAACACCCTGTTGAAGAGCTTTCCGTTCATATGGGCCTTGATGTACAATGGCTTCAGGTGCATGACCATGTCTGCCGTGGGCTTTTCAAACAGCATTCCCTCAGTCACTTGATTGTCTGCGTCGATCAAGGCAGCCCATTCGGTCTCCTCACCAAAGACATCACCCTCAAGTTCCTTAGGTTGTCCTTCTGTTCCTCAGAATTCCAATGGTAGCAACCCCACCATCTCTATCTCTGCGAGGAAGTTTTCACTCTCCTCATTCAGTATGTCATCCAAGATAGAGTCGCTTATCGACTCATCTTTTAAGACAAGCGGCCCGGATGGGTCTTCTTCGTCCTCACCCATACCTATATCCAAAATGTCATCAACTGACAACTCCGGCTTGCCCAAAGGAGGGGCCACCTCAGCATTGGCCGTAGGCACTTTAGGACCCTTGGGACTCTGAGGGTCATTCAGGCAATTCATCACGGCGTCCGTAATTGGACTTCCAACAATTTCGACTTCCCCGATCATATTATTGATCTGGGGTTCACCTTCAGGAACAATTTCCAGAGGAGGTGTCGTTGTCACATGTGTCATGCTAGTGCTGCCTTCAGCTGGCCTAGAGAAAGCCTGGTCCAATGAAGTGGCTACAGAGGCCACAGGAGTGGCCAGTGACTCTTGTTCCCTAGATGCAGTCAGCATTTGCATCATGTCCTTCATCTTATGAATCGACTTTGCCCTTTGCATTCTCCTCTTCTGCGAGCATGTTGGAGTGATTACTTGAAGACCTTGGGCCCTCCGGAAGGAGGCTTTCTTTGCCTTCCACCAAAGCTGCGCAAGAAAAGCCCAAAGCCAATCCCAGGGAACAGTGAAGCTTCATAGGGACTTTTTGTCCAGGTGCAGGTAGTCTGCATCTTCCTGTCCTCTGGACACCCTTTGAGCCATCCACTGGTCCTGCGGGAGCTCAGAGGGTATCCTTACCGTTCTGGTTGCTTTTAACTCATTGTTATTCATCACTCTTATGTCCACAGATACCAAACCTTGCTCTACCGTCACCCTAGCCACTCTCTTCTCCCCTTTTGGAACACATTCTATTCCTAGGATTCGCAAAGTGACCTACTCGATGATCCCATCGGTGGGCTGACTGTGCCCCCCAGGTGGGAGGTGTCCTGGCTTCGACTTTTCGCCACTGGATTGGGATGATTTCTGTGCAAGGTTTAGCTTTGACAAATGAAGCTATCGTAGCTCCTGGGTGAGTCTACCCTGCTTAGACAACTTCTTATTAGGCTTCCTTGGATTGCCCGGCTCTCCAAAACCTTCCCTCATTAATAGCCATTTGAGTGGCTCGATGGAAGATAATATAGTAAGAACTGGAGTGGCTGTATGAATTATGCCACTTGCAATACTTATTCCCTTTCAATTCTTCAGGAGGTGGTATCCTGTGGCCGTCCAACTGCCTGATTTGTCTGTATTTGAGAAGATAGTCGAATATCTCATCAGCCTTAGAGATGTCAAGGGAGTATTCGCTCTTGCCTTCCGACTCGCCCTTCTCTTTGCCCCTGGGAGGCTTTAGAGCTGGACATGAGTAGGTCTTCCCCTTGACTATCTCGGTTGCCATGATGTCTCCCGTGGGTTCGGCTGCACCATCATAGTCCGAGTCATCTTCGATATCAACTATTGCCACTAAATGGGGTCCCTAGCCCCTAGTGCTCTGCTTCTTCTCCTTTTCTTGTATGAACTGTTCTATTTGAACAGCTCGGGACGCTAGGCTGTTGAGGTCGTTGCAGGCTTACCCCTATAAGCCATTCTTTCAATTGCGGGTGCATTTCAGTAATAGCCATGGAAGTCAGTTGTGATTCAGGGAACTTAACTGAACACTTCCCGACCATCTTTTTGAATCTTTCAATGAAGACAGTCACGATCTCATCCACTTTCTGTCGTAGATTCATTAGATCGACATCGGTGACTTCGGGCTGTGGCCAATAAACTCTATCATGGAAGCACCTTTCCATGTCTGCCCAGGTCTGTATAGAATTACCTGGAAGAACTGCAGCTTATGATATTCGTTCTGGTTTCCCTCTACACATTGGGCCGTGATTCGGCCTATGTGTTCCATCGTGATTTACCATCATCTCCAGAAAAATGTGGCAAAATCTGGTGTCTTGAATCCTCTAGGCAGAGGCACCAACCTGTCCACCCACCCGGGGTAAGGCTTTCTGTACATAGGCCTAACGAGTGGTTTCAACTGCACACTATTAACACCTAATATAAATTGAGTCGTGGCCGAGGGAAAAAGGAGGTTCAAGCCTAAGATAGGCGTCGAGGAAACCACAAGAACAATAGGGCAGAAGAAAGCACTTACCATGATATTCGGGCTGGGTTTGGAAAGAGGATATTTGGAAGCCCCGAAGGAATGAAGGCAAGGCACCGAGGTACCATGAGACTGGGTTGGAGGGTGCCTCGACCACGGAGTAACTCGGCTGAGGAGTTAACGGTCGATGGCTGGAGAAAGACACGACCGAGAAGAGTTGTGGCCGATGTGAGGAATACTTGCTTGGAGCGCAAGTATTAAGCACGTGGATATACTACGTTGGAGCAGTTAGGGTCAATAAGCAGAGGACTTCATAGAAACCGGAACGACTAGAGTTTTGCCCCACTAAATGTGCCAGTGAGGTCAGGAAGGAATGGGTGCTGTAACACCCTAAATATTTAATTAATTTATTTAATTAAGTATTTAGGGATTTATTTTAATTAGTTGGATATAATTTAATTAACTGAAATTATGTTAAAATGGTGTAGGTGGTATTAGAAGGTGGAGGCGCCAATTAGATGAACTTGGGCTTAAGTGAAAAGCCCAAGCCCGTGATCCACGCAATATGCGAAGTTGCTAGGTCATTTGGGACTAGGGTTTTGGCTTAGGCATTTGCGAATTTGAGAGAAGAGAATAGAGAGAGTGAGAGCGCCGTGGAGAGAGCAGAAGGAAGAGAAGAAGGTCGCGAGCTCAAGGAGGAAGAGGAACGTGACCCGTTGCTGTGGTTCTGTTCGTGACTGTCTCTAGGGCTCCTGTTCTTCAAATCCAAGGTAAGGGGAGTTCTATCTTTCTATATAATAGATGTTTATGATAGGCTTTAGAGTAGGGTTAACCAAGATCTATCCATATTCATGATCGGTGTGTGATTTCATGTTGTTTTTATTGATTTGTATGTGATTTGATGTATTCGTGTTGCTCGGAATCCGTTTGTTGGTGTTATGGGCGCCTAGGGCGCCATATGTTTGATTTTGTGTTGCCGGATTTTGCTGCTGGATTGTGTTGCAGGGCGCTGGGCGCCAGGCGCTGGGCGCCAAGGGCGCCGTGTGTGCGTGTGTGTGTGTGTTGTGTGCTGGGCGCTGGGCCCCAGGCGCTGGGCGCCAAGGGCGCCGTGTGTGCGTGTGTGTGTTGTGTGCTGGGCGCTGGGCGCCAAGGGCGCTGTGTGTGCGTGTTGCCTGTGTTGCCTGCGATGTCTAAGTTTGTGTCTTAGGCGCCCAGTGCCTGGGCGCCATTTTCAGGATGTTCCCAATTTTTTATAAAAACTGTTTTCGCTATATCTTTTGACTCGGGCATCCGTTTTAAACGTTTCAAGAATTGGTGGGAAGCTTTTTCGGTTGTCTATCTGTGTGTCTTATTTTTAAAATAAAAACTTATTATTTTCTGGTGGTTTCTGGGCGCCCAAGTGGCTGTCCCCGGTGGTCGTTACAGTGACGTTGTGAAGCCGTATTGAGTCCTTTAAAAATCCTTTTTGTGTATAACCAACAGTTTTAACTCTTTAGTGTCAAAATGGGTGATTATGACGATGATGCCCTTAGTGGCTAGTTAAATGACGTTTTTTCCCTTAGTGGCCAATATTGTTGATGATGATGTGTAAATGACGATGATGCCCTTAGTGGCTAGTTAAATGACGTTTTTTCCCTTAGTGGCCAATATTGTTTGATTGATGACGTTTATGGATAAGTGACGATGAGGCCCAAAAGGCTAAGCGACGATGATAATAAGCGGCGATGAAATATAGCGACGTTGTTGTGTGTAATTATAAATTGACAGGTGCTGTGCCTCTTATTTGGCAAATTGGTAAGTGACGGGTCACATAGTTGACGGTGATTGTGTGTTTGTGTGTGGTGCATGTCATACTGTCTCATGTATACCATGTGCATGAACCCAGCGACGATGAGGCCATAAAGGCTAAGCGGCGATGAGGCCATAAAGGCTAAGCGACGATGATGAAAGGTACCTCATGCATATGCCCGCGAGTGGGTTGCATTTCATATAGTTACATGACATCGTGATGAGTTGTTGTAATGACGAAATTGATGATTGTGATGTGGTTACTCTAGTGTTGAGACTTTGACTTATTGCTTATCATATGATTTATTATATGGATTGAATTGGACTCACCCTTCTGTTTGAATGTTACCCCTATGCGGTAACGTGCAGGTGATCACGAGTGAAGGCCTAGGTATCTTCACTAATTTGACTCGGGTCGTCATGCTCTGATACATAGCACTCAGGGGGAAACGAACTCGATGTTTTAAGACTATTTTGGTTGTTATATGTTATTTGATGGTTTCTCTTTATTGTACTTTCCGCTGCGTAATTGGTTTTATTGATGTTAAGGTTGTGGTGACGATGACTGATGCTTGAGGTTTTCCCCATTGGGGGCGTGCTACGTATTGCACAATTATTGATGTTGAACTGTTTTATTGAAGTACGATGTTTTATTCGAAGTATGTGTAACATTCCTTGCGATGAAAACGATTTTGAACTCTGATTTTTTACAAACAAATTAATGGGTAGAAAAGGGGTGTTACATTAGTGGTATCAGAGCAGTTCGGTCTTTCCGGCCAATGTTGTCCTGTCATAGTGTCTTATGACAATTAAGAAATTGTTAGATTAGTTCTAAATTTTTGGTTTGTGCTGTAGTGATAATTTGAAATGGCTGGGAGAAACGATGCTGCTCTTGCTGCCGCGCTGCAAGCTATGGCTCAGGCTGTGCAGAATCAGCAGAATGATGGGGAGAACGCTGGTTTTCGGAGTCTGACTACTTTCCAGAGAGAGAATCCGCCCACTTTTAAGGGCCAATATGATCCAGATGGTGCTATGGCTTGGTTGAAAGAGATCGAGAGGATTTTCAGGGTGATGGACTGCACTGTTGAGCAGAAGGTCCGTTTTGGTACTCACATGTTAGCTGAGGAGGCCGACGACTGGTGGTTGGCTACTAGGCAGAGGTTGGAGACTGTGCAGGAAGAGATTACCTGGGAGGTATTCAGCAGAGAATTTCTGAGAAGGTATTTTCCTGAAGATGTCCGAGGAAAGAAAGAAATAGAGTTCCTGGAACTGAAGCACGGTGGTATGTCTGTGACTGAATATGCGGCGAAGTTTGTGGAATTGGCAAAATTCTATCCACACTATAGTGAGGCTACAGCTGAGTTCTCGAAATGCATCAAGTTCGAGAATGGTTTGAGGCCTGACATCAAAAAGGCCATTGGTTACCAGAAGATCCGTGTGTTCGCTGATCTGGTTGATAGTTGTAGGATCTTTGAGGAGGACAGTACTGCACATTACAAAGCTGTGTCTGAGAAAAAGGGTAAGTTTCCGAGTCGAAGCAAGCCGTATGAGGTTCCTGCAGGTAAGAGTTATCAGAGGGCTGCTGGAGGTAAGAGGGCTAGTGGGGGAGATGCTCCTGCTAGCATTGTCTGTTTTAAGTGTGGTAAACCTGGCCACAAGAGTACTACATGCGGGTCTGATGAGAGAGTTTGCTACCGTTGTGGTAAAAAGGGTCATATGGCGGCCGAGTGTAGGGTCAAGGATGTGGTGTGTTTCAACTGTGGTGAGTTTGGGCATATCAGTGCAAAATGTACAAAGCCGAAGAAAGAAAGGTCTAGTGGGAAAGTATTCGCATTGGCAGGAGAGGAGACTGATGAGAGGGATGGTCTTATTAGAGGTACGTGTTTCATTAACGGTACTTCTCTGAAATCTCTTATTGATACTGGTGCTACCCATTGCTTTATATATGTTGATTGTTGTAAAAGATTGGGTCTTGTTTTATCTGCTATGTATGGGGATATGGTTGTCGATACTCCTGCGAAGGGGTCGGTGATCACTTCCCAGGTGTGTTCTCAGTGTCCCATGTCGATCTTCGGTAGGGACTTTGTTGTAAATTTTGTCTGCTTGCCGTTGAGAGGACTGGATGTAATCTTGGGCATGGACTGGTTAGAGAATAACCACGTCCATATCAACTGTCGTAGCAAGTCGGTTAGTTTCGGGGAAGAAGATTCTGTTTTGGTATCCGCTAGTCAGTTGAAGAAGTTGAGGAAAGAAGGAGTTCAGCTATTTTCGTTGATGGCATCGTTGTCTGCTGAGAGTCAGGCTGTTATTGAAGAACTGCAAGTGGTACGCGAGTTTCCTGAGGTTTTTCCTGACGAAATTCTGGGTGTGCCACCGGAGAGGGAAGTTGAGTTTTCGATTGATCTTGTACCTGGTACGAGGCCTGTGTCTATGGCACCATACAGGATGTCGGCGTCGGAATTGTCTGAGTTGAAGACGCAACTCGAAGAATTGCTTGAGAAAAAGTTTGTGAGACCGAGTGTATCACCGTGGGGAGCTCCGGTATTGTTGGTAAAGAAGAAAGATGGGAGTATGAGGTTATGTGTGGACTATCGTCAGTTGAATAAGGTAACTATCAAGAACAAGTATCCGCTTCCGAGGATCGACGATTTGATGGATCAGTTAGTGGGTGCCCGTGTTTTCAGCAAAATTGATTTGAGGTCCGGATATCATCAGATTAAAGTGAAGGATGAAGATGTTCAGAAGACAGTGTTCAGGACAAGGTATGGGCATTATGAGTATTCAGTGTTGCCGTTCGGTGTGACCAATGCACCTGGTGTATTTATGGAATATATGAATCGTATTTTCCATAATTACCTAGATCGGTTTGTGGTGATCTTCATAGATGACATTCTAGTTTATTCTAAGTCGGAGGAAGAGCATGCTGTGGTATTTGTGCTTAAGATTGGAGGCACTATCTTTATGGTTCGAGGTTTGAGGTGTTCAGTGATCATAAGAGTCTGAAATATCTGTTCGATCAGAAGGAGTTGAATATGAGACAGCGTCGGTGGTTGGAGATCTTGAAGGATTATGACTTCGGTTTGAATTATCATCCCGGCAAAGCTAATGTCGTGGCTGATGCTTTGAGCCGGAAGTCTTTGCATATGTCGGCAATGATGGTGAAAGAATTAGAGTTGATTGAGGAATTTCGAGATTTGAGTTTGGTTTGTAGAATGACACCTCGTAGTGTCAAGCTGGGAATGTTAAAGATCGATAATGACTTTCTGGGCAGCATCAGAGAGGCTCAGAAGTCAGATGTCAAGTTGGTAGATTTAATGAATGGTGTTGGTCAATCTGAAGATGAAGATTTCAAATTGGATTCTCGTGGTGTGTTGAGGTTCCGGGGTAGGATCTGTGTTCCGGATGATGCGGAGATGAAAAAGGCAATTTTGGAGGAGGGTCGCCGTAGCAAGTTGAGTATCCATCCTGGAGCAACAAAAATGTATCAAGATCTGAAAAAGATGTTTTGGTGGTATGGTATGAAGAGCGATGTGGCACAGTTTGTGTATGCCTGTTTGACCTGTCAAAAGTCGAAGGTTGAACATCAGAAGCCTGCAGGGTTGATGCAACCGTTGGAAGTTCCAGAGTGGAAGTGGGATAGCATTGCGATGGACTTTGTGATGGGATTGCCGAATACAGTTAGGGGTCATGACGCTATTTGGGTAATCGTTGATAGGTTAACGAAGTCTGCTCACTTTATTCCTATTAATGTCACTTATCCGGTGTCGAGATTGGCAGAGGTCTATGTCAAAGAATTTGTGAAGTTGCACGGTGTTCCGAAGAGTATTGTGTCAGATAGGGATCCGAGGTTCACTTTTGAGTTTTGGACGGGTTTGCAGAAGGAATTGGGTTCAAAGATGAAAATGAGTTCGGCATATCATCCTCAGACAGATGGTCAGTCAGAGAGGACAATTCAGTCGTTAGAAGATTTGTTGAGGGCTTGTGTCTTGGAACCACGGGTCTCATGGGATTCCTACCTTGCGTTGATTGAATTTACCTATAACAACAGTTACCATTCCAGTATCGGGATGGCACCGTTTGAAGCATTGTATGGTCGAAAGTGTAGAACGCCGATGTGTTGGTATGAGTCGGGGGAGAGTGTAGTGTTGGGACCGGAGATTGTCCGGGAGACTACAGAGAAAATCCAGATGATCCGTGAAAAGATGAAGGCTTCGCAGAATCGTCAGAAGAGTTATCATGACAAGCGGAGGGTGAGCATGTGTTCTTGAGGGTTTCTCCTATTACCGGTGTTGGTCGAGCATTGAAATCGAAGAAGCTCACTCCTCGCTTTGTTGGTCCTTATCAGATTTCTGAGAGAATCGGAAATGTGGTTTATAGGGTGGCTTTACCGCCAAATCTTTCGAATTTGCACGACGTCTTTCATGTGTCGCAACTTCGGAAGTATGTTTCGGATCCATCTCATGTGATCCATATGGATGATGTAGAGGTGCGGGATAATCTCACTGTGGAGACGATGCCCGTACGGATTGAGGATCGTGAAGTGAAAGTGCTTAGGGGCAAAGAGATTGCATTGGTGAAAGTGGTTTGGCTAGGAGCTGCCGGTGAGAGTATGACTTGGGAGCTAGAAAGCAAGATGCGGGAGTCCTACCCAGAGTTGTTCGATCAGGTAAATTTCGAGGACGAAATATTCTAAGTGGGGGAGAGTTGTAACACCCTAAATATTTAATTAATTTATTTAATTAAGTATTTAGGAATTTATTTTAATTAGTTGGATATAATTTAATTAATTGAAATTATGTTAAAATGGTGTAGGTGGTATTAGAAGGTGGAGGCGCCAATTAGATGAACTTGGGCTTAAGTGAAAAGCCCAAGCCCATGATCCATGCAATATGCGAAGTTGCTAGGTCATTTGGGACTTGGGTTTTGGCTTAGGCATTTGCGAATTTGAGAGAAGAGAATAGAGAGAGTGAGAGCGCCGTGGAGAGAGGAGAAGGAAGAGAAGAAGGTCGCGAGCTCAAGGAGGAAGAGGAACGTGACCCGTTGCTGTGGTTCTATTCGTGACTGTCTCTAGGGCTCCTGTTCTTCAAATCCAAGGTAAGGGGAGTTCTGTCTTTCTATATAATAGATGTTTATGATAGGCTTTAGAGTAGGGTTAACCTAGATCTATCCATATTCATGATCGGTGTGTGATTTCATGTTGTTTTTATTGATTCGTATGTGATTTGATGTATTCGTGTTGCTCGGAATCCGTTTGTTGGTGTTATGGGCGCCTAGGGGGCCATATGTTTGATTTTGTGTTGCTGGATTTTGCTGCTGGATTGTGTTGCAGGGCGCTGGGCGCCAGGCGCTGGGCACCAAGGGCGCCGTGTGTGCGTGTGTGTGTTGTGTGCTGGGCGCTGGGCGCCAAGGGCGCCGTGTGTGCGTGTGTGTGTTGTGTGCTGGGCGCTGGGCGCCAAGGGCGCTGTGTGTGTGTGTTGCCTGTGTTGCCTGCGATGTCTAAGTTTGTGTCTTAGGCGCCCAGTGCCTGGGCGCCATTTTCAGGATGTTCCCAATTTTTTATAAAAACTGTTTTCGCTATATCTTTTGACTCGGGCATCCGTTTTAAACGTTTCAAAAAGTGTTGAGAAGATTTTTCGGTTGTCTATATGTGTGTCTTATTTTCAAAATAAAAACTTATTATTTTCTGGTGGTTTCTGGGCGCCCAAGTGGCTGTCCCCGGTGGTCGTTACAGTGACGTTGTGAAGCCGTATTGAGTCCTTTTAAAATCCTTTTTGTGTATAACCAACAGTTTTAACGCTTTAGTGTCAAAATGGGTGATTATGACGATGATGCCCTTAGTGGCTAGTTAAATGACATTTTTGCCCTTAGTGGCCAATATTGTTGATGATGATGTGTAAATGACGATGATGCCCTTAGTGGCTAGTTAAATGACGTTTTTGCCCTTAGTGGCCAATATTGTTTGATTGATGACGTTTATGGATAAGTGACGATGAGGCCCAAAAGGCTAAGCGACGATGATAATAAGCGACGGTGAAATATAGCGACGTTGTTGTGTGTAATTATAAATTGACAGGTGCTGTGCCTCTTATTTGGCAAAATGGTAAGTGACGGGTCACATAGTTGACGGTGATTGTGTGTTTGTGTGTGGTGCATGTCATAGTGTCTCATGTATACCATGTGCATGAACCCAGCGATGATGAGGCCATAAAGGCTAAGCGACGATGAGGCCATAAAGGCTAAGCGACGATGATGAAAGGTACCTCATGCATATGCCCGCGAGTGGGTTGCATTTCATATAGTTACATGACATCGTGATGAGTTGTTGTAACGACGAAATTGATGATTGTGATGTGGTTACTCTAGTGTTGAGACTTTGACTTATTGCTTATCATATGATTTATTATATCGATTGAATTGGACTCACCCTTCTGTTTGAATGTTACCCCTATGCGGTAACGTGCAGGTGATCACGAGTGAAGGCCTAGGTATCTTCACTAATTTGACTCGGGTCGTCATGCTCTGATACGTAGCACTCAGGGGGGAAACGAACTCGATGTTTTAAGACAATTTTGGTTGTTTTATGTTATTTGATGGTTTCTCTTTATTTTACTTTCCGCTGCGTAATTGGTTTTATTGATGTTAAGGTTGTGGTGACGATGACTGATGCTTGAGGTTTTCCCCATTGGGGGCGTGCTACGTATTGCACAATTATTGATGTTGAACTGTTTTATTGAAGTACGATGTTTTATTCGAAGTATGTGTAACATTCCTTGCGATGAAAACGATTTTGAACTCTGATTTTTACAAACAAATTAATGGGTAGAAAAGGGGTGTTACAGGTGCCGAGTTTCGAGGGATTAGGCATAATTAGAAGCGTTGATAATGATTAATCCAAGGTGAGCAGATGTAGGCTCGAATATTGGCCAACGAAGGCTCATGCATATATATAGTAACACTTGTACATTTCAAACACACATCAATCAACACACAAGTCTTTACTTATTCTAATTTCTTTATCGCTTTTCTTTATGCTTTCCTAGTTTTGTAGATAATCCATGTCGCACTCCCTCTCACACCTAACCTAACGACTCTTTGGGGAAGTTAATTACGGAACCCATAGTCGAGGAACAGAGTTCCTTCATTGAAAGAATCCTTGAAGAAAGAGGAGTCACAGACTGTCCAAACCTCTAGCCGATTCCACGGCTAGGATACAAGCATTTGACGACAACACAGTCATCTATCAAATTCTGGGTTGAAGGCTTGCCCCCCAGCGTAGGGTGGATGGTTAGCCTTCGAGGGGCATCCATAGGGTGATCCCTGCGGTAAACTGATCGACCCCGTAGCCTCGGGCGGCCTCCTGGCCATCCGCACTTGTCCGTACTGAAGATTAGTTGTGTTAATAACTGTTGCCATAAGCTTCTCCTTAGTGTTGGCGTTGGCGAAATTACATGGCTGAGGATACGCAGGATTAGGAATTACCTGATGATAATGTTCCGGCTGGGGCTCGGCCACATTACCGTATAGCTGGACCTGTTGTGTAACACCCCTTTTCTACCCGATAATTATTTAATAAAATCAGAGTTACAAAAATTTATTTCATATTTCGAAAAGAGATGTCACACATTCATCGTTAAATAAAACGTCTCATACGATATAAATAACACCTTGTCAAAAATGCATCACCACGCAGCGGAATATACTATGAGTTTTAAAACATGAAATAACAACGTCCTGAATGGACTCCAAATAACAAATTATAACAACGAAAGTTTAGCGTTTATCCCCCCCTTTAGTGTAACACATCAAAGCAAAGGACACCGACGACACTGACTCAGAATAGCGAAGGTACCTAAGCCTTCACTCGCAATCACCTGCACGTTACCGCATAGGGGAAACATTCAAACAGAAGGGGTGAGATATCTTCAATATAATAGCGTAAAATGATAGGTAATATGCTAGAATATGATACTATATCTACCACTCCACTACACACTCCAAATTACAAACACAGATCAATTATAAACACCACAACCGGTCACCAAATGTCATGATAATGCATGAATGCAACCCACACCAACGGGCATATGCATGTGGTACCAAATCACCAAAATTTTGCCTGTAAATAGAGGCGTCACCAAAATTGAGAGCTTTCACACCAGGCTCACCAATTCACCAAAACTCGAGCTTTCACACCAGGCTCACCAGTTTTAGAAAAATTTGAGCTTTCACACCTAGCTCCAAGACCAAAGGCCTTCACCAAAATAAATGCACATGCTGTATGCGACACCATGTATGCACACAGACAATCACCAAATTAGTCACAATGTGACACACCAAAAATTATTCACCAATATCACCAAAGTTGAGCTTTCACACCTAACCCAACGACACCGAAACACCAAATTACCCGACACAACAGAACACCAATACTTGGATCCTTCACACCTAGTTCCAACGATACCAAGGTTTGACCCTTCACACCTAGCATCAAACCGCACCAAGACACCAAGAGGACAACAATTTTCCAAAACATCACCAAGACACCAAGATGACAACAATTTTCCAAAATTGCACCAAGACACCAAGATGACAACAATTTTCCTAAACATTTGAGACGTGAGGATTTTTCACAACACCGGAGACAAACGACAATTTTACAAAGTATTTTGAGACATGACAACTTTCTTTTCAAAACATCGCCATTTAACGACTACACCAACGGTTACCAATCCTCCATAAAAATGGACCATTTTGCCTCAAATTAGAATACTCAGATAGGCCTCTGAATAAGCTTTCCAAAACATTTTGAAACGTCTAAATCGGACTCCCGGGTCAAAAGATATGTCAAAAACAAAACTGGGGAAAAATTGGGGAACATCCTGAAACTAGCGCCCAGGCACTGGGCGCCTAGCAGGGAACATGCTGGAAACTGGCGCCCTTGGCGCCCTTGGCGCCCAGGCAACACGGAAAAACGCAACATGGCAGGATATGGCGCCATTGGCGCCCCTGCGCCAAGACACAGCGCGCAACACACCCAGACACACCCAAACACAGGCGCCCATGGCGCCCATGGCGCCCCTGCGCCAACAGCGCGCAACATAACACACACTGGAACACGACGCCCACACCCAGGGTGCCAAAAACAGCAACACGAGACGCAACACAACCAGGGACGTGCACCAGACACGGCGCCCATGCACTGGGCGCCAAAAACAGCAACATGACACCAAGCAACATTGCACACGGCGCCCACACCCAGGGCGCCAAAGACAGCAACACACCCACCCAGAAATGGCGCCCAGCACCAGGGCCCCAAAAACAGCATCACACCAAATTCACCAAAACACCACATTTGCAAATCATATCACCAATTTAGCTCATCAATTCATAATTACCAATGCCAATCACCATAATTTGTGAATCACAACACCAAACAAACATTTTATCGAACACCTAACATGCAATTAGGACTAACAACAATGAATCACCAATTTCTTTGAGTCACAACAATCACCAAATCAAGCCAACATTTCAATTAACATATTCATGATATAACTATCCTCAATTCAACACCAAAATCGAACTCTAGGCATCATAGGACCTATCCCCATCATAGAACCCTATTACAAGGAAGAACCCCACCCTTACCTTATAGTAGGAAAGCACCAATTTTCTTGATCGAGTCACCAACAGAACCTCAGAAAGACAGCTCCTCTCTGCTCCCTTGGAATTCGCGAACCCTCCTCTTCTTCTCCTCTCCCTTGTGCGCCGAATTCTCCTTCTCTTCTCCTCTCTCTATTCACACTTTTTCTTTCTTTCTTTTTTCTCTCTACGCGAAATGCCCTAACCCTCACTAACACTCCCTTCATGCGCCTAAGCCTTGGGCTCATGGATCACGGGCTTTCCTCCAGCTTAAGCCTGATTACTAACACCATCTCCTATTATCAATTAGACACCTCTTAATCCAACGTTAATATAATTATACCAACTAAAATAAATAAATAAATAATTGAATACCTAAATATTTAATTAAATAATTTAATTAAATATTTGGGCGTTACATGTTGCATACTTCCCATGATGACATGAGAAGGTGCTAGCTGAGGTCCGGCCATAACAGCATACAGTGGAGTCTGTTGCACGCTCCTCACTGGTCTGGGTAATTCTCCCTATGGTTGGCCGGGGACGCCAAGACTTGTTGCACTGCTGGCCTGTGCAGCACGTCTTTGCCCCTGTTTCTTGGCCAGTTGCACCTTGTTGTGCACCATAGGTTTAACTATGTCAACCAATTGTTGGGAGACTTGATACATGATATCGTGAAATTCCATGTCTATCTGCTGCCGAATGAACGACGTAGTCATCACTACAGGTTCCACGGTGTTTAATCCTATAATCCAAAATACTAATACTAAATACCAAGAGTTGGCTACCCAAATGGGAAGGATTGTTGATGTTTTCGGTGCACCCCAAGGGGATAATGAAAACAGAATTCAAAATACTAATGAACTTAATCCTGAACAAGTCGTTATTCAACCGCCTAGAAATGTGGTGGTTCTTGATAGGCCGCAAGTGCACGGTCTTGTCGCGTAATAAAAACAGTTATCGATCCACAGGGAGAGCCTAGGTGATTACCGATTTAATTTTCCAAAGTTGATTAACTGAAGAGAAAGTGTTTAAAGAAGGAATGTTTTAGTAAAGTCTACTCACTCATGATCATTGTAGACAAAAGAGGAGAAAAGAAAATAAATGACTTGGAAAATAAAGGGCAAGAAAGTAAATGACTTGCAAAATAAAGGGAAAGAAAGTAAATGACTTGGAAAATAAAGGGCGAGAAAATAAATGACTTGGAAAATAAAGGGCAAGAAAGTAAATGACTTGAAAAATAAAGGGCAAGAAGTAAATGACTTGAAAAATAAAGGGGCAAGAAAGTAAATGACTTGGAAAATAAAGGGCATGAAAATAAATGACTTGGAAAATAAAGGGCAAGAAAATAAATGACTTGGAAAATAAAGGGCAAGAAAATAAATGACTTGGAAAATAAAGGGGCAAGAAAATAAATGACTTGGAAAGTAAAGGGCAAGAAAGTAAATGACTTGGAAAATAAAGGGCAAGAAAGTAAATCTGCAAGAATTATAAAGACTTAGAAAATAAATTGCAAGAATTTAAATAGCAAGAAAGTAAATGAACATGAAGAGTAAATTTGAAGTCATGAATCTTTAGAGAATTTTTGAGATGAACTTTGTCACAAAATTCAAGTCTTGAGAAATGATTCTCTCACCAAAACCAAGTCTAATTACAAGTGAGGATCAAGGTCCTATTTATAGGAAAATATGAGGGGAGATAGCCATCAACAAGTGGGCAAAAATATCCATCAACAAGTGGGCATAGCACTTGAGTGGAGGGGCAAAATAGTCAAAAAGAAGTGAAAAAATCAAGTTGGCAAAGATAGCCACCAACAAGTGGCCGCAGCCAATTTTGACTGCATTTTGGCGCCCTTGGCGCCCATGGTGCCCTGTCCTGCGCCAGTCCTACGCCAGTCCTACGCCATTCCTGCGCCAGTCCTGCGCCAGTCCTGCGCCTGTTTGCGCTGTGCTGTCGAATCTGGGAGACAGATGCTGTCGAATTCTGGGAGACAGATGCAGTCGAATTCTGGAAGACAGATGCAGTCGAATTCTGTAAGACAGATGCTGTCGAATTCTGGAAGACAGATGCAGTCGAATTCTGGGAGACAGATGCAGTCGAATTCTGGAAGACAGATGCAGTCGAATTCTGGAAGACAGATGCTGTCGAATTCTAACCTGCTGTGACAGAAGCGTCGAAATTGCTTCAAAATAAAACCTGAAGATAAAAAGTAAACATTTGTAGTAAAATAGCTCAAAGATATAATTCAAATACCAAATAAACCTAAAAAATAATTATTAAAAAGACTCTAAAAATAGACTTATCAAACTCCCCTATGCTTGAACCTTTGCTTGTCCTCAAGCAAAAACAGTGTAAATCTTTAGGCCAATTCTGAAGGAAAATTATTTTCACATCGAAACCTTAAGTGAACTGTGGGGCAATTCTAACACTTTGGTTTGAGAAATACTATCTGGGCTTCTTGTGGAATTGGGAGACAATTTTTAAAGTATCAATACTCTAGAGAGGATATCAATGTAATTATAGAACCGGTTCCCCAGCATTCTTAAGCTTGGGTCCTCCATTTACTAAGACCGGGTCTCAAAGGAGGGTCTTTATATGTTGGGTATTCAAGCATTTTTCTTTTCTTTTTGATTTTATATGCAAACCATTCATTTTGACATTTAAAATGCACCAATTTTTGCATTTTTGAATTGGTTTTGCATATTTTTTTTTTGATACCCCAACTCAGACGTTTTTCTCCAGTAACCGCACATCCAGTGAATGTCACCAAGAGAACCAGGTTACTAGTTTCTCTTCAGTCCTTCTAATTGTATTAACAACTGAAAACAGTCTCAATAGTGTGTGTGTGAAAAAGCCCTAGAAGTAGAAATCGAACCATGATACAATTTTGTTGTTCCCAACCTGTCCACCTAGATGATTGCTAATGAAAAATTGAAAAATTATTTTTTTCCAGAAAAGGCTTATCTAAAACATTCCTAGGGTTCACAAAGTTTCATCATGGGGGGAGCAGATACAACTCAAAGTACAAAAAGATAAAAAGTCAGCAAAGCAATAAAGACATACCCAATAAAAGCAATAAAATACCCCCCCATGCTTGGACTAGGCATTGTCCTCAATGATTTTTCAAATAAAACAACACAAAAGGGGTTAGGATAGCTCACCTGATCACAACTGCCCTTTGTAGAGTTATTCTTGGGTCCCATTGCTTGAAGCATAAAGACCAAGTGACACATGAAGAATGAAAACATATTTCTGGATCCCATGGCTTGTAAAATGGAAGTTGTATAAGCAATAAGATTTTATTTTCAATTCCCCCTAGATCAAATGTTATTTTCTCAAAGGAAGGTGAAAAATAAGACAAAGGAGATGGTCGAGGTTTTCCCTCACCCAAAGTTTCAGTACCCAATTTCTGTGATGGTGGATTCTCATCTAAAAGTTTTATGTAGAATTGGGTTTCCTCTGCTGCATTTGTATTTGTGTTGCCTAAAAGGCAATCTTCCAGACTATCTTGTGAAGATAATGCTAAAGAGCAGTCTCGCGCGTAATAGTCTACAATATCAATCCTGCAGCATGAGTCCTTTACAAAGGGACTCCTCATGAAGTTTGAAACTTCAAACTTAACCTTTTCATCCCCCACGTTAAAAACCAACTTACCGTTTTTAACGTCAATTATTGCCCCTGCAGTAGCTAAAAAAGGCCTCCCTAAAAGGATAGGAATTTGGGAGTCTTCTTCAATTTCCATTACAATAAAAACCACCGGTATAAAAGTTTGCCCTACCTTGATAGGGACATCCTCTAAGATTCCAGTGGGGTATTTGACGGAGCGATCTGCCAGCTGTATTATCATTTTTGTGGGTTTAAGTTCACCTATCCCTAGTCTTTTGCAAAGATAAAGAGGCATCAAACTTACACTGGCTCCTAGATCACACATTGCTCTGTTTATAGTTTCACTTCCAATTACACAAGGTATGGAAAAACTACCTGGATCTTTGAGCTTTTGTGGCAGCTTGTTCTGGATAATTGCACTACATTCTTCTGTTAATGCAATCGTCTCATAGTCGTCTATTTTTTTTTCTTGGATAAAATTTCTTCCAAAAATTTAGAATAAGACGGCATTTGAGACAATGCATCAGTGAAAGGAACATTGATGTAAGTTTAGATTACCTTTTCCTTTTCATTGATACAATTTTATTTACAATTTGCTTATTCGAATGATATTTTTCTCCATCGCTATGATCCTTTCTAATATACACAACATCCTCTTTAGAAGTACTTTCCCCTAGTATTGGTTGTGATGTCCCGAAGAAAGGGTCATCCTCAATATCAACATCTTCGGTTGCTTTATCACCAATGTCAATAACCAATAGTTTTTTGTTTGTCAGTAGAACAATGGACCAATTGATATCAACTGGATCGGTGACATAAAAGACTTGTTGAGCTTGCGAGGCTAAAATAAAAGGCTCGTCTTTATACCCTGACTTGTTGAAATTCACCCGCATGAACCCCAACTCATCCATCAGTACACCATTATTATTGTCAACCCACTTACATTGGAACACAGACTCACGAAAAATATTGTAATCCAACTCCCATATGTGTTCAATGACTCCAAAGTATGACATATTAGCGTAAATGGGATTTCTGTCTTTGGCACTTGATGTATGCATAGATTGAGCTACAAGAGTCACCCCACTATTTTGCATTTTACTCTGATCATCATGGTTTTGTGTTTAGAACGTGTACCCGTTTTGTAGATAGCTGGTGTAAGAGAAAACATGTATATTTGGACCTTTTGCTAACCATCTCAATCTATCAGAAATCAAGGTAGGATTCAAAGCAAACTCTAAAGAAATGTGATTTCTTAGCCACACTATGAAACTCCTATTATGTTCTTTTCTTAACCAAACTTGACCCTTACTTGGGTAATCACTCTTAAGCATGTCCATGTGCTTCGCAACATATGAATCAACCTCATTGTCATTGTGCTGAACATATAAGTGTGCTTGCTCTAGTTCTTTCCTTGATACCATCACTATTTTGCTTCCTGTCATCCCTTTACCAATGCTTCCTGTGTGACGCTCCCTTGGCAGCCCCACCGAATGTTCAACACTAGATAGATAGTTGGTGCATAACTCAATAGCTTCTTCAACTATGTAGCGCTCAGCAATACAACCCTCGGGCCGTGATCGATTTTTAACATATCCTTTTAATATCTTCATGTAACGATCAAACGGGTACATCCATCTCATGTAACATGGGCCACACAACTGTGTCTCTCTAACTAGATGAACTATTAGATGAATCATTATGTCAAAGAATGAAGGTGGGAAAAACATCTCAAGCTCACATAATGTGACAGTAATTGATCTTTGCAACGCTGGTAACTTTCCAGGGTCAATCACTCTACTACGAATAGCCTTAAAGAAGAAACAAAGTTTAGTTTTGGCCTGACGCACTTTGTTGGGCAAAATGGATCGTATACCAATGGGTAACAAATTCTCCATGAGAACATGACAATCATGGGACTTTAGAGGCTTCAACTTGAGGTCTTTCATCGATACAAGGTTCGTAACATTTGAAGAGTACCCCTCTGGAACTTTAACTCCATGAAGAAACTTACAAAAGACGATTTTCTCCTTTTTAGATAGAGTATGAGCTGCCGGAGGTAGATATGTACGTGTACCCTTCTTTATCGGACCCAATTCGGGTCTCAACCCCATACTAACCAAGTCCAACCTTGCATTGATGGTATCTTTAGTCTTTCCTGGCATATTGAGTAAGGTACCAATAACACTTTCGAAGACATTTTTTTCCACATGCATCACATCAATGAAATACCTTACATGTAATGACTTCCAATATGGCAACTCAAAGAAAATCGACTTTTTCTTCCACCCTCGTTTGGCAAGCTCTCCTGCAAAAGGCTTCCCAAATTTAATATTCAAATCTTTCACCTTTTCAAATAGTTGTTCACTCGTCAAAGGTGGTGGAGCTTTACGGGTTTCTGAATTCCCATTGAATGCCTTTCTCCACAGTCGATATTGATGAGTTGGAAGCAAAAATCTACGATGACCAAGGTAGATATTCTTCTTACCATGTTCCAATCACATCCAATCTGTATTATCTTCACATATAGGGCATGCACACTAACCTTTGCTACTGTACCCAGATAAATTGCCGTATGCTGGAAAGTCATTAATTGTGCCAAAAATCATAGCCCTTAGGGTGAAACTCTTTTCTCTGAACCCATCATACACCTCTACGCCAGTCTCCCACAGTAGCTTCAAGTCTTCAATTAAAGGAGCCAAGTATACATCAATATCATTTCCCAGTTGCTAGGGACCGGAAATTAACAAAGACAACATCATATACTTGCGTTTCATACAAAGCCATGGAGGTAAGTTATAAATCGCCAAAATCACGGGCCATGTACTGTGGGAGCTACTCTGGATACCGTGCGGGTTAAATCCATCAGCAGACAATGCAAGTTGAAGGTTTCTTGGTTCCCCCCCGAAATTAGGATAATCAATATCATTTTTTTTCCATTGCGGAGAATCCGCCGAATGTCGTAGCAAGCCATCTTTAATCCTTTCATCCTCATGCCAAGTCAAGTATTTTGCATCTTCTGAACTACAGTACATTCGCCTAAATCTAGGAATTTTTGGGAAATACCACAACACCTTTTCTGGAGCAGATTCTTTCTTCTTATACCGCAATGCATTACATTTTGGAAACGACTTGAACAATGCATGCTCATTCCGAAATAATATGCAATCATTGGGACAAGCGTGTATCTTCTCATAGTTCAAGCCAATGGTGCCTAGCATTTGTTTTGCATCATACGTCCAAGAAGGGAGCCCTTTATCCTTTGGCAACATATCTTTCAATAGTGTGAGTAATTCCGTAAAGCTCTTATCCGTCCATTCGTGACAAGTTTTCAAGTTATACAACTTTATCACAGCCAAGAATTTTGTGAACTCAGTACAACCCGCATACAACGGTGTCTCCGCATCGGTTATCAACTTCTCAAACCTTTGAGGACAATCATTAAGTTCATCTTCAACAGCCTTTGTCATCTCTTCAAATTGGTCGCGATCAAATTAATATTTTTCGGTGTCAACCGGCGAACATCTCTCAGTACTATTATTCATATTTGAAGATTCACCTCTTTCCTCACCGTGCATTGTCCCACAAGTATAACTTTGATCGATTCCGTTGGCCCTTAAATGTCCTTCCAGCTCAACTGCAGTAATTGGGTTTACATAACAACACCGTAAACAAGGACATTTGATATTACAAGAAGTTCCCAATCGTCGAACAGCAAAGTTAACAAAATATTTTATTCCATCAACATATTCCTTCGACAGACAATTTGCAGACATCCACTTTCGATCCATATTTAACCAAAATTGATAATAAAATCCTGATAAGAGAACTTAAATATGTTATAGGTTAAAAACACACAAAGTACAATTTTTTGAACCTAAGACATTGGACTTTGTTATTTTATAATTTCACTTAAACACTTTGTTATATTATCAATCCCACTTCGTAGGAAAATCCTATGATTGCACTATAACTAACCAAAATCCTAAAGTATCCTTCTTAAACAAGGATAATTATATTAGTAGAAGTCCCTAAATGTCGAACAACAAAGACTTTCAACTATGTTCAACTAAAGAAGTCCCTAAGACATTATATTCAACTATTTTCAACTAAAGAAATCAAAGATTTTGATGTCTTCCATATTGCCATTCTTGATATAATAAATACAAGAGAACAACAAAAGTACCTGAACAAGTGGAAGCAACAATGAACTCGAACGAACTAGAACGAACTCTCCAACCGGATGTGAACTCGAACTACAACGAACTCTCGAACCAGGACGAACTCGAACAATGAACGCGAAGCTCTGACAAAACAAAATCGCAAAACCTAACAAACAATTCGCATATTCGATTTAGGCATGAATTTTCTTTTTGAGACTACTATCACCATTTGCACAAACAATTATGGCATGGATTTTCTTTTTGATAGGGGTCTCTAAGCCAAACCAGTTCCTACACCTATAGTTAAATCCACCAAAGAATGTAAATGTATGATCCCAGTGGTTATCGAAGATTTGTTGGCATATTGGTTTATATTACTTGTACAAGGATTGAAATTAGTTATACAATCTACTCTAGCAACTCAATTAAATCACGAGTTTTCCACCAAACCAGCATTATTAAGCTATATCATTTGAATTATGTGAAATACTCAAAATATGTGGTATCTGTACACAAACCAAAAATTAAAGAATGCATATGCAATATTGCAAAGAATGCAATTGTAAACCAATTCCAATTGTGATGCCTGATATGAACCACTGCATAAGCACTTCATCAAGAAAGAAAACCAGACAACAATACAAACTATCTTATTCATCAAAACCTTTCTAGAAAGTAACTAGTATACACTGGGTAGAGTTATTATCATTGAGAAGTATCAAAAAACTAAACAAACAAAGATGGACAGAATTTGCTCCAGAGCTTTTGGACTCTCTTTTTCCCTTCCATTTTATGAGAGATAGAGGGATGGGGCATCATCAGTTTCATAAACATAAGAACTACAAGTATTTTCAAGAAACAGAACCCCTTCATTCACAAACATGAGAACTACAAGTATTTTCAAGAGGGATAAAGAAAACAAAACAATAGTGGCATGAATACATCACGTTTACATTCACAGTATGGAAAACCTTAAAACCTCAAACCAAAACTATCAAAACAAATTACATTATCAAGAACCAAAACAATCAAAACATTAACACCAAAAACCTAAAACCCATAAAAATGAAAGGGGCAAGAATCATACCTACTATCAAGAACCAAAAAGAGAGCAGAGAAATGAATGAGAGCCTTTCGCGCAGCTGAACCAAACGAGATGAATGAGAGATGAAAGAGAGAGCAGAGAGACGAAAAAGAGCCTTCGTAACGCGATGGCGCCGTCAGGGAGGAGGTGATGGCGCAGGGAGGAGGCGAGGGAGGAGAGAGTTGAGTGTTTGCGTACGGCGCAGGGAGGAGGCCAGGGAGGAGAGAGCTGATGTAGGAAGCGATGGCGCAGGGAGGAGGCGAGGGAGGAGAGAGCTGAGGCGACGGTGCAGGGAGGAGATGATGGTGCAGGCGAGGGAGGCGAGGGTTTCTGCGTGAGTCGTTTCTGCGTGAAGAAAGAAAGAGACGTTTGGTTCTGTGTGTATTGCCCGCGTCTAAGTAAAATTTTTTAGCAATAAGGAGCGCTCGTAACCCTAAGCGCTCCTTATGGTCATTTCGTGTTAGGCAAAAGGGAGCGCTGGTAACCCTAAGCGCTCCCTATGGTCGTTTCGTGTTAGGGAAAAGGGAGCGCTCGTAACCCTAAGCGCTCCCTATGGTCGTTCCGTGTTAGGCAAAAGGGGAGCGCTCGTAACCCTAAGCGCTCCCTATGGTCGTTCCGTGTTAGGCAAAAGGGAGCGCCCGTATGTGAAGCGCTACTAATGGGTGCGATCATTTTTAAGGTTTCTGTTGTAGTGTGTTAATATTAACGTTTTTTAATTGTATTTAAAAGATCACCATTTTTATTTAAAATAAGTTATATTAAATTTTATCATTAAAGAGAGTCCATTTGAATACTGGTTTTGTTTTGAGTGTCTATATATATATATATATATATATATATATATATATATGTATATATATATATATATATATGTATATATATATATATATATATATATATATATATATATATATATATATATATATATGTTAATATATATATATGTTAATATATATATGTTAATATGTATATATACTGGATTTTGGTGTACGTTTTATAATAAAAGCGCTACTCATTTCAATTAAAATTTAAGAGCATTAGTAGCGCTTTTAGTAAAAGCGCTACTCATTCCCTTATCCCCTTTTAGGAATGGGTAGCGTTTTTTTGGTGAAAGCGCTACCTATGCTCTTAGCGCCTTTTGGGAATGAGTAGCGCTTTTACTAAAAAGCGCTACCCATTCCTAAAAGGCGCTAAGAGAATTAGTAGCGTTTTTACTGAAAGCTCTACTCATTCTTTTCGATGGGTAGCGCTTTTAAAGCGTTATCCATTGGGGAAGTGAAATCAGTAGCGTCAAGATTAGTAGCGCTAGAAAGCGCTAACTATGGCAAAAAAAAGTGCTACCCATTCTCAAATCTGTTGTAGTGGTTATTCCAACTATAATAAAATTTACATAGCCGTAGAAGACATCACTAAAACGACATTCTGATGCCTTGGCGCCATAGGCACATTTGTAATGATGCCTTTCGTAATAAAAAATGCAGGTGCCACATACCAAAGAGCCATGAATATCCATTCTGTGCCATTAACCAAGCAAAATGGGGTGTTGTAGAAAGAAACGAAGAAGTGCGAATAAAGGAGAGACGGTTCAATGGCGTAGTTTAACCAAAGATACACCTATTTATACAAGCTGGATACTGGACTGACCACCGACGTGTCGAAGACAAATAAGGCATAGTTCAAAGTAAGAAATAAAGGGGTGTCTTACATCAAGCGACGCCGCACAATAAATAACTATACATTTGGGGGGCATCTGTTACAGCTAGTGACTGATAACATTCACGTCATGAGGTAGTTTACGCCTTCATTAGATGGAAAATTACCCTTATTAAAATGTTTACTTCTTCTCCACACAATCAGGACCAAACATTTGAGGGGCATCTGTTACAGCCAAATTTCGGATTCAAAATTAGCCATAAAGACACGTCAGCATAACATTTACAGCTAGCCCAAAAAATAGCAAGAGGACCAGCATTCGAAGTTGACGTGGGTCGGGAATCAGTATTTATCCTCGAAGAGGGTTTTAGAAGCCAACCTCGAAGATTGAATGAAGATAAGCGCATGAAGGCTATATTTCCGAAAGACACATGGGACGCTCTCGAAGGCAGGATCCGTAGTTCTAAGTACTACACGCGAAGGCACAAGAGCAGCTAAGGCTAGTGCTTCAGATAAAACCGATTTGACGATGACAGGTGTGGAGCATCCAGACACCGGAAGATACGTGGCATCGATCATCATCGATCAATAGTTGGTTTATGTTTTATCCGCTTTCGAACAAGGACATGTGTCCATAGCAGTTTACTTTCCTAGCACTATAAATAGGATTTCTAACGAAGAACTTAGGGCGATTTCATATTATTAAGTAACCCATTAAGCCTAACACATCCGATCACACAGGATCTCTAGCTACACCGGTGACCGATGTATGTCTGATGCCAAACACTGTTATATTTTTAAACTTATTTCAAATCAGTGCAATTTCTTTTCGAAAATCGAGTGTTTCACTCTTCTCTTCTTATCTTTTAGCAATTTACTTTACTTTTTCTTCTCTTCACTTGGGAAACTCGTGTTGTTCATTCCCTCTCGGGATTGATTTCTGTGGGTTGCTCGGGTTTGGTTTTACTTAATTTCACGTTTTAAAAACCCTCGGTGCGAAATGTTTGGAGGATTTACGATTTTCTCCCCTCTCTGGGCGTGATTTCCGTGTTTTGTTCAACCGCTTGGGGCCTCGAATTCGATCGAACAATCACATAGAATCTCAGATTAGTTGGGCTTTGTGATTGAAATCTCCCCCTTCGCCATTACCCGTCTCGAAAACCATACAAATTGAGGCTTGCAGTGTAAACTTGTCAACTGGTGAACTCAATACCTAATTCCATTCTTTTTCTCTCACACATCTCGAATTTATTTGTATGATAGAGACCCTTAACGAAAAATACTGCTAACCAGATGCACATCTCGTTTGGAACTTGCAATTCCAAGCCTATTTATCACGTCCCAATGTATAGTTCTCACACAGTAGAAGCTGTAACTAGTAGCTCTAGGTGGACATGCGAGAATAAACTTGTGACACAAACAAACAAAGTCTATTGATGTTTTTGGGAGCATGACAAAAGACTATATCCACGTAGAAGTAACAATTAGTAACTTCTATCTATTCAGACGTTTGGCATAGTTCACCCACAGATCCAAACATCATAATATTCTTGGATCTTGAATCAATGGTAAACATTGCTTAAAGAAGACCCATGAATCATAGGGATACATAACGTGATCTTTTATTTTTTTTAGATTGGAGAGAGAGAGAGAGAGAGAGAATTTTATTAATCAAAGTGACACTAATCACCATTTTACAACTGTCCCCGAGAGGATTTGATGTCACAAGATGATACACGATATTGATCACGCAGTTCGGCCAAACTTTACCTCTGTCTGCGACTACAGAAGCTGTAGTTCCAGTTTATTGATTGTATTTCGATAGCTCTTGAGTACAAACACTAAGGAGTTTAAATAGACTATTCTATGTGAAACCCTAACGGGCCTGGGCCGAATACATATATAACTAAATCTACTATTTACAAACATCCTGATTTCCTTATTCACATCCCCCCTCAAATTGATGCGGGTCATCAAGGAGCAGCAATTTGCTAACAAGAAACTTATGGCGTGGACAAGGAAGAGCTTTGGTCAAAATATCTGCAATTTGAAACTGAGTACTGATATGAGGGATGGATATAACATGATTATCATAGGCTTCACGAATAGCATGACAATCAACTTCAATATGCTTAGTACGCTCATGAAAGACCGGATTTGCAACAATCTGAATGGCACTTGTATTGTCAGCATAGAGAGATGTCGGTTCGGTTTGAGGAAATCCAAGTTCACCTAGAAGGCCACGAAGCCACAAAATTTCGGAGCATGCCGTAGACATAGCACGATACTCCGATTCAGTTGAGGACTTAGAGACTCCTGCTTGCTTCTTACATTTCCATGAGATCAACGAAGAACCAAGAAACGTGCACCAACCAGTGACCGAGCGGCGAGTGTCAGGACACCCAGCCCAATCAGCATCACTGTAGGCAATCAACTTAAGAGGGGTCCCACTAGGAAAGAATAAACCCCGTTGAGAGGTACCTTTCAAGTAGCGAATTACGCGACGAACCGCTGCCAATGGAAGATGACGAGGAGAATGCATGAAGTGACTTACTTGCTGAACAGCAAATGAAATGTCGGGTCGTGTAATGGTCAAGTAGTTAAGACTACCCACGAGCTATCAGTACAATAAAGGATCAGTTAAAAGTTCACCCTCGTCACGGTGGTATTTGACATTAACTTCAAGAGGAGTATCCACAGGATTAGCGGATTGGAGGCCAGCCATAAGAATAAGGTCAGTGGCATACTTATGCTGATGGAGAAATGTACCCTTAGAGGTAGAATGAACCTCGAGTCCAAGAAAATAATGTAAAAGACCAAGGTCTTTCATTTGAAATGAGGCTTGAAGCTTTTGTTTAACTTTCTGTATGGACACGACATCAGAACCAGTAATGATAATATCATCAACATAATGAAGGAGCAGAACAATGCCCGTGGATGTGCGGTGAATGAACAAAGACGAATCATACTGACTTTGAGTAAAAGAGAACCCAAGTAGAGTGGAACGGAATTTCTCATACCATCCTCTAGGCGCCTGTTTCAAGCCATATAGAGAGCGTTTGAGCTTGCACACCCCCTTAGATGAAGAGAATAGGCCCTGAGGGGTAGTCATATAAATATCTTCAGTCAGGTCGCCATGAAGAAATGCATTCTTCACATCCATTTGGCGGAGAGACCACCCATGAGAAGCAGCTATACAGAGATGATATGACCCTGCTACTTGCAGTAATTGCAAAACTTCTTAGGACAACTACGAGCAACATGTTCAAATTGTTTAAAAAAGAAGCATTAAGTTTGTCGCATATCACAGCTTGGGCCTCTATTTTGCACAGCATAGGCAACCGTCACGGGTTCAGAAAGGACGGGATCATGAGACATGGTTCCTTGAGTATGGAGATGTTGTTCTTCCCGGAGTAGTTCACCAACACGGATGTCCAAGGAAGGAACAGGGTTCCTATTCAGCAGAGCACCGCGAACAGCCTCCAACTCAGGGCGAAGTTTCATGAGAAATTGATCCCGCTTACTAGTATCGTAGACATCTTGGACAGCCAAAAGTGACAATTTTGGGACAGCAGTATATATAATAGCTGAGTGTTCTGTCCACAAATTCAGAAAACCAGAGTAATAATCTTGGATTGACAAATTACCTTGTTTGTAATTGGCGATCTCCAACTCCAACTGGAAGCGCTTGGCTGTATTGTCCTGGTTGTAAATACGCTTCACGTAATTCCACATTTCTTGAGCAGTTGAAAAAGATCACAGATTATTGACTTCCGAGGATCAATAGTACTAAGAATCCAAGAAATAATTTGAGCATCTTTGACTTCCCATGCATCTAAGGCAGTTCTACCTTCCGGCGCCTTAGAAATCCCATCAAGGTGACTCCATAGTCCTTTCCCTTTGACATACATCTTGAATTGAAATTCCCATGGAGTATAATTTTTTCAGTAAATCGAACACAAAAATTATCTCTTTCTTTTTTTGATGCCATTAAAACTGTTGCTTATAATAATAATATTATAATAATTATAGATACAAAACCAAGCACCACAAAGGAGCTCACGAAGGAGAGAACTCACGAAGCAAATGCACAGGCAGAACTGAGCGATGAGAAAAGCGCAGAGAGCCAATCAAGCACCACGATTGGCGAGTCGGAACAACGACGTAGCACCGTGTAAGCACGGGTCACGGACCGAGAGCAGGAGATTAACAACGATCCAGAAACCCACGAAACCCACGAATCCAAGGATCCAGAAACTCACAAACCTGAAACTAACGATCAACAACGATTTGAGGAACGACGAAGCACGATTTGGGGAAAATCGCGAAGGCACGAATCCAAGAAGAGAACCGCGAATCCAAGAAGACCACCGCGAAACACAAGAACCTAGAGCGACGAAGCACGATTTGGGGAAAATCGTGAAGGCAATAGAAACGTGCAAACAGAGAGATCGCGTGAAGTCGCTGAGTGGGACAGAAACGTGCAAAGACACCAGGAACGAAAGGATCTCGCAACCAAGAAACAAAATCACCAAGAGTGAGGTACAAGCAACACCTGGATCAAGAACGAAGTTACGCACGCAAGAACCAGAATCATGAACAAAAGTCACGACCAGATCATGAACATCAAACAGGTGAGAAGGTTTGGATCGAAACTAGTCTGATACCATGTCACAAGATGAGACACGATATTGATCACGCAGTTCGGCCAAAAATTTCCTACGTCTGCGACTACAGAGCAGCTGTAGTTTCGTTTTATTGATTGTATTTCGATAGCTCTTGAGTACAAACACTAAGGAGTTTAAATAGACTATTCTATGTGAAACCCTAACGGGCCTAGGCTAAATACATGTATAACTAAATCTACTATTTACAAACATCCTGAATTCCTTATTCACACTCAACACCTTGAAGATACAAAGCTAAGCTCTTACATAATGTGATCTAAATTTATGCCATATATGTGCCTTTAATTACCATTCAATCGTTGAAGTTTAAGTGACTTGAGCTCCTTAATTAGTTGCATCACATTATTATAAGAAGACCCCCCCAACATTTATAGTTTTCTCCGCTGCATAGCTCAATTTTTTGGCTCTTGTTCACATTTGTGCAGCTTCCTCTCCACTATCCATCACCAAAGAAATAGCCCTACCAATATCTTCCTTTTTCACCACCTCACTCCCAATACATTCAAGTTAATTTCTCCATTCTTTGGACCCCACTGGAACCCCAATCCTTAACACATCAATCACCAACATCTCATTAAAAAAATGCTCGGAAAACAAAGGCCATGACACCATTGGCATCCCTACAATATTCATGGTTTCCATCACTGTGTTCCAACCACAATGAGTCACAACTCCCTCAATAGCCTTGTTCTCAAGTATCATTAGTTGTGGCGCCCAACCCCATATCAAATAACCCTTATTGGTTCCTTTCACTCTCTTCTCCAACTCTTCAATTATACCTTCAAATTCTTTATCATTATTCTTGCGAACAACCCAAATGAAATCCTGGCCAGAAGCCTCTAGTGCATGAGCTATTTCAACGAGTTGAGAAGAACGGAACTTGTTCATGCTACCAAAACTTACATAGAGTGTTAGGCGGCTAAAACCTAAATTCTAGAAAGCTATGGAAAGACACAACAAAACAGTAAAAGCATAAGACAATAGGAAATAAAATACTAAAATAAAATAACTTTTGATTTGATTTATTGATTGGTTCCCTAATGTCTCCAAGAGACTACATATATAGTAACTACTAATGGGCTCATAAAGTAAAAGGCCTAAGGGCTAAAAGCCCAACTAAAATAACATTATTTAAAAGTCCTACTAACTAAAATACTACTACTAAATTATTCTAATTAAACCTAACTAATTAAAATACTATAACTAAATAATCCTAATTAAGCTCCCTATCATTGCCGACGGGTTCAGTTGAACCTTGTCCTCAAGGTTCTAAAAATTATTACTAAACACTAATTTTTGTTTCTTGCCTGGATCCCATTGTTTGAAAGTTACTATACCATCGATCACATCACAGCCAACGTAATGAAAGCCCAAAATTATCCATGGTTCCAGCTTTCTTTTAAAAATGATAAAACATTTGATGGAGGCTAAAGGTTGTTTTGACAACATGCAAAGCTTGTGTACGACAAAATAGTGGAGACATGTTGTGCCTTTTGTTTTGCAAATTGATGAGCTGTATAGAATTATGGAGGGACTAACAGTATGGAGTGGAGCAGCATCCAACCTTTTAAATGCTTGCATAAAAGTGGAGTACGGATATGAGAGAGTAGAGGACAGCTGGCACGGAGTGTGTGGCTTTGTGGAGGATGGTACAGTGAGGTGGGGTACGTGGGAGGGTGTCAGAGGC